>OX463781.1:12684514-13219441 GCA_949825025.1 Siphlonurus alternatus
GGCCCCAGAGAATTGGTCCGAAGAGGAATTGGTCCGAAAAGGAATTGGTCCGAAAAAGAGGCGGTGCCAACGAGGAGTGGGGGGTTCTTAAAAACGTGTCAGATAAAAGTGGCAACGCTGCAAACGATTCGGACCAATTCCGCTTTCGGACCATTTCCTCTAAATATGATTTTTGTTTAATTTTGGTAGCATTACAAAGTGTAATCAGTAATCATTTTAAAAATGCAGTTAACTACTAAAAGTGCATTTATTGCAAATTGCAGACACCAACTTTATTTAAAAAAAGACGGCCAAAAGAAGGCGAAGAATTGGTCCGAAAGGGGAATTGGTCCGAAAGCTTTGTAATGTCAATTAAGTGGAATTGGTCCGAAAGCTTTATAATATCAATAAAGAGGAATTGGTCCGAAAACTTTATAATGTCAATTAAGAGGAATTGGTCCGAAAGCTTTATAATATCAAGAAAGAAGAATTGGTCCGAAAGCTTTATAATGTCAATTAAGAGGAATTGGTCCGAAAGCTTTATTACATCAATATAGAGGAATTGGTCCGAAAGCTTTATATTGTCAATTAAGAGGAATTGGTCCGAAAGGTTTATTATATCAATATAGAGGAATTGGTCCGAAAGGTTTATTATATCAATATAGAGGAATTGGTCCGAAAGCTTTATAATGCCAAATAGAGGAATTGGTCCGAAAGCTTTATAATGTCAATTAGCAGGAATTGGTCCGAAAGCTTTAATATATCAATTAAGAGGAATTGGTCCGAAAGCTTTATAATGTCAAAATAGAGGAATTGGTCCGAAAGCTTTATAATGTCAAAATAGAGGAATTGGTCCGAAAGCTTTATAATATCAAGAAAGAGGAATTGGTCCGAAAGCTTTAATATATCAATTAAGAGGAATTGGTCCGAAAACTTTATAATGTCAATTAAGAGGAATTGGTCCGAAAGCTTTATAATATCAAGAAAGAAGAATTGGTCCGAAAGCTTTATAATATCAGTAAAGAGGAATTGGTCCGAAAACTTTATAATGTCAATTAAGAGGAATTGGTCCGAAAGCTTTATAATATCAAGAAAGAAGAATTGGTCCGAAAGCTTTATAATATCAGTAAAGAGGAATTGGTCCGAAAACTTTATAATATCAATTAAGAGGAATTGGTCCGAAAGGTTTATTATATCAATATAGAGGAATTGGTCCGAAAGGTTTATTATTTCACAAACTAAAATGTAAAATGAAATTTTATGACAATATTTTATGACAAAAAAATTAATAATATGGATTAAGGGTGGAATTCAAAATTGCTAAAAAAAATCACTTCTGTCATGATATCTATGTAATTTTTGGACACAGTGATATTTTTGTAAGTATTATCAAAGAATTAATATCTAGATATTAATTCTTTGGTATTATTCAAATTATTAAAATTCAGCTACACAAATAACAAGATTCTGTGGTATTAATTATATAACAAATTAGCATCCATCATTGTAATTTTTAGGGAAATCCTTAATCAATATAATTATTATGAATATAAAAATATGTAATTATTTTTAAAAAAATTATACGTACTGATGACAGAAAAAGGTCAAAAAGCACATTGGAAATATTTAATTATTCAAGTAAAGCATGTTGTCATTTGATGGACTATTACATCTTGTCTTATTGGCTAAAAATGTATTTAAAATGATTTTTTTAAAGCTTTAATAATTTTTTATGCAACTGCACAATTAAAAGATAACAACTTAATATTCTTCTTAGTAAAATATTAAAAAAATTGAAAACGAAGTCAAATCATCTCATACGTACATATTGAAAAAATTAAAAAATTAGTACGTGAAGAAATAATATATACACAGTTTTGCAGTTTTGTACTAGATCATTCTCTTTTTTTTTAATCATGGGGTTTCAAACAAAAACAAACGAGCCTGCAGTGGCCTCCCCCACACCCCCAATTTAAAATTAAAATATATGGCAGATTCCTCTTTATTGATATATTTATAGTAAAGATTTCAGACGAATTCCCATTTCGGACAGTTTCCTCTCTACTTAAGAAATTAAATTTTAGGACAGATTCCCCTTTACTGATATAATAAAGCTTTCGGACGGATTCCCCATTCGGACCAATTCCTCTTAATTGACATTATAAAGCTTTCGGACCAATTCCTCTTAATTGACATTATAAAGCTTTCGGACCAATTCCTCTTTATTGATATAATAAAGCTTTCGGACCAATTCCTCTTAATTGACATTATAAAGCTTTCGGACCAATTCCTCTTAATTGACATTATAAAGCTTTCGGACCAATTCCTGTATTTTGACATTATAAAGCTTTCGGACCAACTCCTCTTAATTGATACATTAAAGCTTTCGGACCAATTCCTCTATATTGATGTAATAAAGCTTTCGGACCAATTCCTCTATTTTGCCATTATAAAGCTTTCGGACCAATTCCTCTATTTTGACATTATATAAAGCTTTCGGAGCAATTCTACATAATTGACATTATAAAGCTTTCGGACCAATTCCCCTTTCGGACCAATTCTTCGCCTTTTTTTGGCCGTCTTTTTTTTAAATAAAGTTAGTGTCTGCAATTTGCAATAAATGCACTTTTAGTAGTTAACTGCATTTTTAAAATGATTACTGATTACACTTTGTAATGCTACCAAAATTAAACAAAAATCATATTTAGAGGAAATGGTCCGAAAGCGGAATTGGTCCGAATCGTTTGCAGCGTTGCCACTTTTATCTGACACGTTTTTAAGAACCCCCCACTCCTCGTTGGCACCGCCTCTTTTTCGGACCAATTCCTTTTCGGACCAATTCCTCTTCGGACCAATTCCTAGGAGCCTCTTTACTATTCATCATGCCACTATTAACTTTAGCCCATTCTATTAAATGCTATTATATTACATTAAAAGCCTTTTGAGTTATGATGAGAATTACTTATGATGATACAGCATACGACCACACCATATATATACATGCTGTCTAACAGTTTTGCCATGCCATGTTACTCTGACACTATCGAACATGTGTTACATTACCAACTCGATTAATTGAAACAATTGCTTTGGTTATTTGAACACGAATATCAGTTTTATGAGAACATGTTGATTCCTTGACCAATTGATTATATTTTATATTAATAATTATTGTATAATATATTATACAAATTAATATATATTTTTTTAAATTAATATATGTACAAATGAGTAAGTTGGATTTTTTAGTTGAAATTTATAAGCCTGCATTAATTACTTAAATGCAACATTATTACGATGATGGAAGCAGATAAAAGTGCATGGTAGGCATATAGTTATGTTGTGTTCTTCAGAAATCATGTGATATATAGAGAGGCCAAATGTGTTCCGATCTTCTTATAGCATTTACTTAATATACTATTTTTAAAAGAAATTTGAACTCTTTCCAAAAAGTTATATTGTACAATGTTTTATTATTATATAATAGTGAAATATACAACCACAAACTTCTGTGTTTGACTTGCATGAGAGAAAGAATAAGGCTATCAGTCTTTATAACAAATTACAAAATTATGCAAGAGTTTTATGTATACAAAAGAGACAGTAAAGCCTATATCTATAAAGCTCTTCTTCTTTTTCATATATTATATATAAAGTTTGAAGGATAATATATAGAAAGCTATTTTGAAAAACTCTATATACCATAGCTTCGCAAATGAAATGAGTTATTCGATAAATGGCATTATCCAGTCAATTTATCGTGTATAAATGAGTGTGGGGAGAAGGCGCTATAGGAAGGGGGACGTGTGAAAATAGAGAATGAGTAGTATAGGGATGGAAACTCTGCGGCTTATTGCTCGAGCAGTCTTCGCTGGATCGCCGCCTTCTTTCTCGCTTGCCGCGATTGAGGGGTGAGAAAAATCCCCCCCGGGACTCACCGAGTGCTATACACCCCCACCTCTCAGGGGTTCACAAATGGAGCCCCCTCCCCCCACTATGTCTACAGTACAGAATGATGTAACATCTTGCTTATTTTCTTCTCGACTTGTATTTAGACAAGTGCTACTTGCTGTTGACGAATGGAGAGTTTTTTTTAACAAATTAACAAAGTGTATAGTATTGATCTCTTGAATAATTATAGCTTACTAATAAGCAGATCTAAAATTTTATTCTTGATTACAGTTACAGTTAATTTGTTTTTATAGATTTAGGGCCGTAAGCTCCACCCTACTTGAACCTGGTTTAAAGTTACTTGAACCAGGTTCAAAGTTGAACCGAGATCAAATAAAATTTTCGTAAGCTCCACCGAAGTTAAACCAGGTTCAACGCATTGTTGGTTTGAACCTGGTTCAAACTCGGTTCAGCGCAGTTTTCCGTAAGCTCCACCGCAAAAATTTGCTGAACCAGGTTCAAAGTTGTTGATTTTGGGGTTAAACTTAAACCACCAACGTCGGTGGATTAACTTTTGATCCGGGATTATATTTTTGTGATTAAAATGTTTTCTTTTCAGATTTTTTTTAAAATAACGTTATAAATAAAGTAGGAAATATAATTGAAACTGATAATTTAATAAAATATAAATAATAATTTACTAAAGAATGTATTTTTTAGTTAATTTAAATATTTTAAGTTAGTTCAATTTATTTTAGAATATTTAAATGATATACAGTAGTCTTTTAATTTAATATTTTTTTAAAATGCAGATGTATTGAGCAAAAATATTGAAATAATAAATTGTATTGAGATTGTCAGTGTTCCATTATGTAAGTGTCACGGGAGATTTTTTATTACAAATTTAATTATATTTTTTTGAACCCTTAAAGGGGGTCAAAAGCAAAAAATTTTGATTTCCCATGTTGGGTTTCAATGTTAAAAGTGGTCTCGAACAAAAATTCTGTCAGATCTATGCAAAAATTTATTTCCGGGGGTTAAAACACATGCTGAATATAATAGTGCAAATTAAAATTTACAGAAAACAACCCTTAACGAGATATTGGCCTGTATTATGTTAAAAATCAATTTATCTTAATTTTGACAGCACCATTGAAACAAGCTCATTTTTCCACCCGAGAAGCAACCTTGGATTTTTTTTAATGAAAAGATGTTAAGAATTTAAAAATAGGGGTTGCTTTTTTAACCCCTATTTTTTCAATTCTAAAAAATGTCCGATTAAAAAAATTCAAAGGTTTATTCTAGGGTAGAAAAATGAGCTTGTTTCAATGGCGCTGTCAAAATGAAGATAAAATGATTTTTTTACATGGTAAGGGCCAATATCTTGTTAACAAATTGTTTTCTGTAAATTTTAGTTTGCACCATAAAAATTTCTAGAAACAAATATTTTTTTCTTATATTTTCATTTCATTTTATTTTTATTCAACCACTGGTTATACAAGTACAACATGGATTACATCAATATAAAAAAATAAAAGAAAGAATTTTTGTTTGAGACATTGAAACGCAATAATGAGAACCACATTGCACTTTTCACTTTGGACCCCCTTAAATTAAATTTGTATTGAAAAATCTCCCGCGACACTTGAATAATGGAACACTGTGTATGACTTTTTTACTTTAAACTTTTGCCTGAGTGATACATTAAAATTGGAAAAAAGGTTTCTGGTCGGAATTAGCAGGGGCTTCATAAAAAAAAAAATGGAATAGACAACATACATGAAATTTTTTATTGCAGAAATGAATAGTGTACCAAATTATGCTACTCTGAATTTTTTCAGATTTTTTTTTTTTTTTTTTTTTTTGAAACCCAGAACTATTTTTAAATAATTATTGAAAGTGCGGCCACGCCCCCTGGAGGCGTCAATAGGCATCTCATGTCTATCCTTTTTTTATTAGGATTCAGCGGTGCCAACTTAACTTACAGAACTTTCAATAATTATTTAAAAATAATTCCGCGTCTCAAAAAAATCTGAAAAAAATTCAGAGTAGCATAATTTGGTGCCTCTATTCATTTCTGCAATAAAAAATTTTCATGTATGTTGTCCATTGTTTCAAATTTTTAAAAAAATATAAGGCCTCATCTTCCTACATTCAATATGTTATACAAAATCTTCCAAAAAGTGGATGATATTTTAGCACTTTTAAAATGTCACCTTGAACTGCAATTTTTACCCATAAATACATGCTTTTTTTTCTTGTGCAACATACAATGTTTGTGAGTCACAATTGGTGTTTCATTTTCGGTCATGGATTTTGCAATGAAGGGTTATTTGTGGAGCTTTGTAACTTTGTACCCTGATCGCTGAGACACATTTTTTTATGACCTTGGTAGTGAATTTTCGATGTAATTTTTTTTTCAACCCTTCTGGGGGTCTCAAACCTAAAAATTGCATTTCTTTTATGGAATTTCCAACTAAAATAAAAGTGATACAAAAATGTTATTCTATTTGCACCAATTTTTTAAGGGATAAATGACCTTTTGAATCCAATGGTGCCATTTTAAAATTATTAAAAACAACCCTTTAATAAAAAATTAGCTCCAACACATTAAATACTCAATTTAGCTTCTTTCTGACATTTTCATTCAATCAGGCTTATTTTTTTACCCCAGAAAGAGCCTTTGAATTATTAAAATCAGTTCACATCAAGGATTTGAATTTAAGGGGTGGAATTTTCTACCCTTAATTTTAAAATTCTTAATTTGACCCGATTTAAAAAAATTCAAAAGCTCGTCCTGAGGTAAAAAATAAAGCCTGATTGAATTACAATGTCAGATAGAAGCTAAATTGATTATTTAATGTGTTGGAGCTAATTTTTTATTGAAGGGTTGTTTTTATTAATTTTAAGGTGGCATCAATGGATTTATAAGGGCAATTTACCCTTAAAATAAAAAATTGGTGCACATTGAATAAATTTTTGTATCACTTTTATTTAACATGGAAATCCCATAAGAGAATTTTTATGTGATTTTTAGGTTTGAGACCCCCAGAAGGGTTGAAAAAAAATCATCGAAAATTCTTTACCAAGGTCATAAACAAAGGTTGTGTCTTAGCAATTAGGGTACAAAGTTACAAAGCTCCACAAATAACACTTCATTGCAAAATCCATGATCGAAAATGAAACACCAAAATTGTGACTCAATCTGTAGTTCATTATAGTGTGTGTATTGTAGTGCTAAAAGTGTGAAAAATATAATTCTTGATAAAAATTAGGGTAATATTTCATGCAATTTAATTAAAATCATTGACATTACCAGTACACATACCCATAAGCCTCAATAATAATTTTTATTTGTTTTGGTTCTGTTAAAAGTTAAAAATTTAAAAATATAACATTGTAGCCCCATAAGGAATTACCACATTGAACGTAATTCCTGATTAAAAGCAGATATTTATGTGAAAATATTTATGTAGGTCCTTGCAATTCCCAGAAACAACAATCCAACATAAAAATTAAATTATGTTTAATATTTTTTATTTTATTATGAAATTAAAATTTGAAGTGAGAGTTTTGAATTTCCCACCAAAACTCTCGACCAATCAGTGCGCTCAAAAAAATCAACAAACTTTGATCCTGGTTCAACTCGGTGGTTCAACTAAACCTGGATCACTTATGGGTGGAGCTTACGGTCAAGATTTTGAACCTGGATCAAATCCTGAACCTGGTTTAGTTGATCCGAGTTTGAACCAGGTTCAAATAACGGTGGAGCTTACGGCCCTTTTTAAATTAGATCTTTCTTTCATCAATATATACTATATAGCTTCTTCAGAAGATAAGTTAGGGGAAAATTGGAGGCAATACCATGATAAGATGACCATATAATTAATTTGATACACGAAGAATATAATTATACAACAGTGTATATAAGCCAGATAATTTTTATTTTTATACAAAATAAATATACAATTAATAATTTAAAAACTGGTTTTGTTTTTCTTAATTAGAGAAACTTTTTTGTACATATACATATACATATATTTTTATTTATATACCGTATATGTTCTTAACAGGTATTCAAAATTTATAGAGATATTTATTTCCTCTGTTATAATAGTGATGAATTTCGCATAAAATAATAATTCATTGAATCAGTTTATCATCAATGTATTTCAGATTTTAAAACCACACCAATATATTGTAGCGTGATGTAGTTATAAAATGTAGCAATTAAATTGAACACGCGTCACCACAAGATTTTTTAATGTGCACAACAATAAATTACAAGCCATCAGAGCACGCCCACGTATTGTTGCGAGTGTCATTGTTACAGTCACGTGTGTTGTGATTTAGTAGTCAATCTACGGAAACAAATCGATTGATCGGACACTCTAATACGTTTCATTGACTTGCCTCATAAATTTTACCATGCCATGAAAAGTGTTGTATATAATATGAAAACAACATTTATTTACACGCCCATTTGATATATATATATATATTATGAATCATGTAAAAATTGCATGTCGTCGCTAAATAGGACGTGAAAAAATATATTTCACTTGAGTATAAATTTATAGTAAAATTCATTGAATTGTTAAATTTATTCAAATACTGGAATATCGTAGTTACTGAAATTTTAAAACCATGCCAAAGCAATCAACATGTATGTGCAGCATATTTTATTTTATAAAAATTGAAATCTTTTTTATGCAATTCACTTTACTACCGTATACTTACAAACATAAAGCTAGAATGAAAAATTTATGAAAAATAATATTCTTAAACTTTGTAAAAATAACAAAATTGTGCAAAATTTAATAAGCAAAAATAATTTAAAAACATATATCATATATATTATTTTTTTTTTAGCAGCCGAATTCTTCCGTAATTGTTAACTTTGTTATAATCTGCATTTAATTAGTTCGCAAAAGTATTCCTTGTAATTAGCGCACTTGAAAAGCTCGTTGCTGCAAGCTCTAGTGGCCTCTGGTTCAACACCCTTCGCTGCCGGTGATTGATTAGCGCGTCACGAGGTAGACAATGGATACAACCGCCTGACAGCCATGCTTAAAAAACTTACTCGTGTATGCCTATTGTTTCAATTTTGTTCTCTATCAAGATTTCCTTTTTTGTTTAGTTTCGTAGTAAAACAGGCTTTTATTAAAAAAATTAACATAATTTTTAATAATTAAAGTCGTGTGAATAAGCATATTAATTTTGTGTTTGTATGATTGAATTCATTATATTGTAAATTAAGTGTGTTTTTTAATTAAAATTCTGATTTATATCTTATTATAATTTGTTTTTAAAAAGTTTTTATATGTTTTATAATAATAAGACAGAAATCATCAACAAATTTTACTGCACTGCAAAAATATTATTTTTAAAGATTTTTTTATTATTTAAGATCTCTATTTTGAAAAGTAAAATTATAATAAATTCCATTTATAAAATGGGATTTAGATTTTATGAATACTACTATAGAGAGGGAAGTTAACAAAAGATTAGTAAGCAATCATTTCAACAGCAGCTGTGCCGACACCTCAAAACTTGAGACGAGGAAAATTTGTTCTTCAACAACTTCACTTCTACTCGTCACTTTTCGAACAATTTAAACTAAATTTCACTTTCATAGATCATGACGTCATAATTTATTACCTTCTAACATATATTGTTTGTATACTCTAACATATTATGTGAATTTAATTATACAAAAATTAAATTAAATATAACAATTATAATTGAAGCTAATCATAATTACATTAAAAATATAAATATTTAATAAAAATTACAATTATTACGTCATTATATATTTTTGATAACTTGTATTTAATTTTAAAGTATTCAAGCACTACCACAAGATTTCCATTTCACCCAAAGTTTCTTACATAAGATGTTCACTTATAACACCAAGTTTTGCTTCAAGAAAAGCAGGCAAGCATGCTGATGCTGCTAGCTCAAGTCATCAACTTAACTAACGACAAGAACCGCCGCCGAGCTTTATTATTCCTCTTTTACCGTGATGTTTATGAACAAAACCAAGCTTGCTGCTGCTGCTGCTTTCCTTTACTCTTAATGCCGTTCATGCAAGCTTTATACTCAACATGAAACAAGCTCTATAAACTTGATATTAAGTAGCTATAATATAGAGTTTACTTGTAAGTTTTAACACAGAAAATTTTCTTGTATAATATTATATATTAAAATGATCGTATATATTTAATAACGTTTTCAATTTTCTTATTATTATACACTAAATTTTATGAAGTAATATAAATCTTGTAAAATTTATTATATTTACTATACTACTATTATACTGGCTATTAAAGAATTTAAAATTAAAATATTTAATATGCAATGCAACACTGAACTGTAGAGTATTAATAAGAAAATTGTTTAATTTATATTTCAGATTTGAAATTTCCTTAATGAAATACGCCATGTTTTTACAAAATAACATCAATAAAAAATAAAGTACTACGTAGCATTTTGATAGTACTGCTATATTTTGTACTGAAAATTAAGAGTTTTAAATTTTTAATAATATACGACAGTACATACAGTACATGCCATGTACTGAAATAAATTTATACTTGCTAAAAATTAGAAAATTGTAATTATTATAGCTTTTAATTTTGAATACCATATATATATATATATACTGTATATATATATATATATATATATATATATATATATATATATATATATATACTGTATATATATATATATATATATATATATATATATATATATATATATATATATATATATATATATATATATATATATATGGTAACATTTGCAAAGTTTTCTTTAATTTTTTGGGGTGGAGGGGGGGGGGGTGAAGGCTTATTTATTTTTTTGATGTTAAAATATGTTGAGCATATTTCCCATTGGAGTTTTAACACCATGTGTAGAGCCTGTCGGCAAAACTTCGTAGAAACTTTGTGTAGAATATTCAGGAGATGGTTATCTGTATCGGGGCAAGGCCGGGAACTTTATTGCATATGATGTAAAATCAAAGCACATGCACTTTTAATGTATAAAAAAAGTCAAAGAAATAACTATAAACAATAAGAAAAATAGCATAAAAAATATGGTATTTCAACATAATTTTTATATTAATAAGGAATTCAAAATGTTATAATTGAACACAAATAATTTGAATTAAAAATATCAAGTATTTCATTAAAATAGCATAAGTGACGTCATCATCTTTATCATTACTGAGACTATATGAGCAGATGCAAAACTTATATAATATGGAGATAGATATAGCTAAGGGGGTTGGGTGGTTTGACTTCTATGCCATATCATTATCATTGAGTGACAATAGGAGGAGCACACAGCTATATTGTTAGCAGACGAGAGGGGTGGGATGCAGCCTCTGATATTATATTCAGTTACTTTATTGAAATCTCAACCCCAACAAAACACCAACTAAAAGTTAAATGTAAAGTCATACGCAAAAGTCATTCGATATGATTCGATACATAATATATTATTTGTTTCTACATAAACATTATGTGTACATATTATATTATACATACTTAAAATGAAAGAGATATATAAGCAGAGAATTAAACTTATTAATTGTTATACAAAACTGCATGAATCCTCATAATATCTTTCAACTAACTTAATTAAATTAACTTTTTTTAATAAAGTACAAAAATTAACAAAAATTTATTTCAAACATATTCAAGCCCCCATTTACCATTATAGATATGACTCTTTTATTCAACCGCTATTTACTCTTCACATTACTTCATTAAAAATTAATTTCTATAAAAATACATATTTTTCCCTAGTACTTTACTTTTGTATCAATTAATGCTTGCCCCATATATATATAATATACATGATGTATATAAAAATATACACTGATCAGTCAAATTTGATAATGCAAGCAAGATGACATAGATATAGAGTATATAGAAAAAGTCAATAGAATCTAGTTCAAACAGTTTTAATATCACTAGGGAGGGGTGGTGCTGCCACGATGCATTGTCACAAGTTCAGATTTACAATGATAAATCATAGAGAGGGGGTATACGACAAAATTTCCGGTAATATGAAGGAAACGAAAACAAATTAAGTGTAACTTCCTTCCGTTCCGACACATTATTTCTGTTATATTGAAATAACGACTGTGTATGAATATCAAATTATTTTTGTTAGAAATATCCTTAAATTCATTGATTTTTTTATTATTTGTTTTTTGCGATAATAATTTGAAATAAACAGAAATAAATACATTAAAAATATTATAATTTAAAACAAATCCTTGCATGTTATATATACGTAAATATTTTAATCATGATGGGCTTTTATAAACACGTGTAGGTTTATTTTTAATTATACCTTAAAATGCTACATTTTTTTACAATAAAAAACCTTGAAATTGCGGAAACTGTTAAAATTATCTCCTGCATGATCTTCAAATTATGTTCGCAGCTCTGATGTATATAATGTCTGCGGTGACAGAATATTACAACAATCTCGCACATTCAACAATGAGCTGCACTGCTCTCATATTATATACCACCACGCAAACAGCGGCTGGCGTGGGAAGAACAAATACGTTGGACGTCGCGCGTACACCCTTTCTCCCTCCAACTGCATCTGTCATAATTTATAACAGTGATTCCATTTGTTATCATTAATAACAACAATGACGAGTCGTTTGAATTGACCGCAAATTGTAATAATATACATTATATATGTACTGTACTAACATATATTGTAAGCTCAGCTTTTACTATACAGTATACTGTTGAAATAGTATCAATGAAAGAAAAATGCAATTTGTAAATTAATAAACTATTGTTTTTTTGTTGTTTTTTTTTTATTTCTAGTGTTTACACATTAATGCGTTTGTACTGCAAATTTTAACTGTGAATTATATTGATAATAAATTTCATTGAAAATATATTTTTTATATTTTTGCGTTTAAAAATTGCACTAAATAGAAAAAAAAATATTTGAATTTGTTAGAGCCTAATGCTGGAATTTATTGTCAATATCATCTCCCCATTTTTCCTAAGTTATCTGTTTACATAATACAATTAATTGTAACGCTGCTTTTAATTTAAAGTAATAAATTTTATTGTACTAATTATCAATTCTAAATCCTAATTGCAAATCTTCTTCACACAATGAAACAGCTGTAATCTATAATATCATTTACAATTAGTCTATTATATAACAAGGACTGTATATAAATATAGTGTTATATTGTTTTGCATGGCTTAGGTATTGAAAGACTCATTTAACTGAATGAGCTAAAATGATCGTTTAACCAAGCTCTCAATACAAGCCGCACACATTGATACCGACTACTGAGATTTATCTACAACGTAAGATTTACCACAAACCGGCGCCACGTGTTAGCGCCACTGTCCCCACGAGGCGCCACGTTCACCGTGGTTGCAGTTATGGGCCCGCCTGCCGGCCACAGCATGATATCATGTAACACAGGTCACCCAAACAGTGACATCTAGTGAGGATAATTGAAACTACAGTGAAATGTTATATTGAAACGAGCAAAGACACCAAAAGACATATCACCAGTTCTATAGTTCCACTTCACAAGAAGTATGAACTCTACTTTCTTACCTCTCTGTCTACATGACTTGGTGTAAAGTTGAGAGGACGGGAGTTAGTCGACCGCGTGTTGCGGGATGCCTAACCGCGTGAGCCTGCAGGGGCAAGCAGCCCGTGCATCACTCGTTGTGTGTAGTCTCCACTAATGCACCGCTGCTAGTAATGGCCTGTTTGCTGGTGTATACGAGACAACGTTAATGTGTATAATGCAGCTGGTCATACCGTGGCGGGTGTGTAGAATTGCTGCTTATATCGCCTCATAATCGTGTTTTGTGTTCGTGTAAACACTATTAATAGAATATTTACTACACATGGATCATCATATATATTGAATTTAATTGTATGTAAATTATAGGTCAGTATTGGTATATATATATATATGTGGAGTGATATATTGGTAGGTCAATTCTAAAATGAATTTGTGGTATATGAAAGGCATTATAAAATTAATTTTATTGTTTTTCATCTTTTTAATTTCAATTCTCACCTTCACATTTTGATGTGAATAATTTTTGTATCTTTTTTTTTAATAATTAGCATATAAAAGTTATCATAAGGGGCATTCACAAAGTCTTAACGCCACATTTAAGGTTCGATAATTTAAAGCTTGATTTTAGACGTGTTTTTTAGACCCAAAATTTCTGGTCTTATATTATTGAGCCTTAATTGTGGCCTTAAGGCTTTGTGAATGCCCCTTATCATGATTTATGTTTAGAAAATATATATTTAAAAAAGCAAGCTAATTTAGTGAAAATAATACAAAATTAATTTGAAGAATTAGGAAATTCAGTAGAAAGTAATTTATTTCTAAATCTATTTAGGTCAGCCTCATTATTTTGCATTGCAAATGAAACACGTACTGCACTTTGTCAAAGTCATACACGAATGAGCGACGGCAATCAGCCACTATATAATTACGTCACCGGTCGTTGAGCTCACCTGCATGACTTATATATAATTACTGTACTTGAAATAAATAACAAAAAATTGGTTTATTTGACGGTAATGTATATTTTTATGTATACTAATTTAACACAATAACAATAAAACTTGTTTTAAAAAGTTGTAAAAAAAACAATTGACATATTATTACTACAAAGTACGGTAATTAACATTCAGGTCATATTTCTTTACAAATTGGAGAGGAAAGTAGATTATTACTATAGATTTCTGTCATGCATTTATGAACGTGTTTCCTCAATGGACAAAACTTTTTATTAACAAAAGGAAACTTATTTTATGTAGTGATAACTCATTACGTAGAAATGCTTAATTATCACCATTTTCTTTACAAACTAATATATAGGGTGCATTAATTTTACAGTAAATATACCAATATATTTTAATATTACTTAAAAATTTCCTAATAATGATAAAAAAAATAAACTTTCTGATAATTTTGTTATATTTGAAAATTTCCCCCTTCAGTGTAGCAAATTTCAATTGTGGGGTATTTACATCTGGCATACAAGCAGACTCTTATACAGGGTGTCCAAAGAAATTGTCCTGAATTGGCAGTCAACTTAAAGTATGAAGCAGGATGGTAACATGAACATGTTATACATCAAATTAAAGCTCAACAATCAACATTTTCAAAATTGTGAGCAAAAAAGCATTGTGTGGACTGTTTTCTTTTGAAACGAAAAAGGAACAAAAATGGCCGTTTCTGAGCTCCAAACTCCGCAGAATCAGCTGTCATCTCAAAGAGATTGTCCCTATTTAATTATTCGCTTGAATAAAAATTTACCCACACAATTTACCACAAGGCTTCTCTGCATGAGCACCGACCGTTGGTAAACCCGGCACACGCCCGGACAGGCCTCCAGTTCTCGCCACACGTTGCCAGAATTGCCGGCGTGATTAATCTGATTGTTGTGGTGATGAGAACTGGAGGCCCGTCTGGACGTGTGCCGGGGGGTACCAACGATGCTCATGTGGAGAGGCCTTGTGGTAAATTGTGTGGGTAAAATTTTATTCAAGCGAATAATTAAATTAGGACAATCTCTTTGAGATGACAGCTGATTCTACGGAGTTTGGAGCTCAGAAACGGCCATTTTTGTTCCTTTTTCGTTTCAAAAGAACACAAGTCCACACAATGCTTTTTTGCTTACAATTTTGAAAATGTTGATTGTTGAGCTTTAATTTGATGTATAACATGTTCGTGTTACTATCGTGCTTCATACTTTAATTTGCCTGTCAATTCGGGACAATTTCTGTGGACACCCTGTATATTTATATTTCCCTTATGAATTAATGTTAAGAGAATATCATCACAGAAATAGTGACAGTCGCTTGAACAATGGAAACAATAGAGTAAGATTGCAGCATAACACGGGGGTAGCCCTCGTTGTTATGATGTCTCCGCCATGACGAGTCTTATTGCAATGCCGCCTCCTTCACTCCGACACGGTGACAGCTCTCGCGGGGGCAAGGGAAGTCGAGCTGGGGGTGGGTATATGACTCAACCAGGATCTTCTTTATTACGTGTAAATATAGAACTTAAGACAGTGGACTGGTTTTTTTGATACTGCATGTACAGCTCCAGTAGATGCACAATGCATTTATTTCTTTAATCAGTTTAATCTTTTATAACTAAAATATAATATTTATATTTGTTAAATTTGTGTTTATAACAGAGGAGCCTGTACTCATTGTCGGAAGCTCTCTTAATTATTTACCAAAACCTTCGCATAAAAATCAGTCCTTTTTTGTCCTTATTTCAAGATATATATATATATATATATATATATATATATATATATATATATATATATATATATATATATATAGCGTATAATAAAGACATTGCAATCTATTTCAAAAACGTGTATTTGAAATTATTAATGTAATCTTGAGCGTTTACTAAACAAAAATAGCAAAAAATTATTTAAAAATATTTCTAAAATACGTTAATTAAAACAGGCAATTATACGAAATTTCTTCTAAAATCAGTAAATTAATGACAATTGTTTTTAATGATTAGAAAATGTCACCATATTTAAAAATGTTTATACACGTCTTCATTAAATTTTATGTACTGAGGTTTATCTTCAATTAATGTTTAACTAGGAAAAAAACATAATAACGTAGAGTAATGTATTTAACTCTAAATATAGAAATATTACAACATTACACACATATTTAAGTACTTAAAAAATTACTATATACACGCACATGTAGTTTCATTTTTATTATCATGTCAATGACACAGTATAATATTTTTATGATTTAATTAACCCAACCTTTTTATTCTTGCATGGTGGTAACAATGATTATAATCTTTCCCTACACAGATGGAGTTATCTCTTTCTGTATCTTCCTTGCCTCTCACGCAGCTCCTGTGCTGGATATTTCGTCCGGCCCCTACAGCTTATGTCTTACGCTTGACACGCTGTTTACAGGCGAAACTTTTCCTTCCTTTCGTACTCACAAATACAATACATTAATAATATCTATCTCGCTAATGGAATTTTTTCTATTCAATCAAATTATAATAACAACAGCAAAAAAAAAAAAAAAAAAAAAAAATCACAAAAAAATCACAAAAAAAAAATAAAAAATTCTCAAAAATGTTATATTTTCATTATATATGTTTTTCTTTTTTTTTATGAACATGTTTTTGGTATCAAGGGAAAAATACCAATTATCAAATCTCGCAAGTAAAAATATTGATTACTAAATTTATTGATTGTATAATAGCACTTTGTGTGATATTAATTGTCATAATATTTTTTTTTCCGTTAATATTATATTTACAGTACTTTTACTAGTGATATTAAACATTATATATTCATATAGTTAAAGAAATTTTCTCTTAAAATATATAAAGTATATTTTATAAACAAACAGGCATGATTAATTTATATTTGAGAAGCATAATTAACAAGTCAACACAAAAAATGTTACAAAAATTTCTACATCTATAACACACATTAATTGAGTCCACTTTTCGTAATCACCTGAAGTCCAATTAATATATAGTCACTAATGAGTAAAGTGAAAACAAACGAGAGAGGTGTGTTATTCAGGGATATTTCTTTGTGTTGAAGAGAAAACTCCTGTTGGATCATTAATTATTAAATACGCGCGAATATTTAAATATTTTATGTTACAAGAGAAGGCACTTGTGTAAACAAATATTTTTATAGTATACATCAGAGAGAGAGAGAGAGAGAGAGAGAGAGAGAGAGAGAGAGAGAGAGAGAGAGAGAGAGAGAGAGAGAGAGAGAGAGAGAAAAGTACATAAAATGGTATAGATTTTATCTAAAAATATATTTTTAAGTACAAAAAAACAGCAATGTTTTTTCAAATAACATGTTTGATGTTTTCAATTGAGTTACATAAAAATCAATTCTATATCTCACTGCTTTTAAAATAAATATATATATATATATATAAAACAATTTGAATGTTTATATGTAAAATTATCTTAAAAATATACATATACATAAAAAGTAAAAGCTTTTGAAATGTTAGCAAGATTATTTTTATTATACTCAGTACAAGCAAATATATATAAAAAAAATAGTTACAAACAATCATACTAAACAGCTGTAACAAGATATATAATAATTTATTGCTCGTAATTTTATCATATGTATGAACAATTCAAGAATAAAGAAATACAATACTGTATATAAAAATATCATTTTGCATTATATATATATATATGAGGAATTATTAAAAAAAAAATCGTGAAATAGAAGTATTCTGGACACCTTATATCTTATATATACTTTAAATCAATTGTAAGTTTAAGACGCCTGTGTGTTGATCGAGAGCTTGTCTATTGTTGCGTACAGTATTGTTGTATTGTAACAATGGTGTGAGGGCGCGGCAGTCCATACAGTAATCCCGATGATGGTGTCAGAGCGGTCACGACCATGATCCATTGTGAACTGCTTACATCAAGAACCGCGGCGGCGCAGCTGCACGCGTCCGAGTTGAGAAAAAAGTAATAGGAACGAGAAAAATGAAGCAAATATGACAAAAATGTTGTTCAATTTTAATGAGTACTACTAACATTTTTTTTTCTAATTAAGTACAAAAATTTAAAAATAGAAGTAAAGAATTTTCAAATAATATTATAAAAAAATAAATACTAAAGAGCCATTATATTTAAAATAAGATTAATTATAATTACATTACAATTCATTACGGTGAAGAAATGTAGTTTTAGGAATAATTTATTATGAGTAATTTAACAAAACAACAAACGATGGGAATGACAAAATATTTAGCATAAAAATGCAAGTTTTTTTAAAATTAAAAATAGTTTTATTTGAAAAAAATTATAATTTTACAAAACTAAATCAAACGAGAAATAAGTTCTGACGGTCTCTTTCTTTCAGAGTTATAAAATTAATTGAAATGTGGAAAATATCCACAAATGTTTTATCTTTTGTCATTGGCAATCAGTGAATATATACATATATATTTTTTTTAGATAAAGTTGCGAAATTTTCAAAGAAATAACATTTTTACCAAAGAATGATCTGGTATAACATTACAATAGTGTGAACTGTGACCACTTGTCCCCCTTGATTGACAGGTCATCCGACTGGAAGTGACGCCTTGCGCTTTGTTGCGTTATAATACAGAATATTTAACAAGTGAGCAATTTCATTCATCTATATAGTGGGGTCAGTAACCTTTCATTTCTTGTTAAGTGCCCATGTCAATCATGAATGTGCAGTCACGATATTCTTGAGAATGTGGCTTTGTTAACATTTTCTTATACATTCTTGTCGAAGAAAAAAAAATAGTACCATATTGTTATCTTGATTAATATTTTTAATATTATAAAATAAAATCGTATATACTAAAATTCATAAAAAAAACGTGTGACTTTTTTACTGTATATAATTTCAACATAATTTTATTGTGCTTTTTAATTATTTTTAAGTGTAAAAATAAAACCTCTATACATTATTTTTTCTTGTTGACAGTTTAATTTATAAGTTTAAAAATACCATGCTGCATTACAATAAAGGAAATATACAGTAATTAAATAAAATAAATACTTTAATTTTAAAATAACTTAAAATATTAAAAGCATCACTTATAATAAAAAATTATTGTAATTATTCTTCTTTTTCCATTGTTTAAAAAATTTGTTATCTAAATTGTTAAACATTAAGATAAAGATATATAGTAGTAAAGTTATTAGCTAAACTTTAATAATATTTTTTTTTATATACATTTGAAAATATAAATAATACAAAAAGATAATCATTGTGTTTGTAACTCATAATACTTTTTAATTTTTATAATTTTATATGGAATTAATTAAAATTTACACCCTGTAGGTATATGTTTGGTTATCTCTTACTTCACATGGTGCAGAGGTGATAACCGTGAGACTATGATTTCCGGTGTGACGTCACACCTCATAAACCGCTGCTAATAACTGAAGCCAGCAAGTATATAATGATGAGCTATGGGCAGAAACAAGTTAAATTACCCATAACTGCATGAATTGCGTAATTGTGTAAATAAGATGTTCAAGTAATTTTTCATGAATTATTATTATAATTTTTCCTTTTCAATTTAAGTTTGATTCACTCAGCGAGTATCTGCACTTCAAGACAGCACCTTTACATAAACTTCATTCTCCATCTGACTTGGCAGTAATTCCATAAAGTGACAAATATTTGAAATTTTGGGGTAGGCTTTGAGCACACAGTCAGGCATTCTTATTTTTTTATATATAGATTCATCACGGTCCATAGAATGAGCGACAACGCCTATACAAACAGAGGAAAGGTAAATTTTATGCTGCTCTATAATATAATATACATAATATTATTAATAAAAGAAATATGGTAATTGACATGAACCTAAAATGACTGTGAAATAATCAAGAAAATTTCCTCTATAAAATTTTTTTAAAGTTAAAAAAGCAATTTCGAGTTTTCTTTCCATATAGGTTTGGATAGAACGGTGGGAACACCTCAAAATCAGCTGATTTGAAGCCTCTATTGTTAAATTTTTACTATAAAATAAATAGTAAAAAATCTGTTAATTGTTGTTATTTAATGTGAAATTTGCTAAAATTTAAAATTCATTAACAGTTTTCATATAACTTCGTATATTGCCCATGCATTAATAATAATTTGAAATAATTTACATTTTTATGTATGGTAATTGAGGATGTTGATACATTTGCAATAAAGAGAATAATAATTAAGTTCAAAACATTTAAGAATAATACACACACAAATATTCAACTTTTATCTATTCTACACAATTATTATTAATAAAAAATATTGATTGTTGTGAATGAATTTGCCTACACGAGTTCTTTAGTCACTCAAAGGTGGTTCGTTCTTGTATCCTATCAAACGTATTACATAATTTATATATTTATACGTCATCAAAATATATAGAATCTGCATAATTATATGTTACGCTTAGTTTAAACAAGAAAACGTAGTCATTTATTATTATAATTCTTAGAGTAATTAACAATAAAATATAGTTTTGATAATGTTAAAAAAAAATATTCTTATCTAAAATAAAACATTTGAACATTTTATTATTAATAAAACGAAACATTTAAATATATTCAAAAGGAAATAATAATAAGCTTATTATATATAAAAGTCATTTCACAGTAGGAGGTGGAGGGTGGGGGGGTATTTTGAATACTAATATAAGAATAACCATGGCATCTGTGATGATTGATATTCTCCAACATCTCTCTATCAATATACCATGGTCGCGTGTCAGTTAATCCTCCGTGGTGCGGTCGGCTGTAAACAAGACCGTGAGTGGCGCACTAACAATAACAGTAATGAAACACTCCTTGTGTACTCTTCCCACGGATTTGCAGAGAGCGCACGGCGGCACAGCAGGACTCTGATAAGCGAGTTGATCTCTCTCCTGTTTTTATTTCTCCTACGGCCAGGATAACATGGTCACGTGTCCATAGATCAGCTGTTTTATAAACACGTGCATGACTTGCGGCTCAACTTGATTAAAACTTTTAACTTGAAGGATACAATATTATTTGAACATCGGATGCATTTTTCACACTTATTAAGTCAATATTAATTTCTGTTACATATATAAGATTGACACATGTCACTAGATGTGATGACAAATTGCGTATTATGTATTTATATATCATATATAAATAAAATTATTATCAACAGCTGCTTCTTATAAAATTTATAATTATGCTATAAATAAGGACAATAATTTTTAATTATAATGCGTACTAAATAGATAATATATATATATATATATATATATATATATATATTATAAATAATTATATAAGTTTTATTGAAGATTACATTGAAAATAATTATATGTAATTTTTGCAATTGACTTAATATATTCAACAGATCGTTATAAATATAATGACATGAGTTTTCAAATAAGAAAAATACATATTTACATTTTATTATTATATGCTTAAAATTTATAATAGATGTCTTATACATTATTAGTAATAAAACATTGCGTGTTAACAGGCCACCCAAAAAGTAGAAAAAAATTAAATATAAAAGGCCTTTAAGGTAAAAATGCCACCCACTTTTACAAGCTTAAACACAAAAGAAAACAACAGAAGTATAAATATATAATAAGAAAAGCATATTATAAATTTTTATAATCTAATACGACAAAACTTTTAGTGCGTTAGAAAAAAAAAAACTGTATTTAAAAAGGGAAGTAAATTTATGTTCTTATTATGATGACACAAAATTACAACATACTTTTTTTTTTTCGTTATAAAAATTATTTTTTCCTGTGTTTTTTCTCGCGTGACTTGTGAACTAGTAGCTAAAGGCATAGAGAAAACAAGGTTGGATATATTTTATACATAGGGTCTGTAAGTTAGGGCCACACCACGAGCCTCTGCTAACGATATTTATTTAAATAGGTGTAATAATTGGACTAACAAGAGATTATTAATGAGATAACCATGAAAGGTGTACCAACTGAACACAACAAACAAATCTTGATGACTTTTAAAAGTTTGTACATTATATAGTTATAAGCTTTGTGTGGGTTTGAGTTACTTGATATCAATCGATAATGTATGCTGTTTATTTTTATTAAATTTAATTTGTATAGGTCTTATTTAGAATATTGCTACAAAATTTAATACTGTTAACTCTGCTCAGTAAGTTGCTTAAAAAATGTCAGTTAGCATAAAAATTAAATTAAAACACATGTTTTAAAAATCAATGGACAATATTCATAACAATTTCTGTATTGCAAAGCATGGATATATAGATTATTGTTAATTTTTCTAGTTTTTTTTCGCTGTTTTCTTTTTTTATCTCAAACACCCTAAAATCATCCTGTTAAGTGGATTCTTCATTATTATTTTTATCCATTTTTTTTTAACTAAACCCAGTCATTAAACAGTGATAAAATGTGTGTTAAATATTTTCGTAATTATATGAAACCACATAGTGTTTGGCCACGATTTAGAGAAGTGTCAATATAGCATAAAAAAAAAGTAAAAAATGTCGATATAACTCGATCTTTTATAATATTTTTATTCATATTTAATTGAATCGCATGTAAGTTTTCTTCTTACATTGTTGATATTATATTACATAACATTGTTATATATTATTACAGAACTTACAATTTGTTCGTTTTAAACAGGATACGTAATGATTAAAACGACGTAATTGTTTAATAACCAATAATTAAGTTAATTATTATAGTCATAAACTTTTTCATTTAACCTGGTTAGCACTGAGGCACGTGTGTGGTTTCTGTGATAACATCTGTTAATTTCTGAAATTTTTGTGGTGACGATTTGGTAATTTACTGTCTATATAATACTATTACAGCAAATTCTAAGAATCTTCCATGCTATAGAATCTACTCTAGATCGCAGCATTATTTACCAGAGCTTATACTTCATATTAATGACAAAAATTGCTCCATTAATTAATTAATTAATGAATTTCTCTTCTATTTTTTTTAATTATTTTAACTTGCATAATAAAAAATAATTTTGGTGTGTGTTTAACTGAGAGTATAAATGATGATAAAAAGACATTAATTAATAAATCTAAGTGATTATAATGTAAATTTTTGTTTGGTGATGATACATAATAAATAATAGTTACAGATGGTATTGGATATTATCATTTCTCAATGTTTTATAATATATATATATATATATATATATATATATATATATATATATATATATATATATATATATATATATATATATATATACAAGAACATATTATATAGAATATAAAAAAGGAGTGGTAAAAGAATAGTAAATAATTTTTACAATAAAAATTATCCTCGCCAAGTCTGTTAAAGACGGGTTAACAAAAGGCAGCGCAGTTCGCGGTTTTCTGCTCCATTAGATCCGAGAGTCACATTTTTCTCCACCCTCAAATATCTCTGGTTTTTTAAAACCCCTTTTCTCTCATCTCTATCTACCAACCCCTCCTCCTCATTTTACTAAGAGCACCCTTATATACCAAAGCATGCAGTTAGCCAAGCCAAAAAGAGCTGCAAATGACGTTGTGACGATCATTACAAGCACAGATATAGAGAGAGAACGCGTACACGATCAGATTAACCACGCCCACTTTTCGTCTCTTAAAAAAATCTGTCCTGTCTTTAACCATTTTTCAAATATTTTATATTTTTTTTAGTATTTAAAAAAAAAAAAAACTGAGTAAGTTCTTTCTTGTAAATTAGCAGTAAGAAAATTGAAGACACTTTTTCAATGTTCACATCAACGTAAAACCATCTGGCTGAGAAAACTTCTGTTTTTTTTTCTGCATATAATTAATGATTTTTTTTTTAAAAAGGGGGAAAATGCTTTAAAAATAGAAGATAAATTCATAATATATTTACAATAAATGATCTGATAGAATATCAGAATATAAAAAAGATTTTATGTTCGTGTTAAATTAACATAATATAGTGCATGATATTAATTAAAAAAATAAAAGCTGTAGTACGAGTTGTAAAATACACATGAAATGCTTCTTATCTAGTCATGTAGGTGAGGTTTTCGATCACACGTATGGGAGAGTTATAACAAATTAGTCAACCACGCCCCCTCTGACAGGTGAGTGCTTGATTGGAGCTGTCAGAGGTACGTCACTCACGCCATGTCACTCTGATGACGTCACGAAACAACCCTTACACCACCTGTACCCTGGAAAACTATATACACGATACATATAAAAAGTTGTAGTCTCGCACAATTTAATTATAACACTATATACTCTAAATCAGATCTTCAAATACATTTGGACCATAGTCATACTGTAAAATTTTATGTTAAATAAAAATGCATTTTTATACATATTATATTTTCATTTCTAAATATTTCATTTTCATTATACTGTAAAATGATTTCTTCTTGTAAGAAATAAGGAAATTCTAAAATGAAAAATATTTATATTTTTAGCTTTGTTGAATAATATTCATACATTATGTAGTAATTATGTACTGTACAAACTGTAAAATAATATTAAATTTATTGGTGATCTTATATAATCTGAAAGAAAATGAGGATTATATCTAGACTAATTTTTTATTATAAAAAAAATCCCACATCATTTCTCACATTAGTTATACGTTTGTAAATTTTGTGTTGTGTCTGTACCGTTGGCTGCTCGTGTTGTTTTGAAGGCGTTGTGGGAAGTGTTTGATGGAACAAGCAGCATGATCCTCCGCCTACAGCTGGCTGAAGTGAACATCACGCAAGCTTCCTCCTACTGACCCTCTACTTCCCCGTAACTTAGACATCCCGCACTGCGTGTCTTCATTAAGCCTCCTGAGTAACGTGATTAGCTACTCAAAACACTAGTAATTATCATGCCATACTGTCACCTTGTTATACATAACCCCTTTCTCATAAAATAAAATTGCATGATGATAAATTTTGATAGATCATATAATAATCTTTTGTGTATAAATGATAATTACTTTTATATTATTTTCCTTTTTGTTACTTTTTTTTTATATATCTTATCGTTAGTTTTCTTGTTCTTTGAAATATAAAAAAAAAAAAATAATCTTGTGGTTTTTGATGAACGGAGACACTTGTAAAACCATCGTATATTATTAAACCCTTTTTATCAATTTCCTTATAACAAAGTAATAAAATGTTAATGTATTTAATTTCCTTTTATAAATTGAAGTAATAAAATATATTAATATATTCCAGTTTAATTTATCATGTTTTTAAAATATTGATCAGATTAAAAGGTGTATATTTATATTTTTTTTTTTTTTGTAACATGTACCAGTAATAACTTTTTGCATTTAAATAAATTCGAACACATTATTTTTAATCTAACATTCCATATTTTTATGTTTAGTTTATCAGTGAATATTATTGCAATGTAAATTTATAGTTAAAAAAACATAAAACTTAAGCTACAATTTAATTACTCAAATAATGATAATTCATAGCATAATTTTGTGACTGCTGCTGTACTATGCTGTTGTGTTTCTAACATTAGTAAGAGATAAAATAATATTTTACTGAACTCCATATTATTTATTCTGTTGTCGTGAACATGTTCATAAATTTTTACCTCCCGTCCTCCTCCCTGTCGATACAAAACGGCCGACTCGTATACAGTTTTATACTTTCTTATCATTTTGACATAAAAAGGCTATAATAATATAAAAGAATAGTTTTTGAACTTCATCAAATTGTGTTATCACAAATTTATCACGATACATTTGTAATGATTGCAGCTGTTAGTACTGAATTTTTGAATAATATATATAGGAAAAGGTTCGTTGCACACTGCTATGGATTTCGAAAATATGAAGTTTGGAAAAAAGTTTGTTTGGGGTATATTGAAGTACATGATAATGAAACGCTATATTGCTCATTAAGGTTTGTCTGCTTACAGCATTGCCGTACCCAGATTTGCATAATATACAATTGTCGAATGCATTATATCATTATTTTATGTTTCTTTATTTTTCATTGTTTGATGAGTTCCATGATAAATATGTAATTTTCTATCATATTTAAAAAATATATAAAAATTTCGGCAATTAATAATTTTGTTATATATTGTAAAAATAGCTTTTAAATTTAACATACAATTTTTACCTATCGAGATGTAATTAAAAAAAAATAGAAAGCAATGGAAACTTATATATTATTATAACAGTGTGCAGAGTGCCTTACATTAGTTGTGTCTTACTATATAGCGTGCTTATATGCGGACGGGAGATCGAGCGAGCTGGGATATTCGTGTAGTAGGCAATGCGCGATAACACGTATATATCCGAGCAAGAGCGTCACGAATATTACGCGAGTTGCGGCTGCTCATGCATATAAGTCTTACACGACGCCCTTAATATACCACAAGCCACACGATTAACCTTTTACGTCATCTACTAAAATCCAGTGTAACTGTCTCCTGAATACTATACAATGGGTATATACAAAATATTACAATAAAAGACACAAGATAGCAAAGAAAACTTAAAACTTACTGAAATTACTTCATTAATTAATTGTCGATTTAAAAATTGAATAACAATTTTATGTTTAAAATAATTGTTTTGACGTCATAAATTTTTGAAGTGAATTTATGTTTATATTATAAGTCTTTACTGCCACTGTATAATGTGTTTCCTCTTTCTTAGCATGATCGGTCCGCCCTACTCGTGTAAGTATAGGGTTGTAGAATACACATACAAGACCTGGTAGCTGCTTTAGATGATATTTACAACTTCATTGCCCCCCCCCCCTCTTTCCCCCAAATCTTATTGCTAAGCACAAACCCCCCACCCTTATTTATATTGTAGTAATTTACATGGATTTTAATATTGTATTATATTATGTAAGATTAGATGTTTTATTACTTAAAAATATATGTTTAATATAAATTACGTCAAACTTTGATATGGTTTATTACATATATATGCTTGAAATTTTCTTTATTGGTGTTTAAAAATGTATAACATTCCAAGTCTTTCGTCTTAAGAATTATTTTCTTTAATATAATTCTCTAAACAATCGAAACTGATCGAAAGGTTTGATTTTTCATTTTCTCTTTACCCTGTAATGTATGCAACTTTTTTAACTTTATTTCGGATGAAATTGGTTTTCAGACAATACAAAAAAGAAGAATGTTTTCAAACATAGAAGACACAATTTCTTTTTACATTTTTTTGTAACCAAAAAAATATAAAAAAAAAATCAATATTATATATTAAGACTGCATGTCATAGATTTCAAAAAATGAATCCAGAGTAAATTTACATTTCACTTGCCCCTGATTATTTTTATGACTTTTTATTTTTTCTTTCATTCAACGCTCTTTAAGCATTAAAGGAAACATTTGACATGTGTTATAATAATATATTATATTATACACTTTTATACTATATTATATAATGTACTACGCAAGTATTTCCGTTTTCCGTTACATTTGTTGCCCCGGAATAATTCATTATTTGTAAATTTTATTTGACTAAAATATCTGCACGTAAAAATGGTTTCAAGAAAGGTATATTATAAATTTCTTTATAACCTGTAAAATTTATTAGAATTATACGAACTTCAGAAATGAAAACATTGAAAGACAGGAAATTTCGTTATTATTTGTTATTTCAGCTTTAAAAATTCATTTTTAGGAACGAAAATATAAGAGAAGTTTGTGTTATTCATTGATTTGCATTTAGAATCGTACAATCCTATTGTCCAACTCAAATATTTGCTGCAGTAAAAGAAGGTTTGGCGGTGTATTCAGTTTGTGAGACCGCCGCCGCCGCTTCCTCGACTGTTTCTCGTGGTCTCAACTTTGTGTACTTTAGGCGGCGGTAGCAAAATATCAGAGAAGGATGACACACACGACTGCCGAGGAGGTTTTTATAACAATGGTACTAAGTACACATCATCAGGCCTGTAAGATCCGTGTACAATCGCTCACAACATGGTGCTCGTCATCTACTCAACTTATTTTTTTTGTCCATGTAGAAAAATGTTGAAGTATTAATCACCTGCACCAGCTTTCTCACGCAGGAATATGACGATACATAATATTCTTTGAGTTGTTTATTCTAGAAATGACACACGTTTACTATAGGATTTTTTGGACCATACCTTGTAGTTAACCCTTTAATGCATTTTATGTGGGAGTGATGGCAACTATGTCTAGGTCAGTTTTAATCCAGACTGTATATTTTTATCAGTAATTTTGATAGACAATAAAAAGCATTGTTATACCGATGTCAATGAGTTATATTATTCGTAAGATCTAATATAGCAATTTAGCAATGCATGAATTCCTCTGTTAAACGTTCATATTTGGCTCGCAACAATATCCAGGTTTAATTTAATTTTCCGTTGATTATCATTATATTTTTATATATAATTATGTTTCAGTGCAAAGTCATTTTCCATTTTCCTGCTAGCAAGCATTCAAGTTTCTCATAGAAGTAGAAGAAGTTGCATAAATGCAGGGGTTAAATGTTATTTAGGCAACAATTTGGACGATTGTTTATTATAAATATTATTGCCGAAATTTTGAAAATTAAACACAAGAAATGGTACATTAAAAATAATAAAAATAAAAAGGAAAATGAAATTATGTAATAATGTATTCAATATTACCATATTTTACACTTTGACCGAAGAATAAAAAAAAATAGAAAATACAACCATTTGAATTATTATTTTTTTAATTCCTTACAATTTCTATTTTTTTAATATCTTCTGACATTCGATTGTATGAAATAATTCAAGTGTCTGAAATCACATATGCATGTACTGTATCTATCAAACAGAAGAAAATCGAATTGGTAGGAAGGTCTCATAACATTTCCTTCCTTCTAGCAAAATTAATGCAACATTTAAGGGGAGAGCTTTGATCTCTGCAAATAAAGCTCCTTGCATTTCTTTGGCCAGATGCAGTGACTGGTGGTCAGCATCACCAGTTTGATAGCACGGCGGCGGCCAGTGTAAGACGATCCCGACAAAGCCGGCCGCCGAGCAAACACTCCGCTTGATGGCTGCAGGACTGATATCACGCACCTCCTGCCAAAGCTGTATTGACAAGCCAGCCAAACTGCAAGCAAACCTATGTCAATATATCTCCTGTAGCTAGGCCGCCTTTGTTCCCAGCCGCAGTGCATATACAAACCATCAAACTGATTGATACTCTCAGCCTATGTTGTGTTGCAAATAATCACATGGTTGTTTGTACAGACTTGGTTGAAAAGTGTGGGACAGCACCACTCCCTTTGCTCTTTTTGACAAAGAATGTATGCGGTATACCTCGACATAGCAAGAAATTTATCCTTGCCTGATTTGATATAGAGCTGCAGCTCCAAGAGATATGGAAATTTGTAGTTTGGGGGGGACTGGGGGGAGACATTCACATATGTCTATTTCAAAATAATTTCAGTTCCTCACGCTTTTATAGACTGCTTGATAAAGTCAACAAACAGAGCAAGGGTATTAAGTTCGCGCTGTCCCAACTATGTTCATTTAAAAACTCGTTTGATGATATTAAATTATAATTTTATTTTAAGTTTGATATTTTTATAGTAACTATATTATAAGTAAATTACTATACAATACAATCTGTGGATGTATTTTTTTTTTTCATTTATGGGTTTGAAATTGAATACGATTAAGAAATTTTTATCCCTACCCTAAAAAATATTTTATCATGTATAATATATATATATATATATATATATATATATATATATATATATATATATATATATATATATATATATATATATATATATATATATATATATATATATATATATATATATATATAGGTAACAATTTGTGTATCTATTTGTATTGGGTGAAATAATAAATAAAACAAATAAATACATTATAATCTTTTTTACGTATGGATGACTCTAGCTGATATTATAATAGTTATTATTTTCATTTATAATTTCAGTTTTAGAATACTATACGATGTTAACGTTTGGATTTATCATGGCATATCATTGAATAGTAATAAAAGGTCTGTTAAGTTAATTTATTTTATTATATTTGTGACATAAAATTGAAGAATCGAAACGAATTAGAAATAAGCGACAAATTTTTATATAGATGTGATGTCAATGAAAAAAATACAGTACTTAAACTCTTATAGCTTATCTTAATATATAGACGAGTTCTGTCCTATATAAATATCTACATGTATTATAGATCATACAAATTTTATTTTTGTGTCCTCGGTTGACATATGTGTATAGTTATATTGTGCAAAGAAAGAGCTATATATACATTAAAAATTTAAAAAAACAACTTATAAATTATATACGTAATAAACTATTATTTAAATGTTCAGCTGTGATTGACACTATATATAATACCACGATGATTAAATTATAAAATTTCAATAAATTTAATGTATAATCTTTTAATAATGACCTATATAATAACTATATAACGTAAGGAATAATAAATAAAATGTAATAAAAGGAGGGTTGATAATTTTCAACCCTTTCTGCAGTATCGAATGACGGACGTAATGCCTCTAGTTATAAGGGTGCTAGAGATGACGGAGGGGTGGTACCAAGTGTGAATATAAGCAAAGCAGCAGCCGAGGAGGATGTATTTAACAAACACGTTTTATTGAGATGAGGGGAAACAAAGCCGGGGGCGAAGCTTTAATTATTGGCGACATCTGCATTGGGGATGATGATCTCTCTCTCTCTCTCTCTCTCTCTCTCTCTCTCTCTCTCTCTCTCTCTCTCTCTCTCTCTCTCGATGTAATTAGTCGAGCCGTGACGCGCGTGACAAAATTTCATCAAACCTGAAACAAAGCTAAGAAAAATATTATTTAATTAATTTAAAAGTTTAAAAAGTATCCGCATAAAGTTATTAATTATACCATTTGAGTTAGCTGATGTTATTACTTAATATTTAGTTTACTAAGTTTACTTTCAAAAACACATTTCATGAAACAGACAATAGCAGAAATTTCTATCAATATATAATGCTTTGAAATTAATGTTTTTAATTGACATGATAATTACCAATTGAAATTATAATTGTGTATTAATTTCTACCCAAACTATTTCATTGTTGTATATAATAGACTTAAAATGATTAAAGCTAAACTGACGTATGTTACTCACTTTGATTTTACCGGTGTCAGCGGCTCACATCACCGCGCGATCTCCCCTCCATCCACGGGCAAAGCTGCTGCTCCAAGCCTCGGACTCGGTGCATTGCTCGTATTGATTTTTTAAATTAACATTAAGGAGGATTGAACAAAAACAAAAATAATTAAGATTATTCTTCAAATTCTTGAATACAAATTTAACATACTTGAACGGATATATCAGTAGACCTAGAGAAATACGACAAGTCTTTCTATTGCTCACAGAGACTATAAATAGTTATTCAATTGACCACTTTATTAAAGTAGCGCTGTGGTCGGTATAAAGGAGAAATAAAATTTTCTCCTCTTTTAGTTTTTTATTTCGTATAATATAAAAAAATAAAAAAAAACAACAACAAAAGTCTCCGCCCAGAATTTAGAAAGATTGGCAGCTGAATGTTTTTAAGCTCCGCCTTTTTAGTATGTTTTTGAGCACGCGCGGTTTTCTCGTATAATAAACTTCCATTGGGACACGAAGTATTACGGAATCACACGAATCTCTATATAGTATAGCTTGCATGCGAACTCTAGTGTTAGGCTACGGAAACAAAACCTTACTACACTACACTTACAACTTGTTGTCACTTTGGTTTTACTGCTGTAGTTTAGAACACCCCCCCGTACAACAAAAACAACCCACTCGCTCCTCGCTCAGTCACTTGCAAGCCCCGTCAACTTTGCTCCACTATTGTTACCCATGTTCTTAACCAACAATACATTACTCCTTAAGATTGTACAAATTAATTTTTCGTTTTACTTGTGCTCCAACATAGGCAACCCGCTTTACATAGGCGTTTAAAAAGTTGCTATGCTTTTTTCTATTGATTTTCTGTAGGGGTAAAGCTTCCGATATGTACAATTTAATAACTGACCGATATTTTAAGATTTAATCACAATAAAATTATGTTTTTCTTTTTAATTACTTCTGAATCTGAGTAATTTTAATTTATAATTATTAAATACCAAATCAAAATCATTAATAATAATAATACTTGTTGATTGATCCTAGTAAATATTTTTTCTGCATCCTTGTCCTTCTGATGATGAAGTGATATTTATTTGCTGCAATTATTGAGCTGGAGTATTGTAGACAATTTAATTTAGACGTGCTCGATCACCGGGGAAATAAGATTGACTCAAGTTAAATATTATATAATACAAATTTTTATTAGATTCTGTTGCTATATGGTTTGTAATAATAATAATAATAGTGTGTAATAATACTATAATTGATTAAATACATAAGCTTATAATTATTCTTATATTATACGCAAGTGAATATTTTAAGTAAAATTTCAATATGACAGTTAACCTAATTCAATCACAAATTAATAATTATGTGAGAGTACGAGAGAGAGAGAGAGAGAGAGAGAGAGAGAGAGAGAGAGAGAGAGAGAGAGAGAGAGAGAGAGAGAGAGAGAGAGAGAGAGAGAGAGAGTTTTGGGTATGTAATAATGTATAGTTTCAGGATCTTGAGCAAACAAGGTACATTAAATCATAATTTATTTTGGAACAAATCTCCTATAATTAACATTTTACCTTGCGACATAATTGACAAGATTATATATAATTAAGGCATCTCTCCCGCTTGCATCTGGTTGTTAAGAAGAGTATAGAAGATACCCATGATCATGCTTGGTGACTTAATGTTGATGAATTAAGTGCGTTTCCTTATCACTTAGTTTAATGGTTAAGGGTCAGTGAAGATCCCCAAAGGATAAAGAAGATATTCTGTTCTCTTTCACCCACCCTCCTTTCTCACTCACACAACTGATGGTGAAGTGGTAAGACAAAACCTCCCCTGACCAAACGTTGCAGTTTCTTTTCAGCCCCCTAACTTCAGTGTCACTCCTCATTCTATACTAACTAATCAAGCATCCTAACAACAAACCTCTCTCTCTTCAAACCAAGCATAATACGAATACCAATACCACTCACTCACTCCACATAAGTCTAGTTGGCCATTAAAACTGTGTTAATTGGCCAATGTGGATTTGTTTATATCTGTGCAAAGGGTCACGTTTATGGTCATTGGGCAGCTGCCCATAATGAGGGGCTGGAGTTAGAGAGAGGCAAAGAATTTAACTGCCTATGAAACCAAGCAACACATAAACACGAGTCGTAAAACTATACAATAGTGAGTGAGATAGTGATATTATTATAGAGAATATATATACATAGTTGTATGGACATGCAGTAATTATCGTTGCGCAATATATATATATTTTATATGAATAGAGTGGTGTGAAATGTTGTAGTATTATTATTATTGTGATGATAACCATGCATCAGTTCGTTGTGTTTATGTCGTGTTATGAGATGATTGTTAGTTAGCAAACGTAATCCTGGTACCGTATTTTAGTCACGTTATGTAAACTCAATATTGTTATACTTTGAAGATTAAAATACAATTGTATAGTAGCTTATTTTAAGAGGAACTACTTTAGGTAAATTTTAAACATATAATTACATATAATATATATTTTTTTTAATTTTAGAAACATACTTTTTTTATGAACGAAAAGTTTTTAAAATGTTGTAACAAAAAGTAATTAACATTTTCACGCTATTATTTATCATATTAAACATTAAAAAGTTTTAAAGTGAGTTATTATTAAATATAAGATGAACTAATGAGATGACCTTTTGATATAATTTACATATAAGATAATAAAGCACTTTATTATATTGCTCTATAACTTCACCCTAACTTGTTGTACATTTACATAAAATTAATTATTTTATATAATAACTTTATTATTCTTGTAATTATATCAATATATAGCAAGTTACAGTTGCATATCTACAACGCAATTATTTCATTATATTGGTGCACTTTTTGCTGTGACTACTTTTTAACATACAATATATATTTTTATTTGTTACCTGCAATAATAATGTTCTGTAGTTTTGATTTTCATTGCCATTATCTTTGCTTTACTTTTAGAGTCAGAAGTTATAAAAAAATTGCTAACTTACTGAGCATGTGTAATATATAGGACAAGTGTTCTTTTTCTTGATCCGTTTTTGAGAAGAGGCCAAAAAAAACAGCCATGCACCCAAGCACAATAGGACAAGTGTTCAATTTTGAACTGTAGAAATAGATTTCGAATACATGGGAATAATGCAAGGTTATGGGAACTTCTAAATATACTCTCTGCATCTCACATATATTTAATTCATGATACAATTATTAGATGTTAAAGCTTGAGAAATAAGTTGATTATAAATTTAAATATAAAACTTCTCTGAAATATCTAATATTTAGTTTTTTTTTTAGATATTTTACAACATAATAGAGTAAACCAATCAATTATTTAGGTTTTTTGTCAAGAAATAAAAATAGCATATATTTTAAATAATTAATCACCTTTAACAGCTATTTTTAAATGTGGAAAGTTATATAAATGATAAAAGCTTTTACTGTTATAGTTCAGACGTATAGCGACGACAGTTTTGAGATTTTGCCGTGACACGTGGAGTGCTTGATATGTCGTCGTCCTGCACAGTTTTGTTGTTGTCATTTTGTTGTTGGAAACTATTACGAAGGCGACGTAGCTTGCGGACATGCCACCAGAGCAAGTTGACAAAGTAGCAACCTTGCTCGGACATCTAATCTAGGAGAGAAACAGAGTGTAGCTTGGCTTTACACAACTTGTGTCACAAATAGATGCTTTATATAAACATTAAAAGTTACAAACATACAGAATATAGTTCGTTTAACAACAACTTTTTTAATGACTTAATTAATTATTGTAATACGTTTAATTAATTAACAGTAAAACTCTATTTTATTTGTTTAACTGTGAGAGTAAATTTAATAAAATACATGTAATTTTGAACATTAAAAACTGTTCTAATCCTATTTTTGAAAACAATATGAAATCCTTAATTACTTTTGTGCCATTTTCTGCATTCGTTTGCCGTTATAAGGACTTTATCTCTAAAATATGTGAAATATGGAGAGGCAATGACCGAATACTGTCAAAGTACAAACATGTATGTATACTGACGTGTTTAAAAACAGTTAAAATTTAATTTAAATTCTTATCCAGTTACTTTTCACAAGAATATAAAAAAAATATGATTTTAATTAACATTATTCATTATAAGATTAAGTTTTACAATAAACTCTTGTATTTAATTTTTTTTAAATTAAATTAAAAATAATCTAATCACCATTTACCATTGTTTGTATAAAAAAACTCACACTAAAACTACAATTTTACAGCCAATCAAGTTGTTATAAGTATCTTAACTATAAAATTCAGTAGTTCATTGATGTAAGGTTAAGTCGAAACACCAACAAAAAGTTTGGTATCGCTACTGGAACTGTGATTCTATTAACAATGTAAGCAAGCGTGTGAACACATAACCAGGACAAAGACCTCAATATTATAACAAAATATGATTTTCAAATCAACCATTGTAGTTATGTGTGACTCAGCATTAATAAAACAATAAATAATGATAATATAGTAGGTAGGAAACAAAATTTCTCATAGTATTATGTTAAATCTATTGTTATCTTCTTCTTTTTAAAACATTAATATATGTGTTGAATTTCAAATGATATGTGTGTATTATTATTTATATTTTTGTTTTGTTTATAATATCAATGCTTGCACGCAAGCAGACATAGACGGTAGTACGTTGCCACCGTGACCGATGTTTATTTCCCATTGTGTTCAGCCTGGCAAGTTTACTACCCGCGTAGCATAAAAGATGTGTAAGTTGCATAACTTGAAGGCGTTCTCATTTGCCGCTCTCACCATAAAAGTGTCAGTGCAATATATTAGTGTGTGCAATTAATACAGACAATATTATCTACGAAAGAAAAACAATAAAAACTTATTAAATATAATCAAGCAGAACATTTCCTATTTAAACTGAAATTATGTCTCATATGTATTTTTTATTCAATGCACAATAATGTATTTTTTTACATTTTTTATGGCTGATCCGGTTAAAAAGTCTTGTACTTAAACCCAAAATTGTATTGTAATATGTGTTTTCTGAATAAAAGCCTTTTGAATCTGAATCTGGTAAATTAATTCTTTGTTGATATTATCGGTAGATGCTTAAATTAATTGAACTTGGCAGGGATGCAATTATAATTTATAAGTATTTTAAACACAATATGCCCGTAATATCAACACAATAAATTATCTATAGGATATATTTTTATATTTGTGTAGTTTAAAAAAAAAAAATATGAAGTAGTGAAAATAGTGCAGCAGGATTTGTCAGTACAAAAGCAAACACTTTTCTATGTACACATAGCAATGACAATATTGTTATATCCATATAAGTAAACAAGAGCATTTATTTTGACTTGATGGAAGTGAGCGATTAAATGAAATTAGATACTTCACTTTTTTTTTTATTTAATGGCAACAATGCATAACGACAACACGTTGCTTTCTATTGTATGAGGGTAATCAGATAGGGGTTGGGACACTCGATTCCTGCGATGAAACAGGAGCTATGGGGGTGGAAGAAAGCCGGGGTGCTGGCTTGGTCCTCACGTCTCGCGGGGCTAAGCGCAGTGACGCGGCACGATCGTCATCTGCCTGCAAACCACGATACCTCAGTGTGTTCGTGATGTTTTCCAGCCGGAGACGGATTGTGCTGTTGTTCAAGCAAGTAGCGCCACTACAGTGTATAAACAACACGAGCATTGTAACAGCACGTTATACAGTGCAGGGTGCAGGCGTAGTTTCGATATGTTAAAAAGCGGTGGGTGGATGAGGATGGCCCCACCCATTCCTTATGTATTTTGTCTTGTGATGGTTACCTCAAAGATGGTGGGGATGTAACCCCGTAAACTACCCCCTTGTCTACATCCCTGTTACTGTAAAATTATAATACAATAGTTTTATAGAACATTAGCGGAGCTTATTACGAGATGAATTTTTTAACAGATTGTTTTTCTTAAATAATTTTTATTTTTTATACTTGGATATAAATATTATTGATAAAACAGATGCTACTAATTAAGTTGGACGGTTACATTAAAGGAAATATAATAGGCTTATTATAAAAAAAATAATATTTAAAAAGAACTCAGGATTATATTAATATAAAAATCAACATTTTTCTACCATCATATTATTATCATCAGGACGTCAAAACTAAATACTAAAAATTCCATTACTATAATATTACCTTTTAGAAAGAAAAAAAGTTGACATTTTAAAAACGAATAATATTTTCTCGTTTTCATCTATAACGATTCATCTGTGTTTATCGATCTAGCATTATTACATAGCATCACCGTTGTTGGCCAGTCACAGAGAGTGGGGAGGAGGAGGTTTAGGGGTGGATTGACGCATTGACGCACCCTTAACACAGGACAAGTGCAAGAGGGTTGAGGGACATCGAGAAGGAGAGAGGGAGGACTAGATGAGGAATAGAGAGAGAGGGATAGCGAGGAAGAAAAGGATAGAGAGGGACAGCACTGGAGAGAGAGAGAGAAAGGGAGAGAGAGAGAGAGAGAGAGAGAGAGAGAGAGAGAGAGAGAGAGAGAGAGAGAGATGGCTCAGCTCGGTGATGTCCAGTGGCGGATAGCAGCACCACCACTACGAGCGTCGCCATCGTCTCGGCGGTCAGCTGTCAGTGGCGCTGGCTCGGTGTTACCGCGTGCCCCGCCTGCTGGCTGCCAGACCACCGCCCGCCCGGCCATCACTCATGCTGCCCAAGCCGCGACCCACTACACGGTTTTCTACTTAAGCTCAGCAAGGGCGGGGTCCCCGCGCCTGCTGCTGGCCGCCCGTGCTCTGCTCCTAGTCAAGCGTGTGTAGGATTCTAGTTGGTAGCTGCACCAGATATTTATGAACGCCACGGTAGGATCGGTCAAATACATTTCAATAATATATATGTTCTTATCATTACGAGACATTTTTTTTCGTTACACGGTACTTAAAACTGTATGTACTTGTTGTAAATTTAATTCAAGGTTAATATTACTAATATTTAAATATGACCTTACATGATAGAATACTGATACGACAAGAATACATTACTTTCAATTTACTGTTATATTATCATACCACCATATAAAATTCTTATTATTATTTCACTTTCCAATTTAAAAAAATATATAGTCTCATAAAATTTAGAATTAAACACATTTACGCTTCTGATTTATTTCCCAAGTGATTTATTTTTCAATCGTACCTTATTTATGTGAATTATCTTGGTTTACTGGGACGTGTGTGATGCTGTACGTGAGGGAGGGGGGGGGGAGATTGTGCTCCGGCACGACCCTAATTGCAACTAGAAGCCACAACGGTGGCAACATTTCAGCAACACTAGCAACCATTTCTCTCCACTCTTGTCGCCGATGTTGCTCTGTTCACTTTTTTTTTTATTTCACCCTTTCACATCACTCAACACGTTGTTGTCGCTTGCTCCATATATATATACTTACCAACGCTTGTAGCAAAGTTTTGTTCCTAAATAAACTAACATAGTAACGTAGTGTTAGACTTAATTTAAGCATTAAAACATTATACATATATATAGCACTATATACCGTACAGTAGTAGTAAATGTGGTAGAACCATGTTGTATTATATTTATTTATAAATGTATACACGTATATGTATAACATTTTCCCTAAAGTGAGTAATATGCTTGTATGTTTATTATACCATGAAAGGTTTATATCTATAATTTGAATAAATTTTAAGAAATAATTTAAAATTTTAAACATTGTAGTGTAAAAGTTATAAATTTTATCTTACAAAAATAGGTTTTATTTGCAAATTAAGTGTCCGGCATTTGCCGTTTTGCAGAATATTAGCAAAAAATGTTTTTGAATTTGCGATACATATAATATACTGTATATAGAAAGGTTAATTGAACACAATCTTGCCGGTTGGCTATAATATAAATTATAATTATCAGGGTCAGTGCAGGAAAATTTTAAGAGATGAATTAAAAAAAAAAGAGTTGAGAAAAGCACCAACCACGACAAAACAAAATTTTCGGGGATGCCACAGCCCCTTCAGTCTTCCTATTCCATCTAACTCCACGCCTGTCGCCCACTGTTGTTATTACTTCTGTTTTATAGGTTTTTGAAAAAGGGAAACAGAAAAGCTTCCTGATTGATTGTGTAGAGGGTATAAAATCGTTAAAAATAAAAAGAAATACATACATACACATGTTGTGAAAAATATTAAAAAAATGCGATAAAAAATATATAGCTATATAATATTTTAAGTGAGTATAATATAAGTAAATAAGAAATGTGTAAATGAGTCTAAAATAATATATATATTGTTCTAAACTATACTGGAAATAATTAAAAATACTAAAAAACACAATTTATAATATTTTAAATATTAAGTATATAAAAAAATAACATTTTTAGCAACATATTTTTACAGCATTTCGATAATATTTAAGAAATATATTTAAAGTAGGTTGTCTTATAACAAGCATTACTGTCATAATTTATAATATTAAATAATTATTATTCAAGTTAAGAGAAAGCGTTAATATTAATATAATATAACATGCCATGATCCACAAAGTTAACATTAATGTATACAAGTTTTACTATATATAATATACGTAACACAACAAACAACAACAAACTGACTGTTAGGTTTAATATAAACATATATTGTTGTACGTACGTATGTATTATAAGGGGTTACTACTGCTCGGACACTGGTCAACAACTGTTTGAGGGTCATGTTTTGCAAGGTTTACCCGCAAATAATTCCAACACCCTCTCTCTCTTGCTATAGTGGTTGGCGTGAACCCCAGAGACCCCGAAAGCCTTGCTACTGTAGCCTCCACATCTAATATATCAGCTAGTAGACGGACAGACAGAACGAAACGCCACCGCCGCGCCACAATAATGGAAACACACTCATGGGATTAACTCAGTATATCCCATGTGATGCTTCGCTCTTGTTTTCGTATGTTTTGCGTTGAAACAAACCTAGAGAGAACAAAAAAAATAATATTTGGTAAAAGGGTGTGTTGAATTTTCTATTTTTTTTTTTTAAATAATATAGTATAATTTTTATAACATTTTAATGATGTCACAAAATTGTCTTTAAAACTAATTTGAATTGTGTAATGGTATTCAAATTTTAATAGTTAATTCAAAACAAAATTTCCTTTGATTTTTTTCCCACTCTTCTAAAGTTTCAAAGTTGGACTTTCTTATTATATACCTATTTCTAATTTATTTGCATTGTTGTATTAGATTATTACAATATTGGCTATAATATACATCCACGTAATTAGAAAAAAAGTATACAAAGTGATGAAGCCTAATAAACAGTACCATCAATGACGTAATCAGAAAGTATAATACCATTGAATATAATGTATCTCTTTGCTCTTATTGCTGTTTTCTGGTGATATAGCCCTCTCTCTCTCTCTCTTTAGGGATTTTACATCTTTGTTTTCCATACCCTCAATTATTATTCATAACCCTTGCTCATCTGTATAAAACAAGATATAAAGCTAGGGTTATGTTGGGCTGCAAATTAATATAATATGCTATGACCAAAAAAACATTATGCCTTTTTTTTGTACACATAAATCTAAACTTTTTGTATTAATATTTTTGTAATATTTATCTTATGATAAATAATAAATTTTGATTCACTGATAAAAATAGGCATGTGTAAACTATAATATGAAGAATAATTAATAATATAAACTTAATAGTTCTCAAGTTTGGTTCAAATTATAAGTTACAGTTTTTCTTATAATAATAAAAAAAGTCCCTTGGTATTAATATATAATCTAATTATAAATTAATTCATTAATTTTTTTTCACATATCTAGATTACTAGCTGCCATAAGTCACTAATTTACTATTATGATTCATATAAATATATGTATTTTTCATTAATACAGTAGTTGCTATACATTTTTTATGTAAATATTTTGAAAATAAAATAAATTTTATAATTTTTATAATAAAAAAACTAACTTTTTTTTTTTAGCAATGAACATGTATTAGTATGTAAAACTATTATATAGCTTAGAGCTTAAGCATTAAAATTTTATGTTCGTGGCAGCTTTAATAATTTTTAGAAACAAAGCTTGTTTTCATTGTCACATATATACGTGAAAGAGAAGGAGGGGGGGTCATGTTAACGCGATATAAACACGATGGTCATCATACAGGCAAACTACCAGTGCTAATATTGCTGCAGCCTCTAACCATCTACACTTTTGATGCCCTTTATGAGCTCAGAACGATGTTTTTTATATGCAGAAAATGTAAAGTACTCTCACCATCATCATACCAAAACATCTCTGCATGGAGTGAAAAATGTAATTACTAATGAAATTGGATATTTCTCAACAGAATATATCATATACGTGTTAAAAAATATACTGTGATGTATTTAAAAATTTATTAAATTTACATGCTCCTAAAATTGAAATATCTAAAGAAATATTTTGTTATATAATATTATATATCACTAAATCTATATATTAAAATTTGCATTATTTCAAATAATATTCTATTTATAATATGTGTGCATGGAGGAGGGATGAAATTATGAAATTGAGTACACATTCAGAATTAGAAGAATCAGATGTTGAAACTTTCTGTTAACACTAACGTTATACTGTATAAAGTTGCATGCACAATTAAAGATAAAACATAATTCTTGAGCAAAATCTATAATACAAAAATTGGAAAATTGAATAGCATAATAATTATAATATAATGTCTTTTTCTCACAATATACATTATACCAATATACCTATTTGAACATTTTGCCATGAAATATCATGTTATAACAAAACAATAACGTCTCTCATTACCTTCTCAGACTTTTATTAATGAAATCAATTTAAAAATATTATTTTCTGATATTTTTGCTGGAGATTGTACTTTGATGCATAAAAATAATGTAGTTACAATTTTCTCATTCTATAATAGAAGAGAATAGACCATCATTTTAATGTGTATGGTCTTTTTTTTTTCTTCATAGTCTTCATAACATGAGGTTTTATTATATACATTCTACGCCGCTATTATTATAGCAGCATCATGATGCTCCATGAAAATGTTATATCCAACTTGTATTACATCCACCATATACCTCGCACTATAGCCGCTAAACATCCAACTAAACATCCTATATTGTTTTACTTTACCGACTCTTAATTTTTTTATGCATACATACACAACCAATAACATTTTATATATTAAACATCACTTCAACAAGAAGAAAAATAACAATAAACTTTTACAAACTATAACAAAAATTAAATTTTATATTATCATTTATTTTTTAAAAAAACTGCAGCAAATTGTATACAAAATATAGGGTAGCAAACACATAATATATGATACCTTGAATATTTTTCAATTATGTTTCTAAAATAACAATGAATTGTTAAATTATTTAATCATAAAAGGAAAACAGTTTTTAAAACAAGTTCACTAATATTATTTTATATAAAAAACTTTTGACTTAAATGTGGCAGCACACTACACAAGCAATTAATAAAATTAATAATGGGCCAGTTGATTCCATCCAGGTCGAGTAGACCTGAGCCAGGGATGCACCTGAGAGCGTGGGCTAAGTGGCTGAGGTGTCGCAATAAATCGCCTCTCACATGAGAGGGGCCGCCGGCGCCAGACGTCACCTCATTAGCAGCCGTCAGGGAGAACAAAGGTGGGGTTAGTCCGGGTGGAGAACGGAAATCAGGGGTCGCTTTATAATTGGGAGTGTGTTAGTATAAAACCGTGTCCTAGCCATATAGTAAATATATGACCTAGCTGTGATGATCAGTGTCTATCATTTCAGCAAGGATATTTTTGTCGTTCGTGAATGATCTATGTAAATGCGAAGACAAAATAAAATTTGAATGATTTGTAAGTAAGGAGGTAGTAGTATGTGTTGTTCTCAAAACATTTATTGTTTACACATATTATTAATTAACTGGAAAAAATTTAAGACTGTTTTCAAGCACTGGCCGTCCTAATTAAAGTTTCCAGCACTTTCCACTTTCATGCTCAAAAATCAAAATAGTTTTTGTGATTTTGTTTCCACGCAATAGTGCATGGGGAACAATTCAAATAGAAACAAAAATAGAAAATAAATCTTTTTCAAATTTCAAAATGTAGTTTATAAGTTTAATAATGCTAACCACTAAACACCATGATTATTATAAATCCTTTTATATGCTCTAGTTATGTATATTATTATGAAATTATTTTACTCCATTGTTTGAACAAATTTTTGTACAATATCATTTTTATTTTTTTATATGCATATTTTAAAGTTTTAACTATAATTTATAGCTAAAGAAAATGGATGGCTGGTGTTAAAAAAAATATAAAAAAAAGATGAAGAAGTAAATAAATGGTGGTTAGATTAAAAGTAGGGGTTGTAAAAAATAATAATAACAAAACATTGCACAAGTAGTATTAAAGAAAAGAGAGAGAGAAAGGAAAAATGCTTTTTATGTGAGATGGTTGGTCGGGGTGGTTTTACAGATTACCGCAGAAGTTGAAACATGGCGTAGTTGGGGGGAGAAGTGGGGTGGGTGGGGGGTGAGGAGGTGAAGTCTTAATGAAACTGTAGAGCGGTAAAATACGTTGGAGGAGAGAAAGATGAAAAATACACTCTTTACCAAAACTTTTCTTCCCCCCAACTTTTTCTCTCCTTAGTTACTCGTCTTTTTATATATAATGGAAGTTTTAAATAACTTGGAGGAAAGTTGGCGGCCGTGCTTCTTGCTCCCGTGTTCTGCTCGCGTGTTTTGTCCCCACGCCCTTGCTGATGCTGAATGGCTGCTGCTGCTGCAGCGACGACAAGCGACCGCTCGTGCGACACACGAGGAACACGAGTCGCCAATTTATCCAGGATATATATATATATATTCAAAATCACCCATAAACTTTATGACGTCATAATGCTGTTAATTACAACAAAATATTATAGCCTCAACGGAGCAAGAACTTTTGAAATTAAAAAAAAAGGCTTTAATGATTGATTGTCATCCTCGCTTGAAAATTTTAAAACCTTGTTGTCAGAATTTTTGTTACTTATAAATAATTGAATATTTTGAAAAAAATTGGAATCATTGTAGTATTTTTTTATTTTTTATAATTATTTTAATTAAATATGATTTAATTTATTTTTTATTAGAAAAGTTATATTTTTATGACTCAATTTTGTTGACTGTTGTTGTACGACAACAATAGAAGCCCCAAGTTTAGTGTGTGCTAGTGTACTCGTGATGTCTCTTAACTCGCGACTCTCCTGCGGGAGTAATAGCTAAGGAAGAATCTAGTCTGTATGCTAACTAGCTACACTCACTGTGTCCTGTGTAACACTCCCAGGAGGAGGAGATTCGCTGGCTCATTCGCATGCATAAAATTGTTTCTTTTATATGACTTGTGTATAACAGAAAACTTTAAGATAAAGAAAACTACATTTCTTGTTAAAATTATACAGAAAAAAAATATTATATTGTATTCTTGTAACTTGTTTAAAAAAAAGAAATGTAAAAGCACGCTTAACTGTAAAACTTATTTTTCACAAGTAAAACTTTGAAACATTTTTTATTTCTATAAAGAAATTTTCAGCAATCAGCATTGATACATACAAATATAAATTCCATTCCAGCCAGGGGCAAATGCAATTTGCACAACAAGAGTGTCGTGTAAGTTTGCATAATTATCATAATTGCAGGCGCACGTATTCCGTGATTTTTACCAAATATATTGATATTATATTTAAAATTTATGTCATAAAATGTATTATTGTAGAATAGTGTTGTTTACTTGATATTTCAAATATAGCTTATATATATAATAATATAAATATAATATAATTATTTTAATGTGAAAATATATAATGGTTATAATTATAAAAATTAAAAATACATGAATGTATTTTATATTATAATAGTAAAAACCATGATGTAGAGTTCAGTATTCTCTGTTATCTTTTGTTCAATATAAACAATTAATTGTCATATCTTTGTTCCCCGATATTATTGTCATTAATAGATGCTTATTTTCTGATGACAAATACTTTATAATTTATAAATATTTTGTGATTGCATTCTAAATAAGCTGCTTTCTCTCCCCCCATTGTTCTTCTTTCCCTTTTACTTCATTTTCTTCTTTATAATCTTTTATTTATATATATATACTTGAACAAAAGTTTTATAAATATATATATTATTATACGTGCTTACTTGCTTGCTCGCGTCTTTCTTGACGTTATTCTTATATAATAAGAGACAAAATCTTATTCCTTTACTAAGAGCCTCGTTTTCTTCATAAGAGAATTAATTTACACGCTTCACTGATAATTAATATTAATTGTCTTTTCACTCTTCTGCAAGCAGCAGTGAAATTTAATCTGCTTTTCAAATTTTCCAACAACTTTTCCGTTAGACTTGAGCCAAACTCGACTAAGAACATTGCTGCAGGGTGTCTTATGAGAGATAGAGAGGAGGTGGAGGAGGAGGAGAAAAGAGAAAGAGGGAGGTATATTATATTAGTAAGAGGAGGGTGGAGGTAAAAAGAACCAAGACTACAGTCAACGAGTGTTATGTGATAAAGATGTTTGCTGTCTCAAAAGATGAAGAAGAGAAAATAAAATGTTAAAAGATTAAGTGAATTTCATTCATTATTGATACTTGTTTTATATTATGTTTTACCTTTATTATAACTTTGTAAAACATTATTTAAATTTTATATATAACAAACTTTATAAAAGATAATTTTAAAATATTAATACAAAATAACTTTAAATAAATGTTGCTTTGTACTATTAAAATAATATTATTGTAATTTCAATACTATAATTATGACTCATAATTATTTATAATGACTTTTACTTTATATTTTGTGTACCAAGGGAGTGTCTTAAACAATTCTCTGAGTGATGCTTGAGTGGTATATAAGCATCACTTGAAAACCTACAGCAGCTCTAGAAATAAACATTTGATGAATTATCCACATTGAAAAGAAAAACATAAGAAAATATGCTATTTTTTTCTTTAAACTTTAATTCTTTTTTTCTTGTTTACACGGTATTCAAACAGAAATACCGCCGTGTTAGAAAAGTTTGACTTTTTAAAAGTGACATCGTAGTTTTTTTTTTTTACTTACAACGTACAAGAAAAATCAGCTGTTTTAGAGTCTTGACATGGACTTGTCAGTTGGCCAAAGTAGGCGATGGAGCGATCACGTGGCTCTTTACACTGTGGTCTCTCAGATAACTGACAAATGATGTCACTTAAATCTTTCTAAATCCCTCTCCATAACACCAAACAAAAAAATGTATGCCACATATTTGAAACGAAAGCTTTGCGTTTTTTTTTCTTACCCTATCTTACACTTGAACTTTGAAAGCTTTTACTTTAAATAACATAGTTATACTTAATTATTTTATTTACTAAATTATTATGCATGATTTAAAAAAATATTAATTTGAATAGAAAATAATGATTTTTTGCATTAAATCATGCAAAATGAGTTCAGTTCTATATACAAATAAGAATCCATGCATAAACTCCCAACAATTGCACAATGCACATTTAATGCAAATAAAAATGTGTCTTTGGAAAAGGTTGCTGGCCAGCTTGATTGCTGATCCCAGCGAAATAATTAAATAACATGATGAATCAAGATGTGAGCATTTTCACGTTGCTGGAAAATACAGGTGCCATGTAACAAGGGGACCTATAGAGATATATGGAAAGGGTGCATAGACATTCTTATTTTTATAAGTAAAACCAACTGTCCATGTACACCATTCACCAGTAAAACCAAAATTGATTACATGAGGTGTTTTCTATAAAATTGGAAAATTTATTTAAAAAAAATTAGAAAAAAATTAGAATTGTAACAGTAAGAAATCATTTCATTGACATAACTTACATTTGATTCCAATAAAAAAATATTTTTTATGTGACGTACGAGCTCGTTTTAGCTTTTCTTGAAACGTAATGCACGGTTGGCTGAGAACGTCGTCAATTTAGCTCCCTCGTCACAAAGTGTGTCTCATCTAAGTTAGCATGTCGGAAGAGTTGCAGGGAGCATGTTCGCTACTAGAGTATCAGTGTAGCTGTGACAGGCTAGACGCGGGCTTAACTCGCACTTGCGCCTCTCACTCACGTGCAAGCAAGCGCCATGTCTAAAGTATAGATATCACAGAGGGAGATAAATTTCGTGGATTAATTTTCAAAGTTCTATCTTTATAACATTAAAAAATTTCTACTTATAAGAAATAGAATACAAAATTACGAATACAAAATCTCATTGAAGCTATGAATTATGATTTATAATGCAACTTTATAATGCAACGAGGACTGTAACACAGCATGCACAAAGACATATTTTGATTGATTTTGATGAATAATTATTATTGAAAAAATAACGTTTTTAATTTTAATTTCGCAGTCATTTTGTATTAATAGCTCTGCTCGTAAACCCTGCTCGGTGTACACTTTCTGCACCTGATCGACCTTATGCACACGAACATAAGGTCGATTAGGTGCAGAAAGTGTGCACCGAGCAGGGTTTACGAACAGAGCTTATATTTCAACAATGAAAAAAATATATATATCAGCCGCATTTAAATTTGGAATAGCTATTTGAAGTGCTTTTTGTTTTCAAATTATTATTAGACGGTGAGGTCACAACAAGCAAGGCAGGTATGTCAGCTAAATTAACCTGCTGATCAAATAAGAAGTTTTTTTGAGACTTGAATTCTTTAACAGCAACGAATTATCATATAATTACCACTGCATTTTACCTCTCTTAAAAATAATTAGCAATGTGTACTTTGTACTTATTTCAAATAAGTATTTAACCATTATTATGGCAAAAAAATATATATTTTAAGAGCTGTATTACGACATAAGCAGCGGTGATTAACGTGATTGAGTCAGAAGTTGCCTCGTCATTGCGAATAGCTGGCGTGCCAATGTGGCGTCTGTTGTTTCTGCGACATCCGCGTCTTGCCGAGCCACTCGTCAGTGTAAGTGATTACCCGAGTCTGAGAGAGGATTACCTCACCGCCAGAGTGTGCGCCGAGCAAATAAATTAGACCCTCTCACACGCGAGAACAACGAGTGGTGACTTCGTAATTATTGTGAGAAACTTCGTACATCGTGCAAACGTGCAGTAATTTAAAATTTAATAATTAAATTAAAAATGAACATGCTTTAATTTTAAAGTATGTAGTCATGCTTTGCGCAAAAAAATGTACACTCAAATCATTTTAAAGAACTAGTTTGCAACCTTGTTAATCTCCAGGTTTTTTGGTATGTGAGTATTTAATATATTCATACATTGGTAAGTACTGAAGGTTGAATGACCTTAAAGAATGACCTTAATAAGAAACTGTGTGTAGGGCTGGTTGCATACTTCTAGGGCGTGGAGATTTTAAGGCTGCAAAAGGATATATTATTATTATTATTATTATTATTATTGTTAGATTGATTATGTTCAATATTAATGATATCACATGAAATAAAGGAACTTTTTGTTAATTATACGTGTAACAAAAGTTTTAATTCAAACTTCAAAAGTATTAACTATATAATTTACCTAAAAATGCATCTAGTTTAATTGTTACATTGCACAAAAAATATAATTTCCAAAAATAAGTTTAAATCTTAAAATTATGCCAAATTTGTGCTTCAATGAATGACATATTTTATTACTTAAATCATACATTTAGAAATATATATGAGACTAAAAAAATGCGAAGAAAATGTTATTGCTGAATGTCAGAACACGGACCAAAATTATTTCATATTGTTATAAAACGCAGCTGTTACATGAGTGATATAAAGAATGATTTTTTTATGAATCTTAAATCAAAATGATATGAAGTTAAATTTGATGTTTTTCTCTTGTTTTTCATAATAGAAAACCATGATTATTTACAGGGACAACTTATTTTCTGTGTGTCAGAATTCAAATAAGAGAGTTTACATGAAACAAGTGTGGTTTATGGACTATGAAAGCATTTCTTAAAACGTATATTGTTATTGTTTTATATTACTTGCTGAATATATTATTTGATGCATATGTTATATTGTAAAACTAGAATAAAAAAATGGAATGTTTTTTTTTATCAATATCTTCCTTCATTTTGCTGTATTTGAAAGCAAATTTCACTTAATATTTATCATTTACCTATGTCACAATATTCTGAATTATGCATTTTTTTTTACTCATTTTAAAATTCACATATGATACCAAACACCTAATTTGAAAATATTTTGATTGACATTAAGGTAATGTAATTTTTTTAGGTTTTACTGGTGTACATAAAAAGATCTAATTTATATAAATCAGCTAGAGATTAATTAAATACACAATTATTCTATGGTTATGTTAACTATAAATATACACCCACTTTAAAGCTTATAAAGTAATAATATGTTTAAAAAAAATTATAAAAAAAGTATATTTTGTAAAAAAAAAAAAAAAAAAAAACATGACAAAGTTTTGTCTGTATATGTACGTTAGTGTTTTTTATTTTGTCACGTGAGTTTTATGCTGGTCCCAGATGGTGTGTGAAAGAGAATGGGGCTCGAGAAATGACGAGACAATACAGACAGTACGTGCCTCTGTAGCAAGAGCCTCCGTGCGTGTATCAGACAGGGTGGAAACGCAGCAATAATTTACAGCGATGCTCCTCGACGTATATGTGACTCTCTGCTGGACCATTGTTACCAACAATGAATAAGACACGCCCCCCTTTAACAGAGTCTCTCTCTAGAAATAAAAAAGAAGAATTATGTATGATGACTCATTCATTTTATGTAACATACAGTGTAGAATTAATATTGAGGATTAGTTAGAACACTTAAATTGTCAATATTGAACATATGTGTTACATGCGTAATAGTTTATGAGCTAAATTATATTATGGTTTCATGTCACTCATTTTATATAATCAATATAATAAAGGTGTAGATATTAATCATAATTTACATGGAACTTCATGTTATCTATTTGTGTAAATATATGAAATCAATTTAATTTTATACTTAAGTGTACATAATTATATTATATGTTGTGATATAACAATGTACTATTTTTTTTAACTAGCAGTACATATTATAATGTACATATATAGCGTATATAGCAATGGATCTTTAGTGGAGTATTATCTATATTATACTTACCAACAAAAGTAAATTCTCCAAAACAGTACAATATCAAAAATGTGGAACCACCAGGAAATTAAAAATATATAATTGAGTTGCCTTAGTTCCAAAACCGGCAATATGCATTTTCAACTAAGTAAGATCATAATCCCAATTTTTTTTTTTTTTACCACGAAATTGACTCTTATTACTGAAAATGCATACTGCCGGTTTTGGAACTTAGGCAACTCCTTATATTTTTATTTTATTTTTTATTTTGAGAACCAATGTTAATTATTTGTGTATTGTATGCATTAATGGTTAAGGTTATATTACTTGGCAAATTTTATTATTAAAACCTGTATTGATTTACCATGCACAATAAATTTCTTGAATTTATCAAAGTGTTTTAAGCTTCTAAGCCTTCTGGTTGCTTCTAACTTCATATAAATAAAAATACATGAATCATTCAAAGTAAAAAAATTTATATATTTTTTAATGTTTATAAATACTTAGGAGTTTAAAAAAAAAATCTAAGATTATAAGATGTATGTGTTTAAGGGAAGTGTTTGGCATTTTGTTATACATACTTTGCGTGGCTATGGCTCCCTGCCTCACACTTTGCCTCCACTCTTAAGATTCATAAATAACTCAAGTGAGAAAAGCGAGGCGTGAGATAGACTTGTAACAAGTAGGCTTGCTTGCCAGATTGGAGTCGGAGAGGGGGAGGGGGTGAACTAACTTATGAGTACTCACCCGATGTTTTGACCTAACTTAAAATCTCTGTGAAAACGGATAGCACACAAGCTTGGCTCTCTTAGTTATTTATAATAGTATACTCTTCAACACTTATATATAAAGTCACAGTACAAGAAGAGTTTTTAATTTATTGTTCTTCGATATATTCCATTAATTTAATCATAATGAATATGAATAAAAATTAATAATCAAAATTTTACTCTCAATTAAGTTAGCATTACCACAAATTTGTTTTATATAATTATTTATTTAAGTATTGAGTCTTATGATGTCATCGGTGAAGGGATTGTTTTTCACTGAAAGTGCTAGCCCCTGTAAGTTATAGCTCCCTCTCTCGCGGCGTGTGTGGCGCGTTGCCTACATCCTAGGAGCTTGCTTGCACCAGGGCTGGCGTGCAAACACTAAACATTCTTTTCGTACTTTGAATTATAGACCTTATCATATAAAATACGGTGACGCTAAAATAATACTGCACTGCTGTACTCATATTTATATACTATGTAGGAATTTATATACAATTTATCTAGACATAAATATAAAAATAAATTATTTATTGACTTCGATATTATTTTTTAAATTTTAGATTGATATAGTACAAAAATTCTTATAAAATAAAATATTTTTACAAAGAAATTTTGAAATGTTGACAATGTTTTCATATTGTACTCTCTCTCTCTCTCTCTCTCTCTCTCTCTCTCTCTCTCTCTCTCTCTCTCTCTCTCTCTCTCTCTCTCTCTCTCTCTCTCTCTCTCTCTCTCTCTCTCTGCAATATTCATGCCTCTTGCAGTAGTCAATTTACATGAAAATATCTAAATACACATTTTATATATTATTTTATTTTCTTCTTATAAATATTATTTATTTCTCATTTAATTCGAAGGAACAATTTTAATGTTTAACTTTCTTATTTTCTGTGCATCAATATTATTAATTTTAAATAATATATTATAACCATCCTACATGACAAACTGTAAAAGAATTAGTTTAATTTATTTTTTAAAACAATTAAGACACCAAATTTAAAAAAATAAAAATAATAAACAACAACGCTTGACTCAAATAAAAACTGTAAGTGACATTTCAGAGAAATAAAAATCACATAATTTGTCTTTTAAAACATGACACATTGTACAAATTATGTGTGCTTTAAAAAGTTTCACGAAGTCAAATAAAAAGTAATTGAAAAAAATAAGGTAGCCCCTTTTCACGGTGTATGCTTATTTTTAACTAGTATTTTATCATGTAAGTGTCAGTACAGTACTTACCAGTATATTCCATGCATGCATTGATATAATAATATATTATCATTTATGAGTTCATTTACCCAATACTTGACTTTTTTATTTATTTTTTATGTTATACTGTACACATACATTCATATTTATTTATAGGTAACATATTATATGATTTTTAAACACATTAAGCATAAATTAATTTACTGATGTATAAAACTAAGTTACTTAATTAATTTATACAATAATAATATACACTGGTATATTGCAATTACATCAATAATATATCATTTTACTGCAGTAAGTGATAATGTCATTATTTTAATAAATTATAATAAGTATTAAAATATTATATTTTATTGTTATTTATGATTACTATATGCTAGAAAATTATACACAAATAATAAAGATAAGTATTTTCTTTATTACCACGTGTATATATAGTATATGAGTATATTTGACGACCGCCATGCAAGTTTTTTGTTGTAGTTACCCTGTCTTGTTTCAGACAAGATATAATTTATCAAGACTTGTGACCTCTTGTCACGGTAGCCACGTGACTTTTAATATTCAAATCACGCGGGAGGGGGCGTGGTTCGAGCCCCTCCCACAACACGTGTTTAAAAAGTTAAGAACCTCCTTCTTTAATATGGGCGGAGCATATAATACTTTTACCTTTACTTTTTTTGTTATATATAAGCATTTACCTATATGCTGTGTTTGAGTTCTCCAATATGGCTGACACTTAAAGTATATTAATGTATTAACATGAACGACATTTTTTTTTTATTAAAAGCTTGCGTGATTAGTAATGTAAGCCGTTTTTAATACTACTAGTTAGTAGTTTATTATTACTATTACTACCTACTACTAACTTCACATTAAGATTAGATTGGAGTTTTTTTTTTCCTTTTTATTTACATATCCCTCGAGTTACATTGTACAATTTTATTACAATTTATCCTGATATTTTTTTTTTTAATATTAGGAAGATTGAAAAAGAAAATCTTGATTATATTTATTGTATGAAATGAATAGCAAATATGTTCAGAGACTGCACCCTTTTTTGAATGTTATTTTTAAAAATTTTCTAATTTTATTGTTAAATTAATTTATTTTTATTGATGCTTTATTTTAAAGTCACAATTTGTTTCTTTTACAATACTTATCTTGATCGAGTTGTCACATGTCATACTCAGTATCGTTCATCCCGTGTATAAATTGTCATGCACTTCTTGGGTTGAATCATTTTACTCTAATAATTCTGTAATTTTATATTAAATTTTCAACCTTCAAGTAACGTTGATATATTTCATGACTTGTAATAAACAGCAAGAATTTGATATCTAAATCTTAAACAGCATGGGTATTGTATTAATAACTTTTTTACACCTATTTTATGATTGCGTTTAATAAAAAAATCATTTAAAAGTAAATTTAGTTTTTCATATCTTCATAATAATGATAATAACGGAGAATATATTATTTAACTGCAGTATTACATAATTGCCTTTGTAATTTCAGTATTGGTTAAAAAGAAATAAAAACAAAATATAATTTTTTTATTATAATATATTATATTTTTTTTTTATAATATATTAAACATTTTGACATTATAATTAATTACATTTAAACATATTAAAAATATATTTTTATAACCTAATTTATATTATAATATTATACTTCATGCATGCATATTTAAAATTAAGAGGTAAAAGCTTTTTTAGATTGCTATTACATGATGAATTACATTGAATTCACATTAAGATTATAAAAATTAATCATACAGCAGAAATTATTTTCTTAAATTAACTTCTTAAAGACTGGACGATGTCATTCAAAGGAAGTGCTGCCCTCCAACATCTTAGTGGTCTGTCTCAGTAACTTTCACATTTATTTACATAACTATCGTCGTGACATTATTATAGTAAGTGTGGAGACGGTTTCAAGTTTATTTTAACGCCTAAATTTGATTTCACGCAATAGAAGTAAGGCTATGTCAATGTTAAGTAATTTAACTGAATTTAAAAATTGTGTGTTAAATATATTATGGTGCTAATGTGATGTTTAAAAGGACACAATTTTAATTATTGTATTGATTTTATTGATCATATATATTTTAAATATTGTTTGGGTATATGTGTTTAAATTTATTAAATTTAGGCTAATTTTAATTAGAATTAAGTATGTTACATATTTAATGTAATAATTGACGTGATTCATGCTGTACAGCCTTTGATCGAAATAAAAATTTGAATTTGAATTTGATCTAAAATTTGTGCAACTCTAATATGTTTATCTCCATTTAGTAATAATTTAAACTCTATGTTTATCACATGGTTGATCAGCAAAAATTGTCCAAAATTTCTATAGTTTCTCATAAAAACTAAATTTTGTAAACATTTTTTTTTTTTTTTTTACAAAAGGATACACCCCTAAAAGCTTACAGCTCGCGGCGGGGTAATGGGTAGGCATTAAATTAAATTGTTTAAATTAATTAAATTTTAATTATGCTCTACAATCTTTGATTGATGAAGGTAATATATTTAATTAATAATTGCATACAATTAGTTTAAATTTTAAAAAATGTATTTTTTTGTTTAATATTAAACGCACAAATACAATCTAATTAATATTTTCCTGGTATTTTGAAGAGGAATCTGATGTGTATTAATACACGCAGTTTGTACAAAAATGTAACACATTTCTTCTACATAGCTTAACATTTACAAAGTTATGTTATGACGTTTGAATATACTGGTGGTCTTAGCGTTGACTCAGATAGAAATAACACGGTTTGAAACGAGAGAGATGGGGAGAGGTGGGTGGGCAAGAGAAATGGGTTTGAGTAGTGTTAGTGAACCGGTGAATTATGCTCCCTTTGCACTGAGCTAATAATCAACACTATAAAGCATAAATAATACAAACTAACCAACTAGATTCTCAAGAGAGTATCTGCTAATTGAAATACAACTCTATAATGTAAAAGATATCCCCCATAAGATTTATTTGTTTATATATCTTCATTTACTAATAATGTAATAATATTTTGTAAATTATTCATATTTAGTATCGTATACAAAATATATTTTACCATTCTGTCTGAATTTAAATAACATAATAGTTAGCACTTTAATTTATTTTGTATTTCAAATTGTAATTATTATTTGCAATTATTTGAAAACGTGAGGAAACTAGTCAATTTTTTTAATATTGGTCCCAAGTTTTTAAAAAATATTAAAAATAACTCATTTGCATGCTCATAAAAAGCTTTTTTTTTTAAAGTCCTTCTAGTTTTATAAATTCTAATATTACTACAAGATTTGCCATTTTTGTTTTAAAAAAAGAACATTTCTTCTCTTTTTCTTCTTTTTTTTTTTTAATAACAAGGAGTGTTATGAAATTTTACTACTTTATACAAGAAGATGAAAATAATGAAAACATGCAGCTCATGTCTTGGATGTTTAACATTACAAGAATATAGCCAACGTTATTTAGCTCGAGAAAACGTTTTTGTTTCATTTACATGGCGACAATATCAGCAGCTTAACATGTTAACTACGACAATTTTCTTGACTTCTTCTCGTATAAAACTTAAGGAAAATGCCAAGGCAGCAGGACATTTTAAAAACATGGGTCTCTCTCTTCATGTATATATGAGAAAGAATATATAAGATCTTCTCTCTCTTGTAGTTTCATGACACGTTTTCACGCTCTTCAAGCTCTCTCAATGGGCTTCATAAGTTCAAAATGAAGTCATTCTCAAGCTTAATTTCATGTAAGAGTGCAAAAGCACAAGAAAGAGAAAAGAATCGTGAGAGAGAATTGGAATGAAGAACGAGAGAAAAGAGCAGTAAGGACTTTTTAGAGAGCAATTCCAAGGCATGCTTTAGTCCTACTATCGGATTCATTAAATATAAAATGAAGTCACTTTACAAGTTTTTTTAAAAAATTTTACTATTGAGATTTAATTAAATGAAACGTGCCATTTACTAGAATTACAATGATAACGACATATTTTAATTTAACTAATTTTTGTTAACTATCACATAATTACAAGCATTTTAATTAAGGAAATTTTATTATTACGTCATAGTTGTAGTTGCTGAATTTTTCTATATTTACTATAGCTATGGTGTATTACATGACAGCCACTAGCACTTTAGCTTTGGTATTCCATTTCAAATAAAGGGCTTGCAAGCCGAGGACACAGCAGCGTGTTGCATGATTGTAGTAGCGGGCGGGTGCTCTCGCAATTTTGCAGACAATCCAAGATTATGCCACCAGAGTACATCGTGTCTTTGCCATCTTCGTGTTATGAGGTCTGTTATCCAGAATTTGTATGCGCTGTTTTTCACTTCTAGAAGAAAAAAAGAAAGCAGAAGAAAAAATGTGCTGGAAATATTATGAAAGGTCTCGACTATATATGACACAATTCTAAAATATGCTCTTGAAGATTATTTTGAAATGCAAAAATGTGAAATTATTCATCATTAAATTTAGTTAATTACAGACCATATCAGATGTTTCATTATTCATTTGGTTCAATTGGGGAAAAAATACGATTATTTTTAAATAGGATATAATTATATATTTATGAATGCATATGAGGGCTTAGCGATCCAAAATGGACATAAAACCATGAAAGGTCATTTTTTGCGTATTTTCTGATCACCAAGCCCGTATACACAGTGTTACATTGACTTGTGCAAATCAAATTATTTTTCAAAATCAATATGACAGGGATTTTTTATTTATTTATTTATTTTTTTGGTATCTGTGATGCATTAGACAAAAATTTAAACTAAATTAAAGTACATAAATTTTTAGTTTTGATTCCAGGATTAAATAAATTTGTGTATAATAGCTAGATCGATTTATGGGTACCTTAAATATATATATATATATATATATATATATATATATATATATATATATATATATATATATATATATATATATATATATATATATATATATATATATATATATATATATATATATTATATATATATTTACATAGATAAGTTCAAGATGAAAATCTTAATTTATTATTTGAATTATCTATAAAGGGTCTTTTGGTTACAATATATTTTATCGCTAATATCACTTCACTGTTATAATGAGTTGTTCTATATTCTCTGAAAATTGTAGGGGGTTAAAAGAAAATGGTTTACAGGCTTTTTCTTGCAGTTAAGGTGGTCTACCATTTATACAGTCTGCTATATTACGAGCTGGTATCATCAATGCAGCAAGTAATTCCGACAGCCTATTTCTACCGTAATGTCCTGCCATTACATCGCGTATTATTCACCCTTATGCCAAGCTGGAACAATTCTATAATAATATTCACTTTAAAGTAGAATTATAATTCATTAAAATTAATTTGAATTTCCATACAAATGTTATATTCTACTTTACATTGCACATTAAAAAAATACTACTGTGATAATAATTCTCATTCATTTGTAGGTAAGAATTTAGTAGTTAGAATAATGATTTTATTCATTCATGACGTCAGCTTAATTTTCAATGAATTTGACTTTATTTGGGCTTCTCACGTACAAGTTGCCCATAACCACACAACTAACTCGTCCCTTAGCTCTTACACCAATATTAAATTTTAACCCATAAAATATTTTATATCACAAGTTTTAAAGGTGTAATTTACATTTTAATATATATAGAACTTATTAATTTTTTTTTGTGTTCAGTATGCTTATTTATTACTAAACTAAAACATAATATAAAAATGGTACGAATAAAAACAAGTTACATAAAAAATTATGCAAGTTTCTATGTATATTATTTATGTCTTTGACGAATACAAAATATTATATGTGTCATGTCATATAAATATCTCTACACCCTGTGTATTTTTTTTTATAGATTTCATAAATATTTTTACACTCATCATTACAGTAAGAATAGAGAAGACCCTATTTTTATGTCACTCAGTAAAAATTCTAATTTCTGTCATTGGCTTGCTCACATAAAGCTTCAAAAGCTCTTGATCACAATTTTTTTTTAATAACTCATTTTTCAATTTCGCATTTTTTGAAATGCAGTTAAGTATCTTTTTCGTCATTCACACCCAATGAAAAAATCACAACTCTTAGCTAGAACCATAATAACAAACACCCTAATACTTGCAATTAATAATTCAGGGTTTTTTTTTTTTTCTGATTATAAAGAAATATTACTTCGATTTTTTTTATAGGTGATGCTAAATAATTATTATGATATAAATTACTTCCTCTTCAAAATAGTGTTCACAAATATGCAATTTATATAGTAAATTATATCATACAAATATCATACAAATAAAAACCAAGATGTAAAATTAAAATCCGCTTATCATATAATAGGAGATAAAATTAAAAAACAAAAAAGAAGTGTAATAAATTATATAGAGTTGACGTAATTTCTTATATAAGGATAAAATGCATAAATTTGCTGATGTTACAATAATTAAGCAGTGGTATAAAATTGAATAATTGTTCGAAGAGCTTGTAAGACGATGTTCTGCGCTCAGACTTGTAATTTGCAGGCAACCCGCCTTGCAGTGCAACCCCGAGACATTTGCTTTCTCTCGCGGCGGTAGATATTAAATTATCACTTGGTACTAAATCAAGCTAAACTTTGTTTATTGCTGCCGTATTAGCTCTATGCTGAATTAACAATATTATTAAATGTTTAAGATTCACATAAATACACTTTATAGCCAATTCCATAAATTAATAAAAAATATTAAGCTACTTAATTTAAGATTTGAAAACTTTACATAAATAAAAATATGTAATTATATTTAGCATGTAATTTACAATGCTATAAATTTACAACATTATTTGATAACTGCAATGCATACATAACTGCAGTGTATATTATTATTTAAATGGGGAAGAGGGATTATTTTGACGTAATTCCTTTTTTTTTTTTTTTTTTTTTTTTTTTTTAAGTTCTACACTACTACAGTCTTTTTTTTTAAAAAAAAAGCAAACAAAAACAAGCATAATATTTTTTTACTACCAAATATCATTTTTTTATGTTTGAAACTTTTATTTATAAAATACAAAATTCTTTAAATGCAGTTACCGTAATTTTCCAAAAAAGCCTAGGACAAAATCTCAAAATGAATCTCTTGTCTATAGACGTAATATAATTTGTATAGCGATGACCTCTCGTGTCCACCAGACATTTGACACATGTACCATGAATTTTATCCTCAGCTCCCTCGACATTCAAATAGTTCTTGTAATCTTGAGAAATTAGCTTGTCTTATAGCAGAAAGCTCGACTTGATCTCCTGCCAACTAGGTCTGTGGGGTACACCCCATGTGTGACGTCATCAAAGGTATCCCTTACGTCTGAATCACCCTAAAAATGTTTAAATACTTCAACACTAACATATTTTTCTTATCATTTCAACACTTCACAACTTGCTACGTTGTTTCTAATGTTCTGTTATTTAATACCCATGTGCAAGTATAGAAAAATTCACTCTAAATTATCACTTTCATGTCATAATTTGTCAAAAGACTTAATTATGTTTAAAAATTTGTAGGAAAAAAGTGTGAAAATAGTTTAGGCTAATTTTATTTAATAATATTCACATTATTAGAAATTTATTGCAATTGTCTGCAATTTTCCTCGCATTAAAAGCGTTGTGACGTCATTACCACTGCCTCGCGATGAAATTGGGAGTGTGAAGTCTCTGTTTTGCCAGCTGTTTGAGTGTGTGTGTTCTCACAACAAGTTGAGAGCACTTGAAATATATTGACCTTAGTAAAAATTTAACTGTCACATAAAGCAGTGTTATATTAGCTTCTCCCTCACCTAAATTTTAGCTCTAACTTACAGTATACAATAATATGCAGTAGTTTTGTATTGACAGAGAAAGAAAGAATGCAGTTTAAACTTTTGTTTTAATAGCTATATTTTTTAAAAAAAAAATATTCTAATTAATGTATGAAAATTATGTTTGGTATTTCTGGAAAAGTGAAAGTTAATGAAGCATTCATGTAAGGAATTACATGACTATCAATAACGTACAAAATAATAATGTACGTAATAATACAGAGTGGGAGATTTAATAGAGGAGCAGAGTCTTCTTGGAGGAGTTTCGCTAAAATATGCAAAATAATTCAAATCACGTACCTCGCAAGATATACGTCACTTTAATTAGTTTCCTACACCAAAAATATTCAATTGTTATTACGATATAATGATTTTTATGTCTTATAGTTGCATATTATACTGAAATTGCTTTCAAAATTTTATTAATAGTAATTTACACTAAAACTAATGTATCTTACACCTTTTCTAAATTTGTTTTACATCTCTCAACTCATAATTTCTCTTGTCTAAAATTTTAATACTCTTTGAAAGCAAATGTTTTTCCTCCCTTATTCATACTTGATATTGACATATTTATAGACCATATTTCCTGTATGTTTGGCAAAGTGTTTATTTTTTTATATACTCTAACACAGCAGCCGAGAGGAGCTGGTCTCAGCTGGGTAATTTATTAGTACGTGACCTGGACGGATAACCCCTGTAGTCTCTCTCTTATCTCTCACCACGAGTCCGCGATACAACACGTCGCGGCAGGCAGATGGGCCGCTCTTGGATTACACACATTATTCTTGGTGATGACATGTACTTGACAAGTGGCACAGAAAAACACAAATTTCTACAAAATCTATTGTGTAGTTATGAAATATGAAACTCACATAAAAATAATATATCTATATATTTTTTGTAAATGAAAATTGATAGGGTGAGAAGTTAAAGTTTGTATATTTAAAAAAAAATAAACACTGTAACATATATTTAAAAAAAAGAGAGAGAATTAAGGAACAGGGTCTTATTTATTAATCAGTCACTATATACATGTTATGAATTATTTTCCATAATTACTCATAAAAGAGTATCTTATACTTTCTTTTATAATTTTTGATAAGGGATGACACAATGAAGACACAAATTTGAAAGGACAGTATGGAAACTGCTTTGTTATAAAGATAGTATATACTCTTTATGCATCAGTTTTTGGTCCCTAATTTGAACAAGAAATGAAAATGATAGTATACATTAACTTCTAAACTTATTAGTTTAAATAAACTAAAAAAAATATGTAGATTTAATTTAATTATTCTTAATTACTGACACATGATTTAAATTTCTTTCTGTTAATTACAATTGGTATTAATGTTAACAATACAGCATGCTGCAGTATATATAAAACAACAATCTTATCGTTTTAAAACGTGTCTTTGTAATGAACAGCTAGCAGAATACGATTGCACGATTATATACCAAGAGACATTGACTTTGCATTCTCAATGCTCGTCGAGCGCATGCCTCATCGGTTAATTAGTGCATCTCCTTGGGGCGAGTCCTCTCTGCAATCCGTCTTTCTTACACAAGTCAGACACCACTAGCACCACCTGGTCACAGATTTGTTAAGCTGTTTGTCTTGTATCCTCTACAATGATCATCGTGTTTAATTTAAATACTTCAACATGAAAAAATAAAACAATTAACATTAAATATTTTAATCTTCAATAGTGTATGTATATAATTTATGTATCAATATTTATATATAGCACGATTTAAAGCAGGAGAAATCTGAAATTGTAACTTTGAAATTAAAAAAAGTAAAGTATACAAAATTATTTACATCTATAGAATATTGGAGTATTTTTAAGTAAATTGGTTCAAGAAAGGAAGGGGGGGGGGGTAAATTTGGTCACAGTGATAGCTTCATTTATTTCTTTATTTGTGAACATATGCGTAGACAACAAATCAATCGCTATTTTTTTTTTTTTTAAGACTCGATCTGTTCAGTTTTACAATTTAAAGTTCTAGCTTTATGATAATGTACTTGAAAGTTTTATAAAAAGAAATAGTAAAAATTTACAATGCATCAAAATTAGAAAGAAAACATTAGTACGATAAAATATTTTTCTTGTAACTTTTTTTTGTTCAGATTATTATCACATAAAGAGGTTTTTAAAAGTTGTGATAGGAGCTAGTTGATTTGTGGTACAAGTTGGGTGGTTGCTAAACCATACTGAAAGAAACCCAGAAGAACATAGCTTATAAAAGTTTTTTTTTATCTTTAACAATCGTGTGTATGTGACTACTGGTGGTACTAAATCTCTGTGTTCAACAATGTGAACCTTTGTCTCTTTAAAAAATATATAATACTTCCATATTCACCTCCCAGTGTATATGCTTGCTGCCACGCTGGCTTACTTTATTCCAAGCAGTGGCTCTTGGGCAAGTATGATTTGTGACCAGCGTGTATAATCTCCATACTGTTGTACACCCCCGCACCAAAATTGTACATATAAGCTACTGGCATGCACGCATAACAACAAAAAACAATTTAAAAAAAAACAAAAGACTAAAAAACATACATTTGAAATAAGCAGTGTATTGTAGAAAACATATGAATAATATCAAATTTTATTAGTTAAGTGTTTTGATTTCTTAAAAAAAAATATTAAATGAATAAATTATTTTTATCAAATTATGTTTTATAAATGCTGTCATTTCTCGCACATTACATTTTACATATTATAAGATATATGTTTTAAGTCTTATGCTTATTATAAATTAATTTGTTCACTAACAAGTGGTATAATATTAAATAATATTATACATTACATCTTGAAACAGTGAGCTATGACCTACTGCAGAGTACTATGTTACCTCTTTGCCTGTACATCTCATGGCTTTGAATATGGATGTTGTAAATTAAGTTGAAATTAAGACCCTGATGTTACAAAAAGATTGAACTTTGGCACAGATTGTGACCTTTTCCATACAACAAGCTGTCACACACGGAAAAAAAAACTGTAAGCTAACATGAAAATACTTTTTATATAAAGTAGTACATGTTGTAGCAATTATATAATATGATAAATTTTACCAACATATGTAATTAAATAATGAAAGCAATTATTTCAAAATTATAAGCCAGATATATTAATGATATAAAGTTCAAAGTGTAACAAGAATGAAAAGGAGCGACTACAGAGATTATTACATTATTAAATGCTTCAATTATTTTAGAGGAAATCAAAGTCATAAAATTGTCGAAGGATTTACATATATTGGGATCAGCTTATAGGTCACTATCTTAGCCAGTCTAATGAGTTCTTTGAATGGCGGTTACTTACAGTACGTCTATTGAACATGATTGCTAAGAATCGTTAATGTGTGGTCCTGGAGACGGCTGAGACTTAATAATTGACTATTAAATCATTCAAATTGTATATACTATAATGTGAAAATTAAGTATTTGCTACCGGATGTAAAAATAATGTGTGCAGTTCTTTAGTTGATTTTTTATATTTTATTTTTTTAAAGAGAAAAAAATACTGTAACTTTATTTTCTCCAAATACATTATTATGATAAATCAGTTTTAATATGTTTCTAATTTTGTCTTCTTTGCAATGCATGAATTATGCATAAACTACAACGTAATCTAGCATTCAATAATTCTTATTAAATAAAGACATAAGGAAATTAAAGATTTAAAAGATTATAACTTTTAATATAAAATGCAAGGCAAGTATTCGATTCTTCTTCGTTGTAATTGTTTTCATTTCCTGTTGTCTCTATACTTGTTGGTATCAACCTCCACAACCACCAGCAGCATATACTACCAGTATATAAGTATTGTTGTGGTCAGGGGTGTCAAACGGCCCCCAGTGGTCCTCCAAGGGGCAACAATTGGCCGCCATGTTGGCCGGCTTCTGATGTGAGGGGGCTAATGAAGAGAGCCATCAGCTGAGCGCGTGCCTCGCATTCGATAAGCTCGGCAATCATAACAAACCAACACACGAGAGAACACTTCCTAAAACACTGAGTCACCACACAATACAGTCAAATTAAATTAAAGTTCCTCTTTTTTGTAGCCGGATATGATATGTTATTGTCTAAAATCTTGGACGTTCAAAATTGGAATCTAAAATCTAACATATTCAAGTTATTTTCAAAAATAATTTATGTAAAATTTTAATAGATGGAGGTTATTAATTCCATTTTACTATAGTTTTTTTACAGGAAAGAGCCATACATGGCTATAGTTATTGTGAAAATGTATTTGCATGTTGATTTTTTTTATGAATAGGAAAAGGTATATAAATATTTTCTTATTATGAACTTCACGTATGGTATATCGATAAATATAAAATTTCTGAACATAGAAATCAGTCAAATCACTAATAATAATAAAAACAACTGCATTCAGTTTAAAAGTATTTTTTTGATCTAACTCCAAGTAAATAGTTTATACACCTTGAGACAGCATAAACTGTATCCCTTCTTCATTTGCTGAAACTGCAGCTCCATAAGGGACAAAAAGATGTATCGGGATAAGAATTGTAAGAAAAGTGCCCAATCTACCCCACCCCTCCCCCAACAATCAACTTTCCCACGTTGTCATATATAAACTTCATGGCGATGTTTGCAAACAGAGCAGGGTTAACGTTCGTGGTGTCCCGAGGTGTATATGAATTATTATGATTAATTGTGATTAATTATATACACAGAAATCTAAAACCGCATTCCAAATATAATAATAAAAAAAAAAAAAAAGAATTGTTAACAAGTCGCCAAGTTTCCCAAACTGCACTGTTATCATTTGTTTTTATAGTTAAGTTAATAGTAATATTTTAATTCTTATGCAATAGCTACTGGCCTACTGCATGGTTAAATTATTAATTTCTGCTTGCAAGTATTGTGTTATTAGAATTACATTTTTATTGTTTTGTATATAGTATCATATGTTATCCTCTTGTATGTTTTTTTTTTGACAACACTTAATTATCAATCAATACAATTAATTTTGATAGAATTTAAATATTGTCAACAAAAAATATTGAAAACAAGTTTTAGCATCGTGGGAAGACCACACTGATGTACAAAACTAATAATAAAAAATCTTTTGTACGACAAGAAATTTTAAACTTAATATTTTTTTTTATTAAATGAAACATTATTATTATTAGATGCTGAGTCAAATAAATCTTTTATATTCATGATTATAACAATAGATTTTGTTAAGCCTGGTTGAATATTCTTATGTTTGGGTTTGCAATTGTTGTACATTTTTTTGGTACATTGTAGCTTCTGGGAAGGTTAGGACAAGACAGACGTAACTCATTGTTGATATGTCGTGACGTAGTCAATGTTGAAGCGAGGACAAATGAGCAACGATGAGCGCTACTGTTAACATGACATGATGAATCATATAATAATATAAAATACCCTAAGAAGAGTTAAAGCAAGCAAGCAAGCAAGCATCATCATTCAATTGTAATATATATTTCGTAGTAGCTGCTTCTTATAATATGCATGGGTGGGCCTTTAATTTTTTTTTACAGATAATAACAATGTTATTTAATGTAATATTTTTTTTATTTTCATTTACAGTATGTATATTAAAATATATTTTTATTATAATATTAATTTATAACTATATGTGTGGTCTAAATCATTATAAAACATGATATTTGCATTTTTTTTTTATCATTATTATTGATAGTATTTCATTATTATATAGAGTTTTTAAATGATGAAAAAAAAAAATCAGTTCAATAGAATAACGAATTCATAGCATTTTTATTCAATAAAATGAATTATTTATTTATTATTATAGACTCTGGTATTTGATCAAGTGTAAATATTTTTTTTTTTTCTTTTTGTTACACTTGAAGGTAAAATGTGGTGATGATTTATGGTGTGATTGTTGTGGCAGTGAAACTCAAGAATTTAACTTGATTACACAGGATGACAAATCTTTTTAGTGTAAATAAACGTTCATAACCAAATATATTTATAGGTCACTTGGACCAACTAAAATGTATAAACATGACAATTAAAAAACATGAAAACTAGCTGCAATTAGAAATTATTTTCATTTAAACAATGCTACTATGAATGATGTATTATCATGATTTATATGTGTATAAATGTTTATTTAATGTCTGTTTTAATTTTTATTGATAATTCTAAGTGCATTTAATACTGTTTCATGTTTAATTTTTAAGGTATTTTTAAGTGTTTTTGTCTCTATGTTGTATTATGTACAGCCACATGAGAAATAAATAAATAAATAAATAAATAAATAAATAAATAAATAAATAAATAAATAAATAAATAAATAAATAAATAAATAAATAAATAAATAAATAAATAAATAAATAAATAAATAAATAAATAAATAAACAAAAACAATATTAATCGAAATCTTTATCAGAGTTTTTTAAGTCCTTCAAAATTTTATTATTAAAATTTTATTTTTATAAAAAAATTATATTATTATGATATTAAATTACATTATCATATATACATACATGTCCATTATAATAATATATCCCATCTAAATTATTGCATTGGTTTTATTGAATATACACATAAAATTTATTATTTTTTCACCCCTTCATTATTATTCGTTCTCAATGCAAGCTCATTTCTGCATAATAAATAAGTAAAACTGTGAATGACACAATATAAGCCTGAGGGTATTATTATTACTATAAATATTGATCATATATATATACCCAGTTACATTGTACATTATATTATATACAGTATAATATTATACACAGCGAGATATACGCAGTATATTTTAACGTTAAAAAAAGTCTTGATTAAAAAAAAATATGAAATATTAAATAATAAACATAAAAGGGGATGTTTTAAATTGAATGTTCAATCGTTTTTTTTTTTTTTTTCTCTTTTCTTTTCTTTGATAGTTTTGACAAGAAAAAGTAGATAGCATTGGGTGACCAAATGAAATATACTAACTTAGACAATGATATAGCGAGATATAAAAATATATTAATGAATTATGAGCAAGTTAATTATCAGAAGAATTATTGAGAATTACTCTTTTGGCAGAAGCATGAAAAAGGCGGAGGAGTTTAAATTTCTTTTCTACCACTGCAGTAGAGAGGGTTAAATTTTCTCTCTATTTTTCTATATTAAACGAAATTGAGGAACTTAATCAAACGCAGACTTTTTTCATCTTTGACTCTGTTTAACACTGTGTTGGAAAAAGTACTTTCCCATAATTTTTCAGTGATATTTAGTAAATTCAACACAAGAAAATGTTTGAACGGCAATTACAATTGATTTCACAATTAATGGTAAGGACGCAAATAAAATATAATATTGATTTGCAAATTTTTATAATGTTTTAATAAAAATACTGTAGGTATAACAATTGAAGTTAAAATATTTAAGGTCATTGCTATTTGAAGTACCATCCGAATAATCGTGACATAAAAGGTCAAACCTCCTTCCTCCTAACCTAAGCCTCCTATTGTTTTATAAAAGACACGGGTGATTCGTGTATTTGACTTCTTCACACCTTTTGTTTTCTCTAAAATGACGTCACAAGCTTTGTCGTGTTCTGACGTCATAGTAATAAAAATTAGCATCTTTTTGATGTTTCATGGATTTTGTTTGTCCACAATTCAATCATGGGGAGCATCTCACACAGCGTCAGTTTATCTGATCAGACAGAATCAGAGACATGTGGCATGCGCGGAGTTCTGAACATTGTATTGTTGTCTACTCCCTCCCAGATGTCCCACAATCATTTGTTCAGAGTGCGCTTGTGGATACTAAAAGCAAAAGGATATTAAAATTTAATCAGGAAACAAGAGTTGACAAATATATAGTTATTGACTTTGAAAATAAATGACAAATTGTTATTAAATTATTCTTTCAACCATGAATTTATAACTACTTTATCATTCTATATGCTATTTTTACACAATTAAATGTCTAAATTTTAAATATTAAATAACAAAACTCCGAAGTAAATATATGCATTCATGAAGTTAGTATTTTACGACCAAATTATTTATGAAATAACTAACAATATAATTAATAATTATTATCTATTAGGTCTTTATACTTTATAATACTTCATAATTATAACTATGTGCTATAATGATCATATATGCTCGTATAAATGTAAGTTGTAAATAATAATTACTAAATATTTGCCATTTTCTAGCACATATGCTGCATACACATAAAAAGTAAATTAATTATTTTCAACAACGTTGCAATGCAATGAATAATAACATTGTATGCATCACATTTGAAATCGTATTGTGTGTTTAGCTGCAGAATTCATAACTTATGTATTAACTGCATCAACATAATCTACTTTCCAATAGTATATTATGTTGATAATAAATAATGACGATAAAAAATAATATGCAACAATAATTTAAATTCATAATAATGATTTTGTCATGAAAAAACAACAAGAATTTCCGTATGACAGTTTGTCATCATCAGTCAAAGTTTTGTGAAAACGATGATGATATAACCATCATGCATTGCGCGTCATTGAAGCGAGAAATGAACGCTATCAGGCCTCACATTGCTCTACCCCCTCCCTTTTCCTCTCACCCCATCAATACACACAACCGCCCCCACCCTCCTCCTCTCGCATATCATACGTACCCCTCAATAATAATAAAAAAATATACCATATAGTGAGTGACTTTTATAGATGAGTTTTAATTACTTTTCATAAGATCATTGTAAACATTAATGTACGACAAACGAATATATAGTCAGTAGGAGGAGGTGCAAGTAATATAAAAATATTCTCTCTCTATCGTTTTGACTGACTGTTTTTGTGTAGAACTGTGCTAATATTTGTATTGTCACTATTGTCTCTCTTCTCTTGCTTAAACAAAATGTCACAACCAATCCTGCATGTGCTCTATATATATTCTGTATATAGCAATGAAAAGAGTGCAGAGCGTTAGAGTGGTATAATATTCGTATATACAGCAACGAGCTAGCTAGGAGTGACTGCAGAATAATCCCAAACGCGTGTCCTTGTGTGATTTCATGCTTCATCTCATTTCACCCCTCCACGATATTTTGATGACCTTTTTCATCCCCTACTTACTTTCTATATATAAACCACCTTACCCAAGTATATAGGCACCCCCCTCTCCCTCTTTCTCTAACTGTTATCAAGTTTTTCTCAATGATTATGCAAATAATCACAAGATTATATTAAACTTATATGTAAATGATTCTTTCTTTTTTTTCATAAAATATTAATTGAACAGAGAAAACTTTTCAAGTTTTTACGTTTAAAATTTGAAATAAAATTTGAATAAATTTGTCGTTTCTTAAAGATATTTTTATCAACAGAAAATGGCAGTGTTCTGATCTTGATTTTATGGTGATAAAAACAATATCTTCAAATCTTAATTTTTATTATTTAGAATTTCATTGGATATAATATTAAATGTAAAAACACACATTTTAATGTAAATTAATTTGGAACGAGAAATAATTGAAGCATATATCATTATATATAATAAATTTCATTGATTTATTTAATAAATAAAATCAATTTTATACACAGATGTGGCATATAATTATTTAAATGTAAAGTGATAATATGATAACATAAATTTATTCATATTATGAATAATAATTATTGTATATTTAAATCTATTATTCCATTAAAATACATTTTAATATAGGATTTCTTATTTTAATTACCACACCCTATATACTGCGTCAGTACAACACGCATATCGTCATTCAATTGTTATCTCTCTTCGTCTCATGTTTGTATGTGTGCATGTATACATCACCCTATACATTACAATATAAGCTCTCTAGCTTTAAGAGTTCTTTTTATTATAATAAATCCTTATATAGTACTTCTCATTGGGTTAGTCCCAACCCATCCCATGTTCTATGCAAATCCTTTTAATATCCCTCGAAATGGTGCTCCGCGGCGGCCGGCAATAGGGATGAGAGAGAGAGGGAGGGAGGCTGAGTCATGGACCAAAATATCTCAGGAGACGTAGTTGATCTGTACTGCACTTTGTACCATTGTTTGACATCACTTTTATTGCATGTCTTAATTGAAGACTTTGGTAATCCCTTTATAATTATAAATTAAAAATATATATATATATATATATATATATATTCTTGTATTGTTTTCTAAGATTTCTAACAAACTAGTAATTTTCCCTTCAGTTTTCAGTGAAGGTATTTGTCTGGATAGAATAGTCTGAATATTTGTGAAAAAAAATATATATTTTGTGCACATTCTGTTGCATGAGAGAAAGACCATTTGCTCATTTTCAAATATAGTTAACTTTTATTTATATTATAGTTTAATAAATTAATACTTTTTGTACACAATAATTTTCCTATGTAATTTTGGTGAAAGTGTCAATTTCATTCTTCAATAAATCGCTAAAAAGATGCGTTTCTTTTTAAATTTTAATAATTAAAGTTGCTATATTATATAATTACATACTTTTTAACTTCTTTTATAAATTTAATCATGCTGAATTTTCAATTATTTGTATTTTGCAGTATAGCTATGTAATCCCGCATTACATTGAAATATGCAAAGTTGCATACACTTCCAGGCTGAGATTCAACTTAAAATTAATACAATAATTATTTTATCATGAAAACAAAAAATATTAATAATTCAAATTATTGTATATGCATAATTTTGTAAAATTTCAAAAACATATTATGCAATGATATACAATTTTTTTTTCTTTTTTTTTTGCACAAATCAATGAAATAATTTACTAAAAAAATTTTATATATATTTTTTTTTATTTTTAAGTCAATACAAGCTAACGTAAATTGTAATGCGTTAATTTGCTAGAAAGCTGGGTACACTCACAGCTGTACACAAGAGCGTAGCAGCAATGTTTGTAATGTACTCATACATCTGCTGTGTTATACAGACTACTGCAAGAGAGTGGTTAGTACTGTATATTTTCTCTACTTCGTCATTCCTGCTTTTATATTTAATGTAACCTCAGCGTACATCTTTATGAAGATGTACTTAAACTTCATTATATACCAAGCACTGATGTATATATATAGGGTAAACTGTAATTATGCTATAAAGAAGCCAAACTCAAGCTATGCAAACCAATCATGTTGATTAAACGTGATACATTTAGAGAAAAAAAAAACTTTTATATATATAAGGGTGGAGTTTGGGAAGAAGGGTGTGGGAAGGATTGGTTTAAAGAAAGAGTGGTTTTAACTGTGTGGAGATAAGTCAATTTAATTCCTTTGGTCGTCTTTTTTCAAGGGTGAATTTGCAGGATGATAGGAGGAACGATGGGGTTGGGGGTGAAAAAGGGGGAGGAGATGTGAGTTAATTGGTAAGGGTTGAGTCAACTTTGAGTGAGTGACAAGAGAGAGATAGTGATATTGGCTCAGTGGTAGCATTATTGTGATTATCAGACACACCACGTTTTTGTCCTTGCTGATGCTGTTGCAATTTATCGCAATATATGTAAATAATTTCTTCTTAAATAATTAACAATTTTAATGGAACTACTAAACCAGATTAATTTTTTCAAAACTGCAGTTAGATATTAAATCCAGATAATTGTAGTTTTGGTCCTGATAAAAATATATCAATCAGGAATATTTATTTTATCAGCTATGCGTGCTTTTTAAAACAGGAAATATACAAGTTGTTGTACAAGCAATTAATTGGCATACATGTATTATACTAATTACTAATATATTTTTAAAATTACAATGTTATTTTTAATAATTTGGTCACAGTTAAAAATTGAAACCTAGTAAATAATTTAATTTTGCTATAATCTTAAATCAAAATACAATATATAATGCATGTATATATATTTTCGATGATGCATATTTGCCTCAAAACATAACTATAAAAATAGCATATTACATTTTTTTTGTTAGATATATAACAATCTTATAAATAAGATAAATTAAAAAAAAAAAAAAACAATTTTAAAGTATACGACTTATATTATTCTAAGCTGTTAAAATTATAAACATACATCAGTAAATTTAATTAAAAAGCATTGTATCTACTAAATAATTACACATATAGTGTTATAGAGATAAATGAAGTAATTGTAACATGTTCATGAAATTAGCATGTCACCATCATTCTAAAGTATATAGATATATATTGTATATTATAGCCTTAACTATATACAGTACCGTACTATATAATATAAATATATATATATGTATATATATATATATATATATATATATATATATATATATATATATATATATATATATATATATAGTTTAAATCTTTCTAGTTAATTGGACATGAGTGTACATACTATAACACAAAGTAACGCTACTGTATACCATAGGGTATACAGTATTAGAGAATGGGTGGGGAGGAGATGAAACTATGGTCCAGCTATAGTACAGATTAGCCTTTTGCACAGCATCCCTGATGATAGTATGGTCCATAGAGATAGTGTGAGAGAAGAGAGGAGGAGGATGGGGGGATTGAAGTTTAAACCGCTGCACCCATAGTTTAACAAGTAGAGTTGGGCAACCCTGTTATATAGCAAGCGTGGTACAATACATCACTACAGCACGATGTATACAACCCTCAATACATGTTATATATACACCCCAGTGCATGAATATATAAAGCTATACACTTGATAGATTATAGATTTTAAACATAGTTAATTTTAATATAATATTATTACACATTGCATATTATTAATTAATTTTATATAATATATAGGTAAATAACAGAAAACAATTTATTAATGTAAATTATAATATAGATTACATTTAAATGTTTATTTCAATTAGCATAAAGTATTCATGAATAATATATTATTTATACATGCAAAAAGATATGGTTTTCCAATAAAATATCGTGATTCAAGTATTCATATTATAGTGCTGATATATTAAAGATTACACATGTAAAGAAGGTTATATGCGGGTCGAACATTCACCTATACATGGCGTATTATATGTCTTATAAATGTAGGGTGCTCTTATATGGCTTTATAGACTGAGAAAATATTGAAAAACAACGGAAAACGTGTCTCAGAGTATTTTTATCATAGAAATTTTCTTAGCATATTACAGCAGACGATCACTTGTAAGGATTTCATGCTTGTTTTAACTTAAAAAATATTATTTAGTTTTGTAATTTGAGAGTTTATTTTAAATCAGAAAAACGTAGAATTTTTTTTACAAATTATGTCACCAAAATAAATTAGATTTTTGGTAAAGCATGCACATGTATAGGGAGTTGACTGTGATTCTTTTATGTAATGCCCTAGTTGGAAGTGCTGATGTATTAATGATTCTTGAAATTCGATTTTATGACGTCATAGGCATTTGTGTTATACATTGTTAAAAATTTGCATATCTGTGACGTCATGAAATCCAATTTAAACTTATTTTTTAAATACTTCTCAGAGTATATTTAAGCAAATTCTTAGAGCTTAGAGAAATATTAACTTAATATTTTTTAAAATAAAAGAATATAATACGCTGTACCATTCTAAATAAAAAAATATTAATGTTCCTTGTAACTATTAAATATACCAAATAACAGAACCAAATAATATAATTATCATGCCTGAACTTTGATATTTTGTAATAATAATAAAAAAAATGAATTAATAAAACAAATTAATTTTCAAAACGTGATAGACATAGTTGAATACATTATAGAAAAGCACATAGTATACATAAAAACACACAGCAGTACAATGCATTTATCAGGCCTCCTATCCTCATACATATAGTGCAATAATGCTTGCTTGCATGCAAGACAGCTGAACTAGAAAAAAAAATAAATAAAAAGTAAGCAAGCAATAGGATTGCTTTAGTATAAAGGTCAGAATAGATCGCATTATTCAGCAACGATGCACAACTAGTCCATTACATTATACGATACAGCAGATTTTTTTGTCAGCTTTGATCCAATATTATTTTATATACGTGAAGAGAGAGAAAAAAATGAACAGGAAGGAGGGGTGGGAGGAGAATACGAATAAGATGATGGGAAAAAAATAAGAGGAATTGATTCAATAACATATTGTACGTATAGTAAGGTGACTTTTTGACCAGTGGTCAATGTTAGGATTACGTATCTAGGAGAAAGATTGACTTGCTAAGGGTACACTGACGTAAGCTTATATATAAGGAGGGCGTTGAAAGAGGATTTCTCACGCATCGTCACCGAGAAGGAAGAGGGGGGGGGGGGCGCCACCCTCATGGCATCATCTGGGGAAGAAGGGGGAAAAATAGCTAATATTCCTCCCCCTCAATACTTAGGCCCTCTTTAACCCTATATATATACTTCTATCATAATAAACCAGCCAAGTGTATAACGAAAGCTTAATTATTTTCCTATTTATTTTATGTACTTATACCATGCAGTGACTTATACCAAAGAGACAGATTTTTTTTGTTAAGTTACAAAAATATTATATAATTAATGTTAATTAACATTATTTGTCACACATTACTAATATGTACTGTATAATTAGTATTTATACTTATTATAGAGATATATATATGAAATCTTATATTTTTTTCTTCGTTTTCTATTTCTGAAATCTCTTATCAAGCTGTTTATCATTATGTTTTATTAGTTTTTTTTTTTTTTTTTTTTTTTTTTGCAACACGTAAATTTTTCTTCATTGCTATTTAATTTTGATTACAACTTACAACTTGACAATATTATATAACTTTAATTTTCATAATTAGATACAATAAGAATTTTAATTATACTGTATAGTTCGTATTATATAGTTCTGCATTTACAAACAGAGAATCAAGAACATGTTTCCTACGGGGGGGGGGGGGGATGTCTTTGTTTCCTACATAGATGGTTCGCCTAATTGATTCATGAATTGATTGGTCATTTACGAGGAGACTAAATATTCTTCGCATCAAATTTTTTAATGATATTTGATTATTTCTACAAATGTTTTTTAATATCACCACACTTTTTTCTCAATTTAATTTTTATTTTATAAAATATGGATTGATCTCTTGCATAACATAACAAGAAATATAATATTTTACACTTTTTCTGGTGATGTCTGTATATATAATAATGCTTGCTGCTGGTTAGGAAGTGCATGCAACAACACACAAGTTGAAATGTATCCCTTGAGAGTCAAAGCATGAGGCTTTAGCTTTCCTCAGCCTGTACTATGGGCCAGAGGAACCTTATATTATATAGTAGTATACTCTAATTCAACACCATGATCATGACGTCATTATTAATAATAATGACTTTCTTTTCAAATTATCTAACTCAAATTCTAATATTTTGTACTATTTTTTTTGTTGGGTTTGTTAAAATGCAAGTCAGGAGAAAATACAATGCTCTAATTTAAAAGACTTTTAAAATGATAAGTTTTGAACTCTTTTATATTTTGATATGGTTAGATATATAATTTGTGTGTTATAGTAGCTGTTCACTGAAATGTTGTTAAGGCATATGCTTGTGTAGTAGATATTAATGTCAGCTGAGTGTGTAAATCAGTCATAATAGTAATCATAATAACAACCTAACACCCTCCCACCCCATGTATATAAGCTTATATATATAATTTGCTTGCTTGCTAGCAGATTTTACCAACAGCCAAAAGGTTCTAATTATTATTCTCGTGCCATGACAAAGTTGACATTTATTTTTGTTTCTATAGCAAAAACATTTTCATGTCATTTTTATGTTTGTAAGTAGAAAAACATGAGTTTTTTTTTAATAATGTATTTTTATTACTTAAATTTTTTATGTATATTTTTTATAGTGTTACTTAAAATTTATCATATTTTTAAAGGATGAAGTTTATAATTTTAAAACAATTTTATGTCAAAGTGTATAACAAGTTCAATTAATTTTATAAGCAATAGTAATTGCTAGAACTTTAAAGGAATCCATTGAAAAATTCGTTCATACCTGTAAATTTTCACAAAAAATGCAATAATTTTCATTATTGTTATCAACATCTTAAATATAATAAACAATAGAAGACATAGTGCATGACAATTGAAACTTTGAATGCTGCATTAAAAAGTGACAAGTTGTTACAATGAAGTTTCTCAGAGAAAAGAACAAAATTTTACAATGTTGGTTCTCCATGCAATAAATTTATATTTTTAATTGATTAATATAAACATGCAAATCATGTAATACTACAAAGATCTTAAAAATTAAGAGCAATAATTGAACTTTAAAAAATAATAATAATTCAAATTTAAATTATTTATATTGTGTATTTTCATTATTTTCAAACGAAATTATTATTTTATTGTGTTAAATTTGTATACCTTGCCAAGTAAAAAAAAAAGTCATCGTTTTCCCACCAACAGTAGACAAATGTGCGACGAAGTTCCGGCTGGTTATACCGGCAGTTGATTGCTCTCTCAGCGACATCAATGTTGACACCCGGGCCGTGGCTCGTCACTCCTCGTCTGTGAGTGACAGCACCGCGAGAGTCACGTGACGAGCTTTAGTGTGTAGGAACTCCTGGCGACAAACGTAACCGCACGGATTATTAACTATCTCTACAAGAAGAAGACTCCTGCATGACTATTTTTAAACTCAGTAGCTAAACGATGACAGCTGAAGAACTCAAGAATAACACTGTGAATCCTCCTCACTCGTTATTTCTAAACTCACATATAAGATTTTTTTCTGTCTATTATCTATTTTTTTTTAAAATCTTATTTTAAATTTTAACCTAGATATTATTAGACTTATTGTTTGTATTGTTAATGAGAGAAATCTATTTTCTACTAAATACAAGAGAAGGAAGATAAAAGAAAAAACATTGTATGAACATGTCATTTCAATGACTCGTGACTTTATATTTAAGTTAGAAATTTGTTAAAAAAAAACACAAGATAACAATTAATACTAATTCATCTTTCAACATTTTGTGCTACATACTTTACTTAGTGATTTGTCAATGACGTTTTTGTTCTAAACAAATGGAATCAAGTATAAGAATTAGTTGTTATTTTGTTTGCAGCCAGTAGCCTTTCAACAGTTTATTATTTCATTTAAAATAAACACAAATTTAATTTAAAGATTTTTCTGCTTCAAATTTTGTGAAAAAAAAATGATTATAATGTTTTTCCATTTTTATGAAGAAATTAAAAAAAAAATACACACATATTTCAATTTTTTTTTTACTAGTGTTTTTTTTTTTAATGTGACACATTTTTGTTGCAATATATAGAAGTTGTTTTCAATTAACATAAAAAAAAAACAAGAAAATAATAATTATAAAAATATTTATTTTAAAATTTTTGTTTGAAAAAAAAAAGTAAATAAAAGTTGTTAAAAATACATTATAGCTCCATAAATTTGAACACGTAAAGCGCTAGACCATGTTTTCTATCTTTTTAAAAGATATCCGGCGCGGCATTTACCATGTTGAAGTACAGTGGCCGTCAATTAAGCCTAAACCTGATGAAGAATTGCTCACGATCAGGACGACACTACGGAGGACACAACGGCGGCATCTTCAGCTCCATTGGGAGACTGTGGGAAAAGATCTTGGGACACGACCAGTAGGCGCCATACACAACTTTCTACCTTATTCAGGTAGGGCTACGATTAATTAAAAATACATCAACATTTAAATAACATTCCAAAATATTTGATATAATATTACTTTTTTTATTATTAATTCCAAAATTATTATTTTTATAATATTTTATAAAAACTCCACTAGATGTCACTGTATTATATTACCTTTTTTATAAATTGATCTTGGTCATAATACTAGTAAGAGCGTGCTTATAACAAACCTTTAAGAGACAAGCCATAAGGATCCTTATCTCCATTTTTTGTGTGTTAGATTAGAAAAACTATAAGGTGTAATATGACGTCACCAAGGTATATTATAGATTAAAGAAATCTATTGTTATACTTGATAAGACTGCAGTGACTTCAATGTTAAGTGATTCATATACTGTAAAAATAGAACATGACCTTTCATTTAAATACAGCAATATGGAAAATAAAAAAAACATTAAAACATTTTTTTAAAGGCTTTTTATTTTAAGTATAAAACTTGTTTAATTTTAATATTTGATGTAATGAGCTATATATGTATTTATTTATTTATTTTAAGAACGAAACATTAATCTTGTATTAAAGAAACATTTACATAGTGGCTTAACGGCGCCAATATATGTAATAAAAAAAATTGTGAACATGTATCTTAAAGTACTGAGAGTTGCCTGGTAGTAAATAGCATGTTAGCATGCATCAGGCCCGGCAAGCTTACTTACATTATAAAAGCACAAAGAGGTAGCAACAGCAGAAGCAATGTATTGTGGTACCTGCTCCGATAAGTGGCGTGTACTTACTTTGTTTTAAATACCAAAGTAGGATACATTTTCTGACTACTACTACTACTACACTATACCAGCAAGTCGTGAGTCAATTAGTTAAGAAATAAAGAAAAGTTTAAGATAAAAATTGTAATACGTACAATTATTTCTGTATACCAGATAATACTAAAATGTAATATAAAAATAAAGTTTTATTGTATACACTGAAAGAAAGGCAAAAGGAGTTTGCCAACAATGGAATTGAAGGTTCATGTGCAGCGTATATTAACAACCTGATATCATACAGTATACATAATATATGTCAATTATACAATACTGCGCAAATTTAATTGGAAAATTTCCATGAGAGAAGAGTGTAGGAAAATTGAGACCAATTATGTATTTTCCTAATATAGAGTTGACTGTGACAAAGTCAACCAGCGTATAAACTTATATATATTTATAAATAATAAATAAATATACCATACATATATGCACCCCAAGATTTAAAATAAAGCGCCTGACATGCTATATTATATATTTTAATAATGCGTATAAGAATTAAACATTTTGAAAACAACAAGAAGATATATAATACAAAAAAAAAAATAAAACAATTCAAGCAGTGATTTTCATATTACAATAAAATTGTAAATACTGCTGCCAAAATTAGTGATTTTTGCAATTTCAATTTTCTTCAATGACATATTAATACAGGCCCTTCACGCAGTGCTAATTTATAAATGAATTATTTAAACTTTTTTGCAATTTATAGCTAATTTTATAAATTCCTTTTGTATTTATTAACACAGTCCCCTCCTCTGTAATGAAGTTTTTCTCTCCAGCCTGCAGTGTTGATTGTTTATCTGCTCTGAGAGTGTCCTCGGTGCGGGCGCCGTCCGCGAGGCGCCACGTCTGAGGCTGCTCGTGCAGGCGAGTCACGTGCTGAGGAGGACGAGGCGTGCATCACAATCAGCTGGACGAGACATTCCGGGCCGCCCCAACAAATCCCTCTATTTATAAATCTGCCGCCACCGCGAGATTATCTCACCACGCCCATACATTATGTCACCACCATCTCGCTACCATCCATATCTCTTCTTACCCCCCTGAAACAAATCAAGATAAAATACATTTTTATTATACCACATTCAAAATAATTTAATAAAGAAAAAAAAATAAGTTCTTCATCAAAGCAGCTAGGGTTGAAACTGAAAAAATTACTAACAATTTTGTTAATACACAGAACCCACATTTACCCTTTTAGCATTGTGCAAAGTGTCCGGAGATTCAGTTATGTATATTATTATATCTTAATATAAATTATTGCAATTTCTGCACTTCTAACACAGTAGCCATTTGTTCAACATAATTCCAAATTTCTTTACTCATCTCTGTAGTCACCAAGCGTAATCAGATGATGAATTTACTTAAGAAAACAAAAGACTTTCTCATTATATTATATTATTGACAATGTTTTACAATATATTTATAAGGGTAATAATTATTTCGTGATCTCATCACCTGTACAAAACATGTATTGCTTCATGATAATCCAGGTGATTGATCAATTTAAAAACCCCCGTTTTGATATATAGATGACTATTATAACGAGTATTAACATAGTATATAAATTCAAGTATTTATAATTATTTCACAAACATGTGTGTTTGTATATATTCACATATTTATATCAGAACTATAATAGAAGTAAAAATGTGTGCATGCAGTGAAATAATATTAATCTATGAGAAAAATTGCTTATATATTTTTTTAACATTTTTATAGCTTTTTCAATGATTTATGTAATTATTTAAAACTTGTTTGTTATCGTTAACAAAGTGATAATTTGCATCGTTTGAATATCATCTCTGGCCAGTTTAATTACACCCGGGGTCATTGCGTACTCAAGTGAAATTGCTGCTGAGCTCAGTTGAAGTGTAGTAACTCGAGCCGGGCGGAGAACACACCGTGGTCCCCCCCCCCTCCCCCTCGGTGACCACCGCAAGATCTGAGGCGGGTGAAACTCGAGCCGTGAGCACCAGAGAGACCATAAAGTCCATTTTATTGCTCGTCCTCAACTACCATGAGATAATATCAATACATCCATGTAAGATCAATGTGCAAGTATTTTCAACGTAGGAGATATCAGATGAAATTAAACTCTCTATAAGTCTATTTGGATGTAATTTATTCAAATGTTTAAAAAAGAAATTTGAGATCTATAATTGTCCTTTTGATGACAGAAAAATCACATCTCATTGTAAAAAAGATATCAAGTAAAATTAAGGCACTTTAGGTAAAGTATTACTATAATATAAAATAGATTGAGTTTTTAAAACATAAATTTGAGAGCTTTTTAAAGATAAAAATGTCAAATACATTTTGTTTTGAGATTATCTGTACCTATACACTGTACCGTAAATAAATTATAATATAAATGTAACTTAATTCATGAGTTGGAAGATTTAATCTTAATACAATTAATATACACTAAAAAGTACTAGTTATTATTTAGCTTTATTTAATCATATACTTATATTATTTACAGTAAAAAATATATTTATCTTGCATAATTTTATTATATACAATGAAAATATAATTAATATTAAAAACAATGAAAACATTTTAAGTATACTATATATTCAGATTAAAAATTTTGATTAATATGTTAAGCTTAATATTGCAAAGGGTTGGGTTATAAAAAAAAAAAAAGTTTGGGTTACATGCTGCAATTTCCATATTGTATACATCGCGTGTACCTGGGCCCCTCCCACATACAAGGTAACCTAATCTTGACCAGGGAGCCATTGGTCAAACTAGACCGAACAAACCACACCCTCCTATTTTTTATTAAAACCATGCAGTTCTTTTGTAATGAAAAAAAATCACGTTCAGGAACAAGCTCGAGTTTTTTTTTTGATACGACTTTTAGATAGACACGCATGAAAGTTCTCTGTATATTTTTTTTACTTTGGTCATTCAAGTGAATGCACATGTTCTTTTAAAAAAAAAGCATAAAAAAGTAAACCATTAAAATTTGTGTTGTGTTACCTAACTTTTAAAGAACATTAATCTCAATAATGATACATAAGTAATGAAAGAAATGAACATAATTTTTTAAAAGCAGATGTCAAAATCTTAATACGACAATGTGTGAATACAATTTTCTTTGGCAATTTTGCAATATAATATATTGTATTTTGTCATCGCTTTAAAAAAAAATCTCTTTAGAAACTTTTCTAACGCTTTTAGCTATTTAATTGTTGTTTTTATTGCTTTTTTTTTAAATTTGGAAATTAAAAGGTGATTTTTTTTTAGTTCAATCACTACAAAAGTTCGCCAATTCAAGAAAAAAATAATTCAAAATTATAATTAATTAATTAATTAATTTAAAGCTTGATTTTAGACGTGTTTTTTAGACCCAAAATTTCTGGTCTTAAATTATTGAGCCTTAAATGTGGCCTTAAGGCTTTGTGAATGCCCCTTCATAAAATTAAAAATTATAACCCCTAATATACAAATTCTGTAATAAATATACATAAATATATCCAATTGATTATTCATAATGACATAATTTTATAATAAACAGTAAAATTGAATTATAATATAGAATAATAAAAAAAAAAAAAAAACAGTGTATATTTTAGGGTGCATGACTAAAGTCAGCGGGGAGTAATGGTGTAATATGAAATCCTTGTTGGCTCCACAGAAGCAATTCTAGCAGCTGTTTAATTGAATAGAGCTGAATAGATGGAGAATTCTTTACTGCAGTCAAAAACTTGGTGTGTGGTCATTGGAAGAAGCCAACATTGTCCACGCTGATTTCAAGAGAAAAAATATAAATAACAAAACTTCTTTTACCTTCCTAGTTAAGATGACTTTGCTACTTGTATTAATATCATAATGCTGTATTGTAAACATTACTCCCTTCATTTTTTTTCCATCACGTTTTTATTAAAGTACTTAATCCATTGCACATTGAAGTATTATTTAAAAAATAAAGTTTGTTTATTTTTATAAAAATTCTTATGATATTTTTTTTTACATAGCAGATGTTAACTGCAGTAAACTTATTTTAACTTTCCAATTTTATTGAATTATAGTCTAAATATAAATTTCTGAAGAATTTATGCACTCATGTACATTAAAAAATAAAATTATATATTTTCATTTCTTTTAAAAATGGTACTAGCTGTATCTATTATAATATAAAAATTAAGATTAAATCAAACAATCACTTCAACGTTATGCTCAGAGATAATACACATCTGAGGCCCTTCAGATCAAAACAGCCTAAAAAACATTGAAGATTGTTATTTTTTATATGAAAACAAAAGAAGAAACTGGCCTTTAGTGCAAAGTGAATAATATAAGCTATATATATTAATTTTTCCCCTTAACCAACTCATTCTATTTTTGCATTATACTTCTTTATCAAAATGCTAATATTTAGATTAAATCAATAAAAATATAAATTTTGTATAATAAATTATGATTACTAAGTTTTTTACTGTGCTGTGACTATTTTTTTAATGCAATATATAAAAAAGTTATGTTAAAAATTAAATCAAAATATTATTTTCAGACATACACATATTTGCTTTACATTTAATATAAACTAGAATTAAATTTTATACAATAAAAGATATTTCTACAATAAAATGATAAAACTAGAATGATAGAAAGAAACACAAATTTTTATTAATAAAACCAATAATATAGATTAATCTTATATTATACCTGAAGTATTAATTGATTACAAAATACAATGATGATTTTTTTTTCCAATTTGTCTAAAATAACGAGCTACTGGTGATATTTTATTTTCTCTTTGTTACAAAAAGAGAAAAATGTTGATGACAAAAGAGGTGACACATGTGTATCTTTATCATCCACTCGCATGCTAATCCTGTCGTCCGTCCATCCCGATACAGCTTGTGCCTTTGTCAGTCTGCTGCCAGGGGAGGGGATGAGGTTTAAATTGGCTGCTAGCTGGCAGGCAGGCGAGGAGCGAGCGGTCATCAGATTCGATCAATCTGTGTCCATTCTGGACCCCACAGCCTCCCCCATCCCTTGTGTGTACATCTCTCTCTCTCTCTTTACCAAAGTTTTATATTAACATGAAGTTATATACTATATACACGGATAGAGTCATGAATAATAGTGCGAAACAGCTGAGAAGCTTTATAGAAGAGGAAGTTGGGAGACCTCCAACAAGCCGGACTAGAGACCTTTCCTCTATCACTAGCTGCTGTGAATAATAACGAAAACCCATTCCCAGTCATGGCTATATAGAATAGTAGGGGGAGGAGAGACAGATATAAAAAAAAAACGAAGTATATAGTGTGAGGGATTTATTACCGGATTGTGGACTACTTAATGATGATAAAAAAGGTGTTAGCAACTTCACGCAGACTGACCCTATATACGCTTCTCTCTTCTTCTACTCTAGCAAGATCAACGACTGCTAAGGGAATATTACTACTAAAATAAAAAAATAAATCTAAAGGGAGTATAATAAAATACCCTTGGCAAAAGAAAACTTAACCATATGATATAATTCTATGTGATTGTATTTTTTTGGAGTAAAAACATTGAAAAGGAGGAATATTGAGAACTTCTTTAACCAACAGACAATAGAATTAAATTGACTTTTTTTTTTATCTAGAATAATATACGTCTGTAAATGTATATATTAGGAAAGAAAAAAAATACATGAGTTTGAAACTTGTGTTCAACAATCATACAGAACTAGGTTAAAAGATTTTTGCTGAATTTTATATTATACATGAAGTTAAAATTGTCATTGCACTTCTTTTAAAGAGAATACTCTATTACTCTATTGCAATTTAAAATGAACCCTTATTTTACATATTATATGCATTTTAACGCCGAAAGAAAACTTTTATTCAATTAAGCTTAAATCCTAACTCGTTTTCATATTATAAATTGATTCATGGGAACTAGAAAAAGTAAAATATTGAAAAACGATGTTTAAAAGTTATCTAACATAACCTGCTCACAGCATGATATGGGAAGCGTTACAAACGCTGAGGTTAATGATTTAATTTGACGTGCACAGCCTGGTGTGGTTTTGAGCCCACAGCTACGAAGCGCAGAGAGAGAGAGAGAGAGAGAGAGAGAGAGAGAGAGAGAGAGAGAGAGAGAGAGAGAGAGAGAGAGAGAGAGAGAGAGAGAGAGAGAGAGAGAGAGAGAGAGAGAGGGGAGGGGACCAGGCACTAATTTAGTCAGTCTTTCCCTCAGCAAGTGGTGATGGATGGCGCGTTGTGGCCATCATTTGTCAGTGTTGTTGGAAAGTCCCCCCAACCAGCCAGTCTAGGCAGCATCAACGCCGCGGCATATTCTCGTGGCTGGCGCGGTGAGATGCTCCTAGCTCGCCCTATGGTCAAGTCATTAACTCAAGCTGTAATTGGTGAAAACAAATGCGACTTCAAATACGTCGTAATTAACCAATTGCTTGTTGGATGGTAACACAAAATTATTTTGTAATTTTCGCTGACAGAAAAAAATGTATGTTCAAATTTGTATGGATCGAGCTAATTATGTGTAATCTAAATATATCTAAATCCAATTATAATTGAAAAAAAAAATAAGATTTTTTTGTAGTTCTCTTACTTAGAATCTTGGAAATAATAGAAAAACACACAGCACAGTTTTACAATGAATTTGATAAATTTTATGGAGTATACTGTACAATTTAATTTCTATGATATGATGAACAAAAATTACCAATTATATTAAGAAAGTCACTAAATTGCAACGTATTTTCTGAACCAGAAGTAAAGCTGGTTGCATAATTGCCAACTTAATTTCAGTAAGATATAAATTAAATGTTAGTACATTAAAAATGTCATAACCTAATAAGTTAAATAATTAAATTATATAATATACAACAAAATATCCTCCAACAGTAAAACAAATGACGAGTGTAAAGTTGCGATAACGATGTTTGTGTGTGTATAAAATATATAATATACATGTAAATATCCCAACAAGCAAACATACATCGCGGACCGTAATCCTAGCTAGCCGTGGGCAAGCAAGCAAGCCACTTTTGCTGGACAAGTACTTCATCAGAGGCTTTTGGTGGAGCAATTGGAGCATATTTGTGCTGGGTTAATTCCCCGGGTTGGTCTACATAAGTGAGGTGGAGGAGTAGGGTATTATGGCTTCATTTCACTATATACAGACCCGGCAGAGTAGAACTCAACAGATTAGCAAAAGAAAGGCTACCATGATATATTATTATATAGAACATAATATATAGTTACATTTGTGAGTGTTAAACATTATAGACATGCGCTTTATATAATTCATTTAAAAACACAATAATACTGTTATTACTTGTCCATTAACAAATGACAAAAAATATTTACTGTTGAATTATATGTTAAAATTGAATTTGAAAGCCAAAATAACTAAGTGAAATAATGAAATTTATGTTTGTTTTAGGACAAGACTAGAACATTTTGAAATTCACAAAATCTGAGGTAAGTAATGTAATAAAAATTTACGTCATATTAATTGAAACATATTTCTCGTCATCTAATTCAATGTAAATTACATTATATCTTAAACAAGATACAATAATGTATGCATGACTTTGTTGTTAATCCCTGGAGGGTATATAAGTTGTTAGAGAGAGGGTGACATAAAGTGAGACCGTACAGCCTTATCATTGCGATGTCGACCGCCGCGGTCACTCGTAACAAGTGAATGTGAAATTAGCAAGTGGGCGGGGGAAATTCTCCGTGACCGAGTCGTGAAATCCCAAAACTATGTTCGTGGTGTAAGCGATAGTGTCTCTACTGCTTTAGGACACATTGCCAATTAATTTGCAAGCATACATTAAAACTAAAAATTGCTTTAATGTAAATATATACATACGTGTATTTTTATTACTTTATATTTAATGTAAAAATTTGTTGAAAGTTTATTGTTAATTGAGACTCGTCTTATTTTGAATTAAAACTTAAAAATTAGAAATTTTATAAAAATTTTAAACACGAATCTTGAAAGTTGTTGTATTGTATTATTTGTCCACTTTAAGTTGTCTAACTGTTTTTATATTTTTTCTTGCTATCTTTTTCATATGCATAATTATATTGCATGCACACTTTAACTTCTATAATATCCATTATTTTTGTGTGCCTATTCAACATTATTAAAAAAATTAACTAAGTCACAATGAACTTTTCATAAACCAATAATTTAATTTTATCTTAGACATTTTATACATAAAGATATTATACAAAACAATTTATTGACAAATATATTCTAATACTATAATTAAAGATATTAAAAATCTCTTATTTAAAATTTATACCTTGCTTTAATAATTTAATTTTTCTATTTCTTGTTTACAATACTGAACACTTCTAGCAGAGCAGTAAAACAATTCTAGACATTTAAAACATTAAAAAAATTAAATGAATAATAACCCAACTATAACATAGCTATAGCTTGAAGTGAATTCCAAATTAATTTATTGCAGCATTCTTTCAATCGACTATTAAATCTGTAAGTGCCATTCATGCTGCAGCTTACATTACAAGCGTACATGCTATACAAAGTGGTATTACATTTATGACGCTGCAGTCGTGCAGTACAAGGCTGCGTGGTCCCGACAATTAGCTGCACATGACGTCACGCACCTTGCAGTCTCAACTTACCTACCGTCCGCTATTTACATGAGTGCTGTTTAAATCAAGGATACAAATACATTACTGTTCTCTGCAACCCACGATGATGCAAGGAAGGTAGCCTACGGAAGTACTACCCTTGATAACAAAAATTATATCTGTAAGATATCCACTTTTGAAAATCCTTGCTCTCTTTTTGGGCACTGTAACGTATAGAAAAAAAAAATCATATAATCCTTTTTGCTTATTTATTATAGTCTTCGTACTTTATCTAAATCACGTAGAGTTATTAATGTTCGGAATGTTCCGACATTTCGATCTATTCATTGATGCATTGGAGATGTGTTAAAGTTAAATAGAAAAGTATATATATTTATAATTATTATACTCTTTTGAAGTAATTTTATTCACAGAAGAAGTGTGAAATGACTTTGACGTTACTAATTGGTCTAAAACTTTGGAAAATATTGACACTCTGCAAAATTTAATTTTATTAAAAAAATTTAATATAGTAAAATTGCTATATACGAAGTTCTAAATAAACAAATTTAACAAACAAACAAAAAACTTTACCTTTTATTTGTGAAAATTGTCAAGCAAAAATTTAATGTAGATTTTATTGTTATAACAAATTTAAATATGTAATTTATAACATCATTTAACTTTAATACAAAGTGGTATAATATATTCTACAAAATAAAGTGTTTCAATTTGTATTTTATGCATTAACATAGTAATACATACTTTCATCTTTTTTCAGGTTTAATTAAAAAAAATACACAAGTAAATATAAGAAAGCGAGAAAAAATATCAGATGTTCATAAAAGTGAAAATTTATTCAATTTGAATGATTTACAAGTAAGCAATAAATTATTGTTTTTTTATTCTTACCTTTCTCGTTTTAATAGCCATGACTTATCAGAAGAAATGTAAGTGCTTACTTACGACTACTACACATAAGCTTTGTAAGCAGTAGATTAATTTTATTCATACACTAACCATATATGCATAGTTCGAGATAATCAACAAATCGGTTTCAAGTAATGCCATGCATGTATGTTAGCTATAAATGAAATCTCTACCTCATTTTACGATTCGTATAACACAAAAAAGAAGTATAATAAATTTATTCAGATAATATAACTTAAGTATATTGATATCAAAATAAATTTTACTTGTGTAATACAAGTTTGATCTTTTAGATTGATAGTAAAAATAAAACCCAGTTTTCCAGTATACCATAAAGCAAGTCATATAATGTACTTGCAAATTGCATGCTTTAAAATAAAACAAAGTATGATTTATTTAATAATTAAACATTAATATAAAATAAACTTATATTATAATTATTGCTTGCAGCATTACAAATATAATTAAGCTATAACAAAAAAAAGTTAAACTTAAATCTTTTCAATACCGTTGTAAAATATATAAGATATTATTTGCCTTGAAGCAAAAGTAAAACATTTATCATAATTTAAAAAGTTCTCGTCTGTCCACCGTTAAATTTTTTCACGCGCCGTCTTGTATTCATCAAAGTTGACGTTTGGTTGACGGGAGGACGTCTTACTCAACAGTTGCAAGTAATTAGCATGCTGAGACACCTCATGGCTCCAGCCAGTCACTAATAATGAACGAGAAATGATTCGCTCCTGACATTTGTTAGTCTAGCTGCTACATTAGTTATCTCGTATACGTCTAGCTTTAAAAAAACATTCGTATTTATTTTTTTATATAATACTTAAACATCAGTCATAAACAAAAAATACATACATCTGTCTTTAAAAAAAAAAATTGCAATTTGTATCTCGTACACTTAGTGATATGTTCATTTTCTTTGTAAAATAATCCATAGAAAATTCTCATTCAACATATATATCGTGTGTCTTTTTTTGCATACATAAACGATAATCCAATGATCCCTCTTTCTATATGTGCACATATATACTTCGTCACATATAAGAGATGAAGATTGCTTTATTTTTCTCTACTTCTTCTACTTTTCTTTAAGTAACTAAAACCTCAATTCAACTCCCCTCCCCTCCTTTTGGTCTTAGCTCTTATGTATATATGTGTGTGTAACTTTGGTGCAGCTATAGGAAACCATTTTAATATAGTTGAAAGTAGGAATGAATATTTCATGATATCTTTAACCGAAGACTTAAAAAAAAACTTCTTTTATATATACAAGACTGTTAGATTCTTTTTTTTTTTATATATATTTTTTTTTATTTTATTTGAAAACGAGTGCATCTTTCTTGTGTGGTTAAAGCTTTAGCGATGCGCACAACTTAAAAAGAGTAAAAAAAAGAGAGGGGAAAGGAGTTTGAATAAATAGCTATTTCCCCAATGAAAGATTCGTTTGCTTTGCTCAATTGCTTTCGTATTATACATGTATATATATGTTTAATGTTTCAATTGTATGTATGAAAACATACAATGCTTTATTGAAAATGATACTATATACTTCTCTATGTATATAGGTTTCTATATTTGTGTTTCTCTATCATTCAATCCAATAGAACATGTGAAGATGTCTCCAGGGGCCCTCGAGGACATGAGATGGACAAGTGGATCAGTTTATATTCAATAACATTCAAAATGTATTCTAGAATAGACCAAGAGGAAAAAATATAATGTCAAAATGTTTTCTGTCTGATGTTCAAATCATATTTTACTATCGTAGCTTTTTCCCATTATTATATTCCGTACATATTTCTGTACTATTAAAGAAAGTATTTTCACAAGAGTATATATTTTTTTTAAACGAATGAAAAGTATTATCTGTGTACTGCGTAAATATTGCAATTAATTCAGTTCAATAATCAATTTAAAAATTTTATAAGGGAAGGAGCAATACAACTTAAGTCACATGCATATTAAAAAATTATATCAGAGCTTTCATTACATTTGATATAGTTAAGTAGAAAAATAACAACAATTAATGGAGATAGCTAAATGATAGTCAATGCAATGGTGTATCAAGGAGATAACTGATGTCATCTTTTACGGCCATCCTGACTGTCGTTTCCATGGTTTCCTTCAGCAATAATTAAGACACATCCACTACCCTTTAACATTGGGTTTAAATAGAATATTGAGTATTTTACAACTCTACAAAAAAAAAAAAAAAAAAAAAAAAATCTCGAAATACGAAGATTATGAAAGACCAGATCTAAATATTATCATTAAGAACTTTGCAACACTTAAAATATTTAACGATGTACATGAGTGATGAGATAAAATCACAGAGGGATAATTTTCAATTATTTGCTTATTAAGACGACGAAAGGTGAGTGAATGTTCTGTGATCGTCAATAAGTCAAAAGTTGATTAGCAGCGGTGGCGGCGCCAGCGGACAGGTGGCGCTTGCACGATTAATCTTCTCTCTCACACATGTGGCGGTAATTGATGAGGCTGACTTTGAGACCGCAGCGTCACAATATTTTTTAGAGCATGTTTGCTGCAGCCTTCGCAGCAGCGACAAGCAACTGTGACAACACGACTTGCTGGAGTAATTGTACATTTTTGTAGCAAAGATTAATTGATTAGAAATAAACCAAGAGATGTTTCTCTCTTTTTTTTTTTTGACAGGTTTTAATATAATTATCTCTATAACTAATTGCTAAGAATTTTTAATTTATTATATAAGTATTTTTTTTTTTTTTTTTTACTAATTGTAATTTTAAAACAAATCCAAAGTTCTTGTCATATTTGTACCTTTTTGGTATTTATATATTTAGAGTAATGATGATTCAAACTTTTTTATTTTTTTTCAACCGTATTTTTATAGTGCGACCAACTATATTTTCAACAAAATATACCAACATTTAATCTTGTTTTTTTTTTATACTTATATTATTATTGAAAATGAAATTAATGATGTATTATGTAACTCTCTATAATATGTCAGTCTTTCACACTTCATTCAGGTTTAATTAAAAATACTTTGATATATTCTGTTTACACATCAGGCACACAGAAAATAATACAATAATATCAACACCAATATAATAGAATATAATTATTTTTCATATGTTAAATACTAATCACTCTCACACTTTTATCTGATCTGAAAGATATAAAATTCTTATAGTAAGGCATGTGATAATTTCGCGTGCTGCTGATGTTATATATGAAATATTATGAGTTATGTATGTGCGGTATGCGGCGGACGAGGCCCCGGCGAGGGGTCTGTGCGCAGCGATCAGTCCCCCTCAGCCCGCACTGACCGGTCCATAAATAAGCCTCGACGTGGCCACATCCATCATTAGGCAACTCTGCAGATAATCCCAGGCTCAGCATCCCTGGTCCAGCAGATCAAGTACATAAGGTCCCAACATCATCATGTATAACATCGGATGAAGACATGATGAACGTCACTTGTACAACAATACTAGAAACTACAAACAAATGAATTTAGTGACAGGAAGTTTAGAATGTTAAACCATATAGGACTGAAATTTGAATATACTGTATAATATCTTATGACAGCTTAATATAGCAAGTTCTCTGGTATAGGACAATAATATATTATAGTGATTTGAAGTGATCTCCGGCGAAACGGTTTTCTGCACAAGCCAAAAAGTTAATATGGTTAAATAAATCTCCCCGTTCCCTCTATTTGGGGGTCATTTCATTTTGAACAGCAATTTATTATTTTCCTCAAAAATTTGCTGCCATTTCGATCTTTGTTTTTACATTAATTTGGGCTGGTTGCGACACTGGAAAGTTATGCAGCTGACTTGAAGCTTCACCACACTTTTTAGTGTTTGACGAATCACAAGTATTTTTTATTTAGTCTCTCCATTACCACGATTCTCGTATATACACTCTTCACCGAATGACAATGCACCGTAATGAATAATATTTCTCTAGGTTGAAATATTTACACTAAAGAATATGCAATTATAAAATGTTATATTATTTTTGAAGCGATGAGTAAATCTTTCAATAATGTACTATACAATATATTATTTATAAATAAAATTTCCTTCATTTATAATTTATTTATTATATAAATAAACAGTTGATTGAACACATATATAAAATTTATTACAATATATAAGTCAAACCACATTATGACATTAAATCATTTATATAATTTATAATCAGAAATAACTATATGACAATCAACATAAGTTTAACTAATATAAAAAATATATATCAAAGAAACATGAATGCTCTATTTACAAAAAAGAACTACAATCAAATATAAAAAAAAATTATAGACCTCCTCAGTTGAATCACATTGTTTCACTTTAGTCGTTGTCTTGTTTTGGAACAATGTACGGTCCATAACTCTTTGTTCGGTTGTATTGTTGTTCTCTTCTTTCTCGGTGCATACCGCCGCCGCCCGTGCGCGAGGTTTATAGCCATTAATATCTATTGAACGACCGCCAGTTTGCTGTACTGAGGCGAACATCAGCGTTGTCCGCAGCTTGTGCAGCACTACATTAATCCCAATACCAGCCGTCAGATGGCCACGCGGCATCGTCCATCACGTTGCCTCTTTGCTTGTTCCCCCGGGGGGTTCCATCTCTTCTCTACCTCCCTCACCACCGCTTCCGCCCTGATGAACCATCAGCCTGACTCGCACCCCGGTGTGAACCAAAACTACAAGGTTAGAACCAAAACAGAGGGATGGATGTGATAAGCTTAATGCCTACTTTACAAGCGTTAAAATTGTAGAAGCAGTATGATAAACATTATTCCTATTTTTTTTTTTTTAATATATGTTGCTAAAAATAATGTGCTAGATTTACAATAAATATTAGTTTTTGATTATGTAATAATTTTTTTCTTCTTTCAATTATTGAAAATTTGGGGAAAGACGAGTAAGGTTTGTAGTTTGGACTGTTTATTAGCATTATAGCACCTGTCGTGTATTTCAATACCATTTTGGGAAGAAGCCTTATTTTCCAGTAGAAACTTTTAAATTTGCATCATCTGATGTTACCAATTAAGAAAATAAATTAATAGTTAATGCATGCATCCACAGGTTCGCTGCACAGCACAGCAGTATGTATTCTATTCACACAATTCAATTCTTTTGGTACAATACAACATTTTATATAATAAGTTTAATAACAGTTCCTCTATCTCTTTACGGATTGTAAAAATGAGAAGATGTTCAATATGGCAACCTCTTATTGATTTCAGATGAACAAAAATATTACAACGAAGATAGATAGCAAATATATATGTATAAAAAAAAATCTATAATGTATTACTGACATTTATTCTCTTGTTGAATTGCCACTTCTTTCGCTACTGCATAATAAACTACTACTGAATAATAAACTGATAGCATCATTTTTGGTCCAGCAGAGATGCGCCCCCGCGGATTTCTCTTCATCTATCTGACGTTCATCAATCAGCGGCATGCCGGTATAACAAATTAAAGCGTGTAGCTTAACCTTTGACCGGAAATCTGGCTCCCGATGTACATCAAGTTTCTCAGGCGCAACAGAAATTATTATTAATGTTTTGTACTAATAAAACCTTACAGTGATGAGTGAGAGGAAATATTGAAAATTTTAAACCATTAATTTAAGATAAAATATATAAATAAAATACGTTGTATATTACATATTTTATACCTTACAGTAGTGTCTGACATATAAAATAACAAATTGATAAAGCATGTTATTTTTTTTATATAAGATAAGATTTTGTTTAATAAGTTTTATTAATATTGATCATTAATATACGAAGACAATGAGAAAAAATTTAAAAGCAATGGAATAATTTTTTTCAGTTTTTACATATCATAAAAATACATCTAGTACACTCGTCGCCTCGGAAAATTTCCCTCTTGCAGCTTTGCTAATCACAATGCCCTGTGTTATTCTTACGAGTCATGGTGGTGATTAACAAGGCTGCAAAGGGAAATTTTCAGAGGCAACAAGTGTACAATTAATATTATTAAATGCATGATCCAAATGCAAATCTTATTGACCCATGAATTCAAATGTATATGGTAACTCGAAGTTTTAATAGGGGACTTTTGAATTTTGTGTATATCATCGTAGACAAGCCTCTATATAGTGATAATAATTTGTAATAAATTAATATTTACTTAAATTTTATTAATAAAAAAATGCACAATCATCATATAATTTAAGCTTTACTAAAAATTAGATAACAATTTCAAATTGTTATAAATTAATTTGATATTATATCATTTTGTAAAAGAAAAGTTGTTATAATTCAATCTTTAAAAGAATAATAAGTATACTTGGAAAAAAAATATATTGCTTGGAAAGAAATGTTTGAAATTCCTATTTTTAAATTTAAAGTATAACAAACCTGTCAGATTAAAAATAAAAAGTGGCACGTGTTTCTCAAAAATTGCATACCTGTATAATAATAATAATAATAATACAGTATTATGTTTGTATGGGTCATAAGAGGATTTATTTTGATTACAAATTTCACGCCGGAAACGTCAGTAGCAAACAAGATGTCGACTCTCACCTTCATCAAATTGTGACAAATCTGTTCGAAATAAAAAGTGCGAGACTTTCTGGAGCGACAAGAATGGAAATATATTTTACTTTTTCAATTATGTATATTATAAGCAAGCCTTCATATATCTAACAACATATTTTCTGGTTTATGAAAAGAAGAGGAAAAAAAAACTTTGACTTGCATAAAGCGGAAAGCCTAATCTTATTTAAAAAAAAAAAATGAATGGTTTTTACACATTGTTAAACCAGAGAAAGTAAATCCATTCATGTTTTTATACACAATAAATGAACGTCATATAGTAAAAGTATTTTTCTTTAAATATTATTATAAATACGATTGATGCTATTTTCATGGATTTTTTTAGGAGCAATGGTCAGTATTTTTCCCCCTTTTAGCTTTTGTTATATTTCTACCATGTTAAATAGACCTACAGCAGATATACACAGAGACCCCTGGTGATGATTTACGGATTTTCAGAAGACCACCAAAGTAAAGTTTCTTCTTTTTTAAATAACATATTTTTCTTCAAAAATACAGTTGTTATATTACTTTCTTGCATATGTGTATATCTCAATACAGGAGGTTAAAAAATGTCACAACTTTATCTATGACTTTTATATATATATTTTTTTTGGGGAAAATATGTTTCAATATGAGGTTAGAAATTTTTCTAGCTGTGGGATTTCATTGAAAAAAATATTTTTACATTTTTTTCCCTTGCAGTCACCACACACCGAGTATAGCAACAATGTATTCACCGGATACGACACAACAATTGCTTGCGCAGCGCGATCGTCATCTATCACCCATGTGAGTGAGCCATACCACAGCAGTTGTGACGTGCCATGAACTATATTGACTGAATGAAGCTTTAAAGTTTTTTTGCTATAAAAAGACCTCCCTGTTATACATCTTTGTTACTTGAATTTTAGTGTAAACAATTTTCAAGCACATGCAGCTTCTCAAAAACATACAGTTTGGTTCTTTGGTACTTCAAACATTTCTTGGTGCCATGTGGTGACCATATTTTCAATTAATATTTTCTATTCTTTTATAGCGAAATAAAAAAATGTTTAAGCTATAAATAAAAAAATAAATAAAAAGTAAACGTTTAAAGTCAATTCTGTATTTTTTTTTTATTTTATCAATTTTATTTTTATTTTTTAACAAATTGCAAATTATAATCCAACTATTGTCAAATTATTTATTAAAATACAAAAATAAGCAAAATTTTTATTTAAAAACTTTTTGCAATTCATGTAAAATATTTTGTATTGTTATGCCAAAAAATAATAAAAAATAAAAAAATGATCCGATTATATTTTGAACGAAAAGAAAAGCAGTGTTAAAAATCACATATATACTATAGAATATAAAATTGTTTGATCCTATTTTTCTCACTCTCTCCTCCCCCCTTTTTTTTTTGCTATACAGTATACAGAGAAAGAAGAGGGTAGTTATAATCGGATTGGCTTGACATTGGTATAACTTGTGCTGTACCAATGAACATACAAAATATTATATATATATATGGCAAAACAGGACTAGAAAATAGATTTGAATTGGCTTGCTTATAATATAAAGTACAGAAGGAGAGAAAAATTTTATACTATGGCAGCTAAAAGACTCATCGTTTTATATATATATATATAAATATACGGTTGGTTATTTCACAGCCTTTTACAATCTGTCTCTTGCATCTTCAGTAGCTTTATAGCATATGTGACATGAATAGATCTATATATATATACAGTATAAGCGGCGGGGGGTATAAACTATTGTCCAACATATTATATAGAGAAGGACAAGCAAGAGGGGACCTATATTGTACATAGAAATAGGTGTGTAATACCGCAGGGTTTTTAGCTTTTTACCTAACGTTATAACTACCTTTGCTATACATATGACAACACTAGTAGCGATATAGACTTACATGATGCATGACATCTCTCTAGCTATATGGTATATATACTATAATATAGCTTTGTATTATAATAATAATAATAAAATACTATAATATAACTTAAGTATACAGCTGCTTATATATCTCTTTAGTTTAGTTATGGCATATAATACTAATTCATTTCATGCTATACATTTAATATACAAACATAAAAAAAATAAGTAATGGATTTATATAGAAATATATAGATGATATATAATATAACACAATGTTGTGTGTTATGTGTTACATATTTTGTTACAATTTTTCCATATAAATAATTTTGTTTATATATATAAATTTGAACTTGAAAAGAGATTATCATTAATATTGATTTGTGTTACAATATTAATATTTTATATTGTTTATGGATCAAATGCATGGCAGTAACATTAAAATTAATTTTTAAAAATAGACATAATTATTGATCCAATGTTAAGAATTGAACCGAATCCAACAGAGCAATGTACACGCTGCTCTAATGATTTTGATTGGAGCTGTACAATAGTTTTTAGTAATAATGTTTATATACTCCATAGTTAATATGCAATGTTATACAAAAAGAGCTTTAAAAATATCCATTCTATTTTGTTTTTATTCTGTTAAGTATAATATTTTGATAATACCTATATGATGTAGGTACAACATTTTCAATTCAAATGTAAATTTCAAAAAAAGGGTAGTATGTTATTACAAAATTTTACACAAGGTTAGATAGAAAAGAACATGCAAGTTTTGTGTACTTGAATTTTGTCCGTCAGGCCAGGATGATTGAATGGTTGTTATTCATCGAGTTCTTTATTATGTCCGGATCAATTCGGAACACACCTTACCTGAACCCTTCGCATACGAAAAACGAATACATCATGCTATGATTACTAAAGTTTGACATAATGTCAGCCTTTTCATAGAACATGATGTGAGCTTTAATACTAACAATTTCTTTATATTAATAGAGCTATATGAAATAATAATTAATAATGATTATGTTATTTGTAGTGACACAACTTTAAAAAAAATAGATATGATTAATTTATTTTTTTAAAGTTGTTATTCATGTTTTGTTAAAAAAAATCATAATTGAAGTTTTTAAATTAATTATTTTATTATTTTTATGTTGATTTTAAACGTTTTTAAAATATGTGATAAAAAATTAGTACTCACAAATCTTAAGGCTTTTAAAGTTACAACAGCTAAAGGTTATTCTATATATAATATAATCTATTAATATTCTGATTTAAAGTACCACTTGTTAATTCAACATCATATATAAAGTGCCGACATTGAGACCAAAAGACTTCGAATTCCTAATAGTAGCCACTACAAAAATACATATTCAAAGAACTAGAAAAATTATCTTTACATTATTCAAGTTTGATATTTTTAATACAACCAATTTTTTCTTATTTTGAAAAAAAAAAAAAAAAATGTAACACAAAAGAATCGCCGACTGAATGATTATCATAAGAGCATGCTTGGACAGAGGTTAAAAAATATGTTGATTAGATTCACATTGACTATGATGATAAAAAAAAATACTTGAAAAATATATATTTTTTTAATCTTTAATTATCAAGAGTGTATCTATAAGAGAAGTAGATTGACATTAATGCGGATGGTCATTGAGTGGTGCAGCCGCCACGCCAGCTCACATCATCAACATCTTTCTGGTCCAGACAAGTTGCTGCTGGATGCTGCGTGTCTATCTGAAAAACCAGCTCGTGTTCAGTCACTTGAGCTCTAATGAGACAAACTTTCTGATTGGTTCTTTTTTATTTATATATTTATTTTTATTTTTTTGTTTAACTTTTATATTATAAACTCAAACAAGTGGCGCCCTCTTAAGCCGCCATTTGTTTATAACTTATGTTACCATGGTTACTATAAAAAGAGAGAACTTATACACAAGAACATATACATATAAGGAATTAAAAAAAAAAACAAAAACACATACAAAAGTTGTCTTATATAAGTTTTACCTGGATAAGATGGAAGCTCTTTACTATTTTTTTTTTTTATTCTTTCTCCCCTTTTACTTTATTGTAACTTGTCAAGTTGAACCAATGGGAATAAAGTATATTTTTTTTTATCAAAAAAGCTTTCATGGTTAAATATATATTTATATGTACTACCATTATTTTTCTTGATGAAAATTGTGGCTTAGTAAAGAGATCTCATTGGACAAATGGAAAACCACATTATATTATATCACGCTATTAGATACTTAAAGGACAAGAGTTGCGTGTTAGTTTGTCGTTGTTTTACATTGCCAGTGTATATAAGGGATGGTTGGATATATAATAATATGTGAAGGTGGGGAGGTCGAGACACCATAACTTAAGTGAACAGTAGGAGCACCATGTCATAACAAAAACTTTGATTACAAAAATTTATCGTTAAAATGTTATAGATTATTACAAAATATAAGGTCATTAAGAAGCTTAAAAGCATTTATTACTTAAAGTAAAATTTCTAATACTATTCAGACTAATGTTAAATAAAGATAAGATATTTCAAAACAATTTTTAAATTTAAGAATTTTTAAAATATTGCTTTTCAAAATATACAACAGTTCTTATAAATATGATAAACATATATATATTTATGAGTCTGCATTGATATTTTGTCAAGAAATTTGTGTTTTGATTAAATAGTCTGTTTCAAGTTTGTAACTGCATGCAAAGCTGTTGAAAATAACAGCCCATAAATATGTAAATTTGTTATTATAAAATACACACATATATATACCGTATAATATTCTAATTTTTAATTCAAATCATAGGATACTGCTATTTATAAAACTAAATAATTATTAAATTATTTTACATACATAAATTATGTAAAAAAAAATCTGTTGTATAGTTTTAAAATCAAATTATGTATTGATTGTAAAAGGAAGTATATAAAATATATATGATATGTAAGAAAGAAACGAATTTCATCAAATTCATTAAATGAAAGTGGTAAAAGTAATAAAACAGTGGTAGGAAAAGACTGTAATTTTAGTGTACAAATAAAAAAAATATACAATACTACTTTTCTCCTCTCGCTATACTTTAGCACATCAGAAAAAAAAGAGGAAAAGAAAGACTGGAACGTAGTAAACACCCACAGAAGCTGTTTTTTCTTGTGGAGTTTGTGTTGGTTACAGCAAGATTTAGTGCTGGTGTCACACGGCTCGTCTCGCTGGCATTAGCGCCATGGGCCACTTAGGGCGCCTCTCCTCCCCACCAATACTACACTATATACACTGCTAGCCACCCCAACCACCGCCGTCAAGCGCTTAACTAGCCTCAAAATGAGCAGAAAAATGTTCGTCGACGTACTTTTTCTCTCGTCTTTTTCTTTTTTTTTTTTTTTTTTTTATAAAGAGCACCACTCGCGGAAATGATCTCACAAAACTGACTGTTAGCGAGAAAATAAAAACTAATTGCTCGCTTACAGCTAAAAGAATTTTTCTCTCCCTTCCTTCTTATTTCTTTCACTCTTTCGATTTAAGTAAATTAACTCTTAAAAATGCGTGTGGTCTTTTCCTCTTTTTTTTTTATAAAATAATAATAAAATGTTAGAATGTTATTTTAAGTTGCACTTAAAGATAAATTATTTTTTAATTGATTTCCATTTTTAATGTTTTTTAATTTTCTGGTATTTATTATCAAATTAAAGAATTTAATTGAATATTACACATACTTCATTAAGAAAGATTAAAATAAAATAGTTATTTAATTACATATTTTAACACAACATAAAATGTACACTTATAAAACAGATTCTTGTCGTGTAGGATGTATCTTAAATATTCATATAAATAAAATTTAAAAAAAAAATAAAAAAAAAACTTTTAATTTAACATTTTTCTCTACGAAAATTCAAATAAAAAATAAATCAGACATCCAATCATCATTTGAAATTTAAATTACAGGTATATTTTTATAATGTAGCATTGCCATCATTTTGTTATACACATTTATTTAATTGAAGTGTAATCAATCATTAATATTAAATTTATTAAAAGGTGTGTTATTATTTTTTTTCTGTTTGAAATTGAACTTGAAGTAGTCCAACTTTCAATTATTAATAAATTCGTGGTGATTTTTTTTTCTGGTGTATTACTGCACTTAATGAGCATCAAAATTAAGCTTTGAGACAAGTTTTTTATTTAAATCAGAATGTTGAAAACTAAAAAATATGTAAAGAGAATGCTAGAGATTGTTGTGGTACGCTCGCCGCCATGTTTGTTTGCAGTTGGTCCAGCTCTCCGCAGCATCCAAAGGCGGCACGTCTCTGTCAATGCGTGTTTGATTGTGTGTGGAGAGGAATGGGCAGCGGGCAAGGAAGGGGGAGGGGTGACAGTGCTCGAACCAACTTTAATTTCCTCTTTCTGGCATGCTGTATGTTGACATGGTGGTACAGAGACAGATCATATAAGTCAAGGGGATATCGAGATGGAGGTTGTACTGTTGGAACGTTATTCATGCTGTTAATTGGTACTTTATTGTTATTATACTGTACTACTGATTACTACTGCATAATTACTTGATTATTTCTAGTCAACCTTGTATATAGTATATATATGAAACCTTAACCCACTTTTATATATAATTAATCAACATACTGAATCATTAGATATTTCATTATTAATTACACTAATTTTTTTAAGTAAATTGTTTACAAAAATGCTTGTAATTAATATAAAAGCTGTAAATAATGTCCAACTTCAATTCTTAGTATATGAACATTGAAAAATCTTATAAAAAAAATCATATTTAATGAAAATAAAAAATAAAAATATTTTTATTAAATTACTACAAAAATTTATCAGTGGTACTTGAATTGACATACATATTATACGTTTATATTTAAAAAATAAAAAAAAATGTGATGCGAGCCCCTGCTAGTCCGCGACCCTTGCAGCACGGATGCTGCGCGTGTTCCAGCGCACCAGGCGAGTGCCCGGGGGGCTCCCCGCCTGTCCTCGTGTACGACAGCTGTCCTTCACCGGCCGCCATGTTACTGGCAGGACACTCGATACCCAACATGGGGAAAAAACATGATGGAGAGTGCACTGACATTAATGAAAAACAAATATCTCTGTAACTTGGCAACTTTTTTTTTTATTTAAAAATATGAAGTTAGTAAAAATACTTTTATTTAACTAATTTTGTATTGATTTCTATATTTTTTCAAAATAATATTTATTATAAAATTAACTTGTCATTTTTTTATGTTTACTCATGAAATTAAAAAAATATTTAAAATATTTTTTTTACAGATTAGAATTTATGATCTAAAGTTATTAAGTGCAGGAACATACATACCAAATATCAGGAAATTACCACTTGAGAAGTGAGAATTGCTACTAAGAGACACCATGTCATTTTATATATACTGGACCACTTTGGTTTTACCAGTCTTCTTGTGTAAGTAAAGTAGATGAAGAGAGAAGGGGGAGAGAGGTGTCACAGGTTTAATTAAGTCTAGAAATACTGTGTCAACATTACACTATATAGCAAGTGCAAGCAAGCCCAAAACAAGCGAGTCTCTGATGACAATGACAACATCAAGTAGTAGAGAAGAAGAGATTACTTAGCGGTGAATAAGGTTTCAGATATACCTACTACTACTAGTATACCACCACCTATATCATGTAATATATATATAACCAAGAGAACAAGATTGTGAAGCTCATGGAAGCGTTAGTTAAGCTGGTGTATATGCATGAGCTTGCACATGAAACCAAGAGTAAAGTAGCCTCCTTATACCTCCCTACCCCTCTACCAATCTCAATGACTATGTTGGCTATATAAGGGACACAAGTAAAACAACGCATGCATTGCATAGTGTTATAGAACAAATGTAATGTAGAGTATATATGTGGAGATATATAATTTTATATGTATGTATGCACACCTTCAGTCTTCTCTCTTTACCTTTCTCTCTTTAGATATATTCTGTGTAACTACATAACCCATGGCACCAGTTTAAACCTGCTTTAATGTTTAAACATAATATGCAACATCATGACACTCTAAAGATATATATAAATGTTATGTATACTGAATATATTGAAACTTAAAAAAACAAAAACATGATATAAGATAATATCTAATTTACAAGTGAAGTAATTTTAAATTTAAAACCCTACTGTTTATTTCAATTGTACTCTTTTTCATTATAATTTTTTTATTTAAATTTTTATTTTAATGTAAAAATAACAGCTAATTATTCAAAACAGTATATTATAAAAAAACGATTTTCATGATTTAAATATTAATTTATTTATTTTTGAACACCCGTGGTTAAATATTACAATATAAACAAATATTATTATTATTATAACCCTACCTTTAAAAAAATTTATATTAATTTTTAACTGTCTAATATAAAACGGTTGACATTGTTAAAGAAGGTGTAACCTTGCTACTGTATATATGTGTCCTACTGTCTTCTAATAGCTTAAATCTCAGCAGGGGGTTTTAACACACGCATGACACATTCTTCTTCACACAGAATATATGCAGGAGTCACAGTCACCTTTATTATAATACACACCAACAACAACAGCAGTAGCAGCATCACACAGCTTATATAGTAACACAGTAGCTCTCCATCTCACTATATATACCTTTAGGTATAGCCATTCCTCCTGAGTATAATCGTTAAGAATAATCTTACATAGATCTGTTATAGTAGCTACCCAGTTAGACAGTTTCATACCACACAGTAAGATTTTTTTTTTTAAATATAAATTACTTACATCATATTCTTAGATTGATAGTTTATTTTCTTATTTATTAAATTTATTTTTTTTTATAATTTCTATAATGTATTATGTATGCAACTGTATGAGTTAAATATTAAATTATAAAATAAGAATATTAAATTCTGCATTCCTTTTTGATAGTTTATTGTGTTCTGATAAACATCTGTGAAAAAGATTCATGTTAACTTGTTCTGAAAAAAAAATGACCAACACATAACACATTACAATAAAAAAAAATGAAACTATCTTGGTGGTCTTAAGTCTATAGTTAAATAAATAAATCATCACAGCATGCCACTTTATGAAGTCTATTGTTTATTGAGAAATAAAAATGTATGTAATATTTATATAAACAGGTCACAATCATGATATGGCATATGCCAAGAGGAGTTATAAACTTTAATTGATGATATTTGATCATATCATGTTTGAAAAATAATATTTGCTATTTGTTACTTTTGACTTGTAATCGTGATGTTAATTCAACTTTGTTTTATATGAAAGAAAAATATTTACAAAGGAATTTTTGTATCTATGGATATAATAATAGTTCAGAACTCAAAAATTAACAACACTATATTTACACAGCTCATATTTATGGGTTCAGGAATTAAGACAAAAATACAACTTTTGTTATTAATAAAAAATAGCATGTATTTATATTTCAGGGCCAATTAAATAAATTCTTGCACTACAGTAACTATTTTTTTTATATTCCTATTAATGTGTCCAAATTTAACATTTAAGAAACATATAAAAATTAGAATTTTGAAAACACCGATGCCGTACCATATTCAACATAAAAATATAAACTATCAAACAGGTATACTAAAAATTTCAAAAAAATAGATTAAAATCTTATAAAAATTTGTAATCAGATTCTTTTATCCTCTTTTATATAAAGGTAATATAAGATGTCATTTTATATTCCTATCTGTGAATAGAAAGAAAATCATGGCGCCATATATATGTATAAAAACGGTATCAATTTTTTTTTTATGTCATCTGGGTGGTAAAATCAAGCGATCCGCGTTCTAATTGCGAGAGGATTAGGTTTGGAGAGGTGGCGGCGTCTTTGGCCCGCCGTTCTAAAGTGATTCTGTCACCAAGCATCACCAAGACAAGCAAGCGGACCGAACGATGCAACAGGAGCCATCGCTCTCGCCACGTCAAACTCGCTTCAGGGTGCATCAATACACCTGTGCAGGCCGTCAACAGCCAAAGGGGTATTCCATCAAGAATGACATTTTTAAAACGCATGCACTTAAAGTGAATGTTTTGAATTTTTGTTACATGATAAAAAAAGAAACATGTTACTAAAGACGGTGTAATTTGGCTGCTACAAGAGAAAATTCATCTTGTATATTATATTGTATTGTTTGTTTTATTGAACTTTTTATATATTATTGAATACAAAGTCAAACCAATATTTTCCATTACAATTTTTTTATATTAATATCAGTGTATTATATAAGTTAAGTAAGAATGATTGAGTATATATGCAGAAGATTATATTATATGTTTCTGTAGAGTGATATTGACATTAATTTTTTAAATACGATGATTTGAAATTTGGAATACAAATGAAGTTACCAAAATAAACAACGCAAATATTTTCTTGAAAACCAATTTTCTTTTTGCATCTTTTATTTATTTTTTTAACTTCTTGCTTTTTCTTTTCCTTTTGGTAAAAATAATAAATTTTAAAATAAGTCGTTCCTATAAGACAAAAGCTCTCATATACATATAAGATATCTCCACTAGTTTCTCTTAGCTTAAATTTGGTATTCTACCCTCCTGCTCTCTTTGCTTCAGTTGTCACCTAAAAATTCACACTTTTTCTTTCTTTTGGTGAAAATGTATGAGTGGAAAATGCGGGAGTTAAAAGTAGTCATGATAGAAATTTAAAATAAGGTATTGGAATTTTATTTTAGAAATATAATCAACTAATTATCATACAATAAAATTAAAAACGTAATATTTTCATTGCACGAAACGTGGAAAAAATTGATATTTAAAGAATTTTAATGTAAGTTATAACAATTAAATATAAATTTAACTCCTTAATAATTTCTATAAATTGAAATTTAAATTACAAGTTTTAAATTAAATTATTTAATTTTTTTTTTTCAGTGAACATGTATCATTTTTTTTTAAAGTAGCAAAGTCATATCTTGAACATTTTTCATATCATGCAGTGAGGTTGGCTGGAAAGTAAATCAGTCAGAAGCACGTGGTACGAGATGAGAAAGGTTGAAAATGATAGAGTGAAGCTCATATGAGGACCATGTAGATGAGAAGAGAGGGAGGGAGGGGGCTAAGATAAGAAGAACACTATGGCATGAATGAGAAGAAGAGAGCTCTACGAGTGGAGGAGAAAAAGACAATCTTCCTAACATTCTCATAAAACATTCAAACAATATCGGTGCGGCTGCTTGCTACTTCTTTTTTTTTTTTTTTTCTTCTTCTTCAGCTCGTTCAAAGATATCATAAGGATGAAAATGCCACTCCTACGTTCCATCATTTCGTTTTTCACTTTTCTTCTCTCTCTTTCTTTCTTTTTTCTACTGCAGCATGTCTTGCTTTAACCTTATACACAATCTTTCATAACCTTATCATATGCTTTACTCTATAAAGACATGCACTATTTTTTTCTTTCTTTTCTGTATTCATATTTTTTAAAAGTCAAATATTACATTTTTACACTTACAAAAGCTTATATAAATATATCCTTTTTTTCTTCTCTTGTGGTATAAAATATTTACATAAATTTATCAACTTCATATTCTATCTAAAAATATAAAAAAAATTCTTTTATGTTTGTGTAATATCGTATATATGATACTTATTATAGAATGGTATATTCTCGTTTATTTGTTATATAAAAATGTAATATAATCTTACTGAATACAATATTTAATATATCACGTTAGATACTGCATGTATAGCTTATGACCTGAAATAATAAGAATTTATATGATGTATTACAATAATATTTTAAACGAACATTTATGATAATTATATTTAATAAATTATGCTTTATGTTATGAAAACTCCCAATGCATATGTAATTTATTAAAAACTTTTTGTGTTTAATAAAATTTAATTAATTAACACTACAATACAACAGAATTACATTCATTTCTGCATAATTATAATGACTAAATTAACAAATATAGATATTATCTACATAATCGCTTATAAATATATTTCACGTAATAAAATATATTTCCAAAATAATTTCCAAACTACCCGAACTGTAAAAAATAATTTAAATATTGTAATATTTATTTATGTATAAACGTAGTATTGATTTCGCAATTTGAAATATCAAGCAACATAATAATAACTTATTATGGCTTTATTGGAATTTTTTGCAACTTAATAATTCAAAATATACAACAATTAATGTAAGAAAGGTGTCTTGAGATCCTTAGAGAGCAGCTGAGCTAGTTGCCCCCTGCTGTCCCGGTGCGCCCCGCTGTCTGACCTGCACGGTGGTCCATTCCTCTCACCGGAAACCCCACTCTCCACCACCCACCTCTCACTCTCTCACTCGCGAGCCACACGTTTCTTCCAGTGGTGGTTCTTCATAGCGACGTAACCTGGCACAACAATTGACAATTGTTGACACTTTTCACCTCTATTTAATGCCATATTTCTCAATATACAACAATAACAATACGTTCAACTTCTATTATATAGGTTTACCTACATTGTTAAAAATGTAACATCTGTATATAAAAGATAAAAATATATTATTATATGAACGTTATGTCTAAATATTACACAAAATAGAATTTATGACTTGCTTGCACGTGGATGATAGTTTTTTTTCTGTTCAATTTTTACAAAAATGTTGTGCAAAATAAATTGTTAAATTTTTGTATGTAACTAACTGACTTTATATTATTACAGCTAAAATAGAGCTATTTTGAAGTAAAATATCTTTAGATTTCGAGTGTAGAGATATTGTGTAACTTCCAATAAAAAATACCTATAAAGCAATATTCTTTTTTGTGTATTATATGCTTTGAAATCTTGACATTATAGATTTTTTGCCACTGGTTTTGTTACATTTCTTAATGATGAATTATATTAATGCAATTGAACATTAAAGGCAGTAAATTGAATATTTTGGCAGAGGAAGATTCTGAAATGAATGTATTTCTCCGGAAATATTAATTCCGAAAATTTTGATCATTTAATAATTAATTGTGGCATCCCTAAAATTTGTTGTCGTTGAAATTTGCATAAAAAGGATGAAGGGCATTTTTTATTAAAGAAAATGAAATGATAAAATATTTTCATCCTGCAACTATGCAACTTTTCAAGCTTTGCTCACGTTACTTGACAGTTGAAGAGAAAAAACTATAAAAAAAAAAACATTATAATAATTTTAAAAAATACATTCATAAAAACAAAAACGGAATTATCACTTGTCAATTTAAATTCTAACAAAACACGAATTTCAAAATTGAGAAAATATTCAACTTGTCGTGTCCTTAAAATTTAAGTCCCCACTACCCCATCTGTGAACTAAGGGTCACTACCCTTTATCAAAAGGGTGTGATGTTTTACCACGCAACTCACATACATCCAGGAGCGAGCTAGCGAGTTTAGCAGACTAGAGTGTGATGGATACGGCTCCAGGGATGCTGTGAAACAGGTGTACAGCAATCATCTCACACTTTATGTTCTCTGACGCAATCCATTTACTCCTGTCTCAAAGAGCTCTTATATAGAGAGGTATTGCAAACCCTTTACGGAAAATACCTGATGCGCAAAATTTATTTTATTATTATTAATATCATTAAAAATTATTATATAGGAAAAATTCTTGAAATGATTTTATAATGGAATGCTCTTAAGAATATATTTCTCTTATATATACTTTTAAGTTAATTAATACTAAAAAAAAAAAAAAAAAAGTGTAGTCGTCCTCGATTTTAATATTCTTTATAATTATTCTACACTGTAAATATAATCTACATAGCTTGTAATGTATTTCCTTATCATTGCACCACTATTAAATTTTAATTTTGTATCTTTTTAAGGCAAACGTTATCTTAACACAACAATTATTGATAAATTGTGAAAGTACAGTAGCTAATACATGTTTGTACTTAAATTTTGAATTCGAATGAGTTTTTAATATAAAAAATTGAATGAAAAAAAATCATGACGTCATCCTAATTATAAGGTGAACAAATGTATGCAAAGTAAATTTGTATTATAGGTTTAAGATTTTTAGTATAAAATTAATGTTTACTATCATCATATTCTCTCTTTATGAGCTAATGTATGTGTTTCTTGATAGAACAGGTTATAGTAATATAAAATATATAGTATAGAATAAAAAAAGTAGTAGCAGTATAAAAGTGTTAACGCGGTCTTCTTTTTATATACTTATAGCCCACACACATTTTTAATATCATGCAGCAACACTTGATTTACCAAACCTCTAGCAAGATTATCAAACTAAATTCTTAATCTGTTTTCTCATGGGTAGTCTAGTCTCTCTCTCTCTCTCTCTCTCTCTCTCTCTCTCTCTCTCTCTCTCTCTCTCTCTCTCTCTCTCTCTCTCTCTCTCTTTCTCTCTCTCTCTTTCTCCTTCCTTTTCCATACTTTTTATTTATTATTTTTTTTTTGCTTCTTTGAGTAGTACGAAATGACACCGCAAAATTTTAATTTTATGTTGGCAACACAATTTCTCAATTTCATACAAATCATACAATTTTAACATTAAAACATACCTTCAATTTAAAAAGTATTTCAGATGAGATAATTTTATTATATTCCATATTTGACATTTTAAAAAAAATATGACAAGTAATTCAGTCGTTAATTAAAGTGAACCTTGTGGTTTAAATGAACGTATTTTCAGTCGACAGTTGTGATGTTTTATATTCTTGATTTTGATGTTGCTAGCTACTCTTCTAATTAACCGCAAAAAGCTTTTTAATGTCACTCTATGCAAAACATTGGTAAACAGAGAGGTATAAGAGGAGACAGGTATTTATTATTTTATTTATTGACAGAGAAATTTATATTTTATCTTTTACACTCTCTCATGGTAGCACACACCATTATTATTAAACATGTAAATTTGTATATAGAATTAAGTTTTTTTTTTTATCTTTATTATTTGGATTTATGTTGCTATAATCAAATTATAAAAATAGAAGTATCGAAATATTGAATGTTTTATATTAACAGTAAAATCGTAATTCTATAATTAGAATAACAGAAATTGTAGAAAATGCTATATTAATTAATTAATGTCGTTTTTATTGCATTTTATGTTTATGGCAGTTAAAAAAATGAAAATAGGTTACATGCAGTTCTTATGTACTAAAATTAGTTGAATTAAATTATTTGATACCTTAGGAATTTATAATCAGTATAATTACTATCTGTATATATTAACGAGAATTATTTGTTGTAAGTTATCTATCATAGACGTAAAGGAATATTATTATATGTTGTTGGCTAAATATATGTGAGCAGTCATCATCAGAAATATTTTAAGAAATGTATAATTATTTATATAAGTTATATATCTGTCAGATATTTGAACAATTTATTCTCAAATTAATATAACTGATTATAGTCATGTTTTCTTAAATTTACAAAAAAATTATTTTGCATGATAAAATAATCACGGAGTATATTCAAAAAAAAAAGTCTCCAAAGTTCCTGCTATTGCATTCAGGGGCATCATGGTGCATCACAACAAAAGCCCGTGAGCTATGTGTATTGATTTAAAAGATATTGAATTTTGCAGCACAAGGAGAAACTTCAGTGGGTGCAAGGGGTCACAAATAACTACCATTCTTGACATACCCTACACTACTTTTATATTAAAACCCAATAAAATTATAGAATATATCATTAGAAAATACAATCATTACATTTATATTTTCTTACTATAAATTCAATTAATAATTTTAATATTACTAAAATATAAATAGTAATATTTTGTATATATTTTCTCGTTTTCTGGTTAGGATTGAGAAGGGTTTTTTGATAAGAAGTGCACGGTGACGTCATCGCCTTCTCAGCTGACTCTGACGCAAGTGTTTTCTGTGTGGCAGATGGATTGTTCACACCTCCACCCCCGCCACTCACCTGGCGCATTCTGGCCGCATTCCTCGTACCTCCATGGCGCCACCTAGCGCCATCGCTGCTGCCCTATCATGTCCGCAACCCGGCTGGCAGACATACTTGGGAACATTCCGTAAGAATTATTACACCACATGAATGACCCTTATGAAACAATATATTGCAGCTCATTTCAACTTTATTTACGGTTCCGACGGAAAGTCATGTGCTAATGTAGTTTAACTTTTTCTTCTTTTGTATGATGTATTACGTTTTTATATATTATATGGATAAATTCTGTACTCGAGCATGCAAAAATATGTAACCTTAATTATGGTTATTATACCTTTACTTTGTTTAAGAATATAAAAAAAAATTGTGATATTTTTATTGCATTTTCTTTATACCTTATTTATATTCGGAAATGGATTGCATTTTTATATAACATTTAATATAAGTATACTAAAATTTATTTATATAATACAATAAAGTCATTTTATTCACCAGTTTTAAAAAATACACATATGAGAGAAATATGTGAGCTATATTAACTAGATTAAAATAGTGTTGCAATAATATTAAAAGTAAATTATACACATAATGCACAAGTTCATGAGCTATATCGTATGTTGTATTTTAGAATGTAATTTTTTTACAATATCATGATTTTTTTATTATATCACTGTTAAAATTCCATAAAATTGTAATTCGTATATTTTTGGTTTTGTTTTCATTATAACACCAAATTGCTATACTTTTCTAAAATTTCTTAACCTAAAGATAGTAATTTCCTTATTTACATACAAAAATACAAGTTGAAGCAATTAAAAAAATGCATCTAATAGAACATATATAAATTTCATGAATAATGCAAATTTTATTGTTTATTAAATATAATTGTTTCAGTTTTATAATATTATAAATCAATTATATGATCAGATGTTTTATTGCCTCAGTCAAATTCAGTTATACTCTCTTTGTTATATATAGCAATATATAACCATCAACCCTCTCTTGCATGCTATAGTATGGTATAGTATATGTATATCCGTTATATCTCGTGTCGTACTCGATGTAAAATCACAAAGTGCACCACCAATCATACACATCAATGAAGTATGATCCAACATGGTATTAATATAGAATACACGGTATAAAGTAAACATCACAGAATACAGATATCATTATAACAATTTTATAATAAAATGTAATCTATAAATAAAAAGTTATTCAAATATACAAAAAAATGTAATACTCAATATTTCAATAATGATAATTAAAAGCAAAATTATTAAAAAATAAAACATAAAATAATATATATTTTTGTGACTTTTACTTTATAAAATATTCCACATTAAGTTCAGACATGAATTTTGTTCTCTTGACTCGTCATATAACTGTGAGGTTTGAAGGGGGGTAGGTAAAGTGGTGGCTGGCATTGTTGAACAATATAAGGGTGGGTGTTTTCCATTGTTAGAGGTGACGCAATAATGCCGACGTCGTGCCGCAATAAATATTGGTCCGGTAGGGGCCACGCTATTAGTGGCGCGATGTCATTTGCAGTCTGGAGCATCCTCCTCCCCCCTTTCTGATGCTACTGTCATGTGACACTCGTCTTAAAAATTGTAATTAATGTGAAATACTCTCATTGTTGGATTATATTGTATATATATGACACAGTAAAGTATTATTGAACATTTTTTAAGCACTTAAATATTTGATTTTACATCACTATAAATTTTGTCAATTTTGATATGAAAAATATACAAAAGAATTACATGCCGTCGTATTCATTTAGGTTATGGTCGGAGATTTTCGAAAGTATTCGTGTTGGGCCAACTAGTTGCAACTGTTAATGACCGAGGACATTAAAACTCGACGAAAATCTAATTAAATATGACGCGCAGTGTAGAGAAATTCGAAATGTTTGTTAATTACATTTGTATTATAACTTTAGGGTCAAAAATACTGCTTAATCATGGCACTGTATGATTTGATTAAAACTATTCTCTTATTAATTTATTCTTACTGCATTAAACTTTCTTTATTCAAATGTATAAGTTTTATTTGTACCTCTGTTTTTTGAACTTATCATACTAAAATAAAATCTTAAAGATTTTGATGAAATTCTGTAGCGGCCGACAGAGTTAACTGTTTAACCTTGGTCGGTATGTATATATTGTTATATTATAATAATAAAATTTAAAAAAAAAAAATCATAAATAATAAGAAGTAGCAATTATAAATATTTTAGGTTACAATTTCCAGCATTAACTGACAAATCAAGTTTCCAAACATGAATTATTTTACAGTAATAAATATTTATTAAAATGTCACGTGTTTTTTTATAATCATTAATTCAAAGTCAAAAAGTTTTAAAAATGTTTTGTGCTTTTTTTTAAACAACATGCAGGTCGTGGTTTTAAATATTAATAAAATGGAAATAACATGAACAAACTAAATCAAAATTTATGAGAACTGTTTGATTGATGTAATTGTCATTTAAAATATATTTATTTTATACAAACATAAAGCATGGTATTGTTTTCAAATTTTGAAACCCCCTTCGAATTTGCAGCTTTCAGTTGCTCTATAGCTCTTAAAATATATTAAGTTAATTCAAAATATTGAAAATAAACACATTAAAATTAATTATTACAAATCATCTGCCGCATTAAAATACAATATACAGTTGGAAATTAATTTTTGATTATGTCATCATTATTAAAAACAAAAAAGTTTCTTTGATTTCTTTTTAATTTTCAGCTCTAAAAGTTTTTTAATGTTGTCATCTGTAATGCATGCAATGTCGTACGTTGTAAGAGCCGTGTGTACACAGAAGATAGGCGGGCGGGCGGCGTGAGTGAATATGTGCATGTGTACATCGGCGGTTGACATTGCTGGCTACTGCACACAATAATATCTCATCTGCCATTGTTCTCGGGCGTTTACACAATTAAAGTCTAAGTCAGAGAATTACACAACATCCTGTAAGTACGTCAGGATTAGTTATTTTTCAACATAAACGCGTTATTTTTACATTTAATAAATAAAATATTTATTTATAATAATAATAAACTCTCTAATATTATTTAAAATATACGAATATTGTCAAATACAAAACCAGACAATTTTACATTTATTCCTAATAAGAGTTTTATAGTTTTATCTTCAAATGCATGATATTAAAATTAATTTACTTGATTTAAAATCTTTATAGGTTTCGACTGTAAATAATGATTTTTCGTTAAAAAAAATGGACATTCGTCATTAGTATTTTAGTTGACTTTGACTATAGGTTACGATGCTTGATTGGTGCCTACATTATTTCCTCGTCGTGTTTGCCTCGCTCCCACTATATCTCCCTAACTGCTAGCCTGCTGCTGGCTACCAATACTCCTCCTCCTCCTGCCTGCACGATTGCAATTAGATTGTGATGCCCGTCGTATTTGCAATGCTCTCTTATTATCATTTCATATTGACTTCAATATACTACTTTTATACTGGTATAGCATCACTATATGTCCAGTCTCTGTCTCTTCATTTTTTACACATATTTGAGGTCATAAACAGACTTTTTTAATATGAGGAGTGCAATACGATTTGTGTTTACAAATGTTCAATACATGATTTGACAGTTTAATTAAATTTTTATTAATTTTTTATCACCCTATCTGGTATTAATTAATTAAAATTCTTTGTTTACATTTTTTTACACTATCTGTTGATTCAAATATTATTTGTTTAACATAATTAAATATTTAATTTTAGGTTAACATAAAATTTATTTTAGCAAAAAATAATTTATTATATATATTTTTTATAATTTTATACGATATTGTGTATACAAAATTTGGGTTTGCTGAATGAAATAAAAAAATATATTAAAATTTTATAAATTTGCATGGTTCCGTTTTAGATACATACTGCCACAGTTGTATTTTAGTTTTTGATTTATTCATAATTTTCAAGGTTATTAAATAAACAATAGCATCAATAATAAAGCCAATCAAGGTTTTTGATCAAGACAATGAGCATACAGTAATCTGCATAATAAGACAAATATTTAAATTTGTGTGTGTGTGTGAGAGGGAGAGACCATTTTTTTTTAAATATTTACTTGCAACAAAAACTGTTGTAGTTTAAAAAAAAATATACATGCTTTTATTGAAATATTTATGATGAGTTCAAGTTAAAGCAAAGTTTATTATTTCTGTTACTTTTTATGTCTATTCTTTCCACATGTTTCTTCATATTTCATCACATGAGGTCAACCAGTATCTTAAGTCTCCATGGACCAAAAGATGCTGCAAGAACTAACCGAGACAACTTCCTGTTCTCACTCACTTTTCTCTCACGAGGAAATCCCAAGGGAGGTAATAGCGACAATATTACAGAGATGAAGATGAGGTCCATTGCCACAGCATCCCTTAGGATACATATTTCTTTCTTTCTTTCACTTTACTCCCTATATATAATTCTAAGTCGTTCATCATTGCTTAGAACACATGTCCATGATTTTACTATAGTCCATGGCCAGCCTTTCACAAACAGACCATAACAAATCGACCACAAAAAATAATACTTTGTGTTGGTTATGACAGCATGAATAATTCAGGTATATTATATACTTTCTATCATATAAGTTTATTTTTTATTGAATTATTTTTCATATTTTTAAACAATGTACGATAATTGTTCACAAATATATCATATTTATAATCTATATATTAAATTATTAAATGAGTTTGGGTCTCTATTAGTTATTTATTTTATTTTTTAGATTGAAAACTTTTATGAATCTTACTTTATATCAATAACATTATACAACAGTCCTTCTCTTAAAAAGACTATACGTTTTGTGAAGGGGATGGTACTAAAGTACCTTGTTCTTACATCTAAAAATCCATGTCCATATAGGTTTGCTAGAACAAGAATATAGGCCATTTTGAACAAAGAAAAAAAAAAGTATAATATTATTTGCAGTATGAGGTTTTCATACATCTTTTTGTAGACATTTAAGATTTAGAAATAAAAGAAGAGAAAGAGAGGGGAAAAAAAGGAACACACATCATTTTCAGATGATAATGCAATAGAGTTACAATGTGATATATTATATAAAACTACATGTCTATGATGTATGTGTAAAGCAAGCATAAAAATAAATACACATTTGGTGGTGTGAAAAGTTTGTCTTTTCTGTGTAAAGTTTTTAAGGTGTTTTGCGGACCCGGACTAAGCTGAAAAATCAACAGAGAAATATTGTACCAGTTTAGTGCAGAGTATAAAATTTAGTAAGATAAGGTAGATTGAAAAATATTCATATATCTAATAATAAAGAAATATGGTTGAAAAATATTTAATTAGAATTAAAACAGTTGTATTATTATATTTTTTTATACTTGATAATTTTTATTTATTACCACAGAAAACTCAAATTTAAATTGTCAAACACCATTGTAAGAAAACTATCAAAATTCAAAGCATTTAACTAGTATAATTAATTACTACACAGTAATGGACAACATAATTATATGAAAAAAAAATATTGCAGAAATGATAGAGGGTACCAAATTATGCTATTCTGAATATTTTCAGATTTTTTTGAGACCCGGAACTATTTTTAAATAATTATTGAAAGTCCTATGATTTCAGTTGGCACCCCTGAATCCTTAATAAAAGGATAGAGACTGGACGCCTATTGACGCCTCCAGGGGGCGTGGCCGCACTTTCAATAATTATTTAAAAATAGTTCTGGTTTTCAAAAAAATCTGAAAAATTTCAGAGTATAGCATAATTTGGTACCCTCTATTCATTTCTGCAATAAAATTTTTTCATGTATATTGTCCATTGGCAAATTTCATTTTCATATTTATGTATGTGAAAATAACGTAAAAAGGGCATGCATAAAAAGTAATTTTTTTCTGATATTGATGTAAAAATGTCCTGATTAACCAAATTAAATTATAATTTTGACTTCTTTCTTCAATTATGACGTCACATAATATTTCTTACAAAAGAAATATATCCAGGCTGTCCATTGAGAGCATGCAAATATTCATCGTACATTCATGATGGTAATTAGTGCCAATCTTGTATATATTACGGTCCTTATATTCATAACATTATTTTTAGCTTATATACCTTGCACCTTAATAAATATAAACACCTTGGTAATAAAATATAATGTGTACAGTATATTTTTGTTGACAGAATTTTTTGGACTGTAGCTTACTGTTATATACCAGCTGTTATGTAAGTAAGTATGTAAGTAAGGGTCTGATTTTTGCTCCCATCCTACCACCTCGTAACTGTCCCCCTCCCCCCGTCCTCCGTGTGTTTGTGATGGGCCCAGGGTGTGGACTAAAGACTTAACCAGTAATCCGGCATGGTCAATAAATCACACGCACGCACGCACGCAACGCAAACATCATGGCCACCAAACAGAAACACGATGATGCTCTTCTACGATGTATTTAACGATAAGTTTCCAATACATAATACTGTGTACATTATACCCTACCATCTATCTATTTTTTTTCTTTCAATAACTGACGCTTCTGTATTTATTTGTTATTATAGGATTTCTGAATTACAAAATATATCCCTTGTAAATAGTTCTAGATTTACATTACAATAGATGCTTTTAAAAAAATCAAACTTTTTTAAATTTATAATGTATATTTTTAAAATATAAATCCTATAATAAATTTAATTAAATCACAAGATATATTCAATAGATAAATTTATTTGAGAGTTAATAATGATTTTTTATAGTTTTATTCTTCGTTTGTATAAAGCATAATATGATTCTGTGTCTATTGTTAGGGGAGAAAATACAACAAAAAATTTAATTAACGATATCATATTTTGATTGTATAAATGATTATAAGGTTCGTCATACATTTAAACCAAAATTTTCTGTATCATATATTTTTACGATCTCAAATTATGTTTTTTTATATAGTATACGGAAGCTTTAAATTTTATATATACTTAATGGTTGCACATCCGTAATTTGTTTTAATTTTTCTTTATTAAAAAAATGTAATAACATATCAAAACTATAAATTTTCTTTTTTATACATATTTTATGTGTTTCCTAGGTTTTTGATTGTAATCTACAATCTCAAAAAATAAGCACTTTACACTTTCTTTTTTAAATACCTCGTATTATGAACATATAGAAAACTATGCTCAACTCATAATTATGCTTTTCCTGTACATGAATGAAACTCTCATCTTATGCAAACGTTTAACAAGTGCAGTGTCACTAAAGTGGCGAACATCAAGATCATGACAAGATGTCATCTAGAAGACGGATTGCCTCAAGTGCGTGTGCTTCAATGTTTTAGCAACAATAAAAGCCACGCTTCGAGTCTCCGATTGTTACGCCGATTACTTTGCTAACAATTCTCGTGTATTTTCTTTCTTATTGATAATAATCTTATTGCAATCCACCCTATGTTAGAATTTGTTCTCTAAACTCAATATTAACAAATAAATAATAATTACAAGTTTTCGAGTTCGTTGATGATGTTATTAAAAGTTTTGAAATTACTATAGTAATTTTTATTAAAACTTGATACACAAAAAATTTCATTTTTTTAATTATTTATTTCTAGAATCTTTGAATTGTACAAGTTATAATAAATTTAAAGCCATAATAACGTGCAATGTAAATTTAAATTGCTGCAAATATTTTTGTGTTTTATTTGAATATAAAAATGGCTAATATGCATTTACACATGATGTGTAAAAAAAATAAATAATAATAATAATCGAAATATTAATGTCAGAGCAAAATTGAATTGCTTTCAATTATCTATATTCCAAAAGCATATATAATAATTAAGACAGTATAGAAGCACGCTTTGTTTCAACCATACTTGTTTTTGGTATAAATTATTCCCTTAAAGATATTATGCTTGATTCAAACAGTACTTTACAAAGCATTTTTATTTCTCATCACTAATTGAAAATATACAAGCGTAATTTCCACGACCCTAAATTGAAGTTAAGAACTAGGTTGTGCTTCATTTGAAAGCATAATAAATTACTGATAACATTTTTTTATACTGTATGATATTATACTTTAAATCATGTGAAGGAGCTCTCAAACTTAACACAAAGATTTAACACCGAAACAAAAATGTTCTCAAAGCTTTTTATGATGTATTAAATTGCTAATTTTTATATTTGTATAGCAATTTTATTGTAATATATATTTTTGTTTGTTTTTATCTCTGGGAATATTTTTTCAATGGAATTAAAAATTCAGTACGTATACCATAACTGTAATTAAAGAACAGAAAATGTTATAATATCATGTATTTATTAATTGTATGAAAATTTTATCACGCAAGTCGAAGGTTTTGGCCTCTGCACAATTTCATGGTCCGTGAGGTTCATGCAAGGTGGAGGAGGATTTTGTTTATCAGTGTACTGTCGGATCACAAGTCAGATAAAAATAACATTCGGACAATTGGTCGCCACATAATTAGTGTGTTCTTAGAGAGAGAAAGAGAGAGAGAGAGAGAGAGAGAGAGAGAGAGAGAGAGAGAGAGAGAGAGAGAGAGAGAGAGAGAGAGAGAGAGAGAGAGAGAGAGAGAGAGAGAGAGAGAGAGAGAGAGAGAGAGAGAGAGAGAGAGAGAGGGAGACCAAAATCATGCAGATAATTAAGTAAAATCATATTATGGAGAATACATTTTAATTGAATGGTAAAAATACATATTTTTCATTTGCTTCATATTTGCTTATTTTTATATATAATATTTGACGTATTATGCTTGTATGTGATTAGCCAATGAAAGAGACAATTATAACATAAAAATGAAAAAATATAGAAAAATCTATGTGAAAAATAAATTTACAATCGTCTGTATATATATATATGACATATTCACCAAAACCATTGAGTTTAACAAAATGTTTGCAAGTATTATCGACAACCTCAGAAATATCGAAGAGTTCCATTATTTTCAGAAGCCTCTTTGGACACTTTTAATAAGGGATATTTTATCAGTAAAATTATAAGGTTATGAGCCTTTTTGTGAGATAGAAAAAATACATTTGATACTATACAAGCAAATTAGTGGACACTTTATTTTATTGATTGAATAAAATTTAAAATTATAGGTTTGTATATAGTTCATTATATACAGTAATGATTTTTTTATATACAGTATTAGTATTATCAATGCTATCATTACTTGTTTAGTGTAAATAAATATATTTCTTAACAAGATCTTGTTTATTCCAGTATGGATTGAAATTATTAAAATATTTATATTCAGCATGCAAATGTCCACTAATATAAACTTTTTTTTACTAAAGTTGACGTCATTTAGCGTGATTTGTTATTTCACATAATTACCGTGACAGAGGCATGAGCCGGGAGTTAACCAGGGCGTTTACACCAAGAGCTACAACGAGGCAGGCTGAACGTCATAAGCCCCTGCATAAGCTCGAAGCCAAGAGCTCAAATAAGTTAGAAGTAGCAAAGATACGCACGGCAAAGCACCAGCTAGGCTGTGTCGTTATGCTAAGCAGGATTAAACATAAAAACAATGTGCTCCATACACGAAACTCCACCACCGAGAGTATAATATTTTTAATATAGTTGCGATATAAACATATATTATGAAGGTATATATTATAATATTATTTATATACATGCTGAGAGAATGAATAATATATTTATGCTAAAAATTATTTTATCAAGATAAACAAATAAAATTACTACACAATTTTACTTTATTAATGCAAATAATATCATAAAAACAACAACACTTTTGTATATTTTTCCAAGTTAATTGAATAAACATACATTATTTATAAATTCAACATTTAATTACTTAATTAAGAAAATTCGAGTTTCTTTATATTTAATTTCTTTTGTCATGGGAAATGTTTGGCTTTTAGTGACAAGAAGAATTCACATTTTTATAAGATTTTATCAGCAAATAACACAAGTTATGTGTTTGTGCACTCTAATATTTAATATATTTATATTCTATATACGTAATTTCATTTCTTTGTGTTTTTATTCAATTTTAAAGTCATTGCTCTTAATTTTTTTTTTTTTAAAATTTTAATATTTATGAATTTCAAATGTAATTTTCATGTTACTGTATACATTTATTTTATATTATTTAAAAAGTCTCCATGTGAAAAAAAAAAAATGTTTTGTTTGTAATTTGTTTTAATTGTAACAAAGAAAAAAAATCCAAGATGGAATATAACAACAAAATACAAGATTTTATTTTGTTTCTAAATTTACTCAAATTCAAATTCAAATGGTTTATTCGTCAAATTCCACATATACAAATACAAACAATGATAATGCAGCACTTTGAATATGAAGGTTAGACACGTCAAAAAACTTGTTTATTAGAACTTAAACTGTAAATAAGAACTAACACTGTAAAAAACACAATCATTAAGTAATAGTTTCACAGAATTTTTAAAATCTCTGTAATTTGTAATTTCTTTTACACAAAGTGGTAACTTATTATACAATCTAATACACATTGCGAGGGGTCCTTTATTACAAAGTTCTAGACTGCAAATTGATGGAGTTATTATAGAATTTTTATTTCTGGTCTGGTAATTGTAATTTTTTGGTACATTAAAATATTTATCATATTGTTTTCTAGCAAAGCACACACATTCCAAAATAAATTGACAAGGTAGTGGTAATATTCCTTCCTCTGAGAATTTAGTAGAACATGTCTCACGTTTTTTTATGTTATACATAGTTCTTATTGCTTTCTTTTGTAGTATAAAAATACAATCAGAGTCTTTTGAATTTCCCCAGAATATTATACCATATCTCATTTGAGAGTGAAAATTTGCATAATAGAGAGTTTTTAAACAATTAATGTCACAAATATTTTTCAATTCATTTAATGCAAAAATTGTGCTAGCTAGCTTATTTCTTAATTGATCAATATGATTAACCCATCTTAAATTATTATCTACATGCAGTCCAAGAAATTTAACATTATCTTTAATATCAATATTTGTATTATTAATTTTAATTGTTTCATTGAAAGGTGTCTTATTTTGTATAGTCTGGTAATATATTACTCAAGGTAATATCAAATTTTTATTTACAACTTCTGAGAAAAAATAAATATTTATTACTTAAAAATATTATAAAAAAAAATAAAGAAAGGAAAAAAAATCGAATTAAATGCATTGGAATAAAATCAAATTTTATTTGTTCAATTTTAGACCATAATCCATAAATACTTTACAAACTTTTTCCGTGTTCAGTAAAAAACATAATTTTTTTTATTATATTTTCGGAAACATTTCTTAAACACACGAAAGAATCAAGTCATATAATATTATATCATAAATCTTTAGTCAATTATTATTATTAATATTCCAAGAAGTAATAAAAATATATAACAAAATAGAAAACAAGTCTTTTATGTTTGAACGAGTTGTATTTTACACATCATTTAAGTTAATATCAAAGAAGATTTTTATTGTTATTATTATACAAAGTAGGTATAAGGTATTAGAACAGATATAACATTGCCGGTGGTGATATTTAAGTGCTTTCTGACAACGTGTCAGTGTTTAACTTTTGATGCTTCTAAAGGTGTATTTACATGTTTTTTTTAAATATCTTGGTGCAAAAATAGCGCACCTGCTGTAAAATTACATAGCAGCCATCTTGGTTAAAGTCTTGGTTTCAGTATGATCGCGATGATGCGATTTCATTGGGGAACATGGCTGATTTTGGATTTAACAGCAAAAGCGATGGAATCGAATCACGTCACTCCATGTACATCTCCCTCAAATTACGCGGCGGAAGCTGCATATGCCTCCAAGTCACGCCAAAGTTAACAAGCACGCCGACGTAATTGCAGCAATCACACAAAACTCTGCTGCGCTATAGACACACACTCTTAAATTTACTTCTTTTTTCGCCCTCAGAAATATGTCGCGTGAGAATAGCAAGTGCTCATATATAATTGTTATTTTTTTTTCTTTTTTGCAGTTAAACATTTTTCTTACATTGTTACAAAACTTTTTGTCACAAGTTGTTAAGTTATTTAATTATTATTAATATCATATAATTCTTTTTATAGTTATTATTTTTTTGTTTATATTATTTTTATATTATTTTTTCCAACACTTGCAAAAATTTAATAATTAATTTGTCTTAATTATTGTCATATACAATTATATGTTTTATTACCGAGTACAAGTAATTTTTTTGTCTGTTTTATTGTTGGGCATGTGTGTGGTGTTGAATGTTACTTGTAGGTCGCCCACCTTTAGATCTGAAATCAAGATAACACTAATAAACACGCACCAGAAATATCTCATCATTGTAATTTCAAAAAATTTCAACGCTGAGAGGTTACGTGGACTTCATTTGAATTCAACTAATACGTGATGTATAGTAAATTCTACATACCATGGCACTTGAGGTATTAAAAAAATGAAGGTATTGAAAAAAATTCTCAAAAATAACTTGCAGTCCTTTGCTAAAACCTGCAGAAAAATACACTATACTTTCAAAATATTGTTATACTGCGCAGTACACACATAATAATAGGAGAATATTTCCCCTTGAGGTTAGGCAAATTGCTCAGCATCCCACTAAATCTACTTTATATAATATATAATTATATATTTAATATATATTATATATATAATATATAGTATATAATACTCACAATCAGATCTAAAATAAAATCAATCAATGTAAAATACCAAAAACATTTTAAAAAAATTTGATTATTTGTTTGTTTTGGTTCGAAAAATATGTATTGTCATGTTGTTCAGAATGATTTAGAAAATCTAGTATATATCATTATTATAACTTGATGTTTGGTATAGCTTTTTTTGTATCATGCACAGTACATACAATAAAAATTATATTTGTGAAATGATAGCTGAATTTTATCACATTATTTAATTAATATTTACTGGTATTTGATCTATGTTTTCTTTTAAAAAATATAACATAAAAAGTGATCTGAATTTTTTTCTTTGTTCCATACTACAGGTAAAGTCAAGTCTAGTTTATAGCATGGTTTACAACTTGCCTGAAGCTACTAACAGAAAATAAGTCAGCAGCAGGCAACTGTTGGGTGCGCTCGTGTGATCATCAGCTCAGAGCCTCGTTAGCTTAAGCATGGGGGGGGGGGAGTTCGAGGTTCGAACCTTGCGCGTGTACTAGCTCTGGAAAACAGCCTCTGTATCTCGCCTTATCGCCTTGATCTTCTGATAGATTGATTACTTTTAAAGATAATTTTTAGTGTTTTTTAATGAGGTGCCATGTTTTATACCTTAAGGAGTATACATCCATGTAGACTTGTATTTATATAATACATATATATATTTTTTTAACAAATGTGTAGAATAAGAAAAAAAAATCTATGCCATTTTAAAAACAGATAACAAGGAGTTTGAAACAGAGAGAAAGAAATATATATATATATAAATATATTATAGTGTTAGATAAAACTACCTGTGTGGGCTATTACTAACAAACCATAAAAGAATTACCACCACCACTATCACAAAAAAAAAAAACATAAAAAAATATTTTATATATAGGTTTAAGCATGAAGAAAGAGAATTACTATAACAAGATTTTAAAGAATTTTTTTCTTTTTTATATACACCTTTAATTTAGGTCTCACAAGGTAATAATGCTTATCGTCACATGGAAATTTTATCTTCGAGTTGACCTTTGTATAGAGAAGGACCTAAACTTAAGTGAAAGGTAATTAAAATTATAAATAATCTTAAATATCATAAGTTCATGTTGCAAAATATAATCCATTTAACTTTTGATTTCATTGAAAAATATATAATAATTTCATACAATTTATTAGTTTACCTCTATAGATATAGTGTTTAATAATTAGTTTGGGGTATTACCTGTAGTTCGTATACCTTGGTTTTTCTCTACCCCGTTCTTCTCTTTTGCCAGGACCGCCGCATCTTGTGTAGTTCGCCGCTGTGTCGTGTTAGGCTCTTCAGAAGATGTTACTGCTTTGCTGCTTTTGTTTTATATTTATTTATTTTTTTATTTAGTGGACGCCAAACAAGTCAAGATGGTGTGAGGAGGATATCCAAGGCGCCACACAACGCTTGCGGCCAAGATCTGAACTCAAGATAACGTCACGCTATATAGACTAGATAAAAAAAAAACTAGTCTGTATTATAATATATCCACAGTATCCCCCCAGTAGGTTTCAGCCACATCTCTCTCTTGTCTATTCGATACTTCCATCAAGATTTTTTATAACAACCGATTATTTTATTGTCACAATTAATGTGTCTCTTTATTGTCAAATAATGATACTTGTCAAAATATATTATTATCTTCAAATATTATAACTCTATATATATTATATTAAATTGATACAATTAAAATATTTTAAAATGTTTTACAGATTATAGAGATTACAAGTGAAAAGTTTTATTACTACTTTTTTTATATCACAGATCTAAATTTGATATTATAAAACTAAAGTTTGCTAATATTGCTAATTAATTATTTTATTACCTAAATAATTTTACAGCTTTTTCAAAGATTAGACATCAAAAAGATAAATTTTCCTTATTTTATAGCGAACAGTTCTTACTGAGCTAATTTTATGCATTATAAATATACAGTATATAAAAATAATAATAAAATGCTGCATTTGATTTTAAAAAAGCTTATTTTTTCGATACATGAAAGATTGATAGGGAATTGGAAACGGAAGTTTTTTGCCTTCCCTTGGGCATTGAAATTTTAAAAAAAAAAATACATCAGCTCCAAAACTTCTAATATAAAATAAATGATTTGATATAATGAAAATTCCATAAACTTGCATTTAAGTTTGTTGTATTAGTTTTAATTATTAACAATAAAATATAATTTTTTCCCCTTAATCCGACCATTTATGTATCGCTCGTTTGCGTCACCAGCAACGCAAATGCAGCGTGCGTGGTATCAGTATAGGAGGGAGGTGCGCTGCACACTCGAGGGGTATAAGTTAGTAGCGTAGCATTGTTGTCCAATAGTGAAAAATATTGCTTTCATTATCTAACATTTCTAAACAAGAAATATCATTCAAATTATATGGAATTATTTTTTTCTGAATTATTGAACCCCGTTAAAGTTATGCACCTGCAAACTATAAAAATAAGTGATGAGAATTACATTTTTTCTCCCTTTCAATTCAAATTTTGCTAATTTATCACACAAAACCAAAGAAGATTGTTCAAGATATTTCCCACTCCGGTGTGCGTCAGTCCTGAACAGGATTTGGCTGCTCAGTACCTCGGCGAGTGGCGCCCGCCCGTCCCCGCTTTGCTGCTGTCTTGTCCAGCAGCCACCTCCAATAACTCTGGCCTGAAATACGACTGGGGACAAACAAAAGCTTTGGTCCAGCACTCTTGTTACTGCTGCTGGTCTCCGCAGCTTTCTTCCTAGCAAATAACCCTGGCAGTCGACACAGCAGAAAACTCTACATGGGAGTATTATTATACGTGAAAGGAGAAACGCACATCAAAACAGCAAGGACCAATTTACTGTGTAGATATCAGGTACAGATTATAATTAAAAATAACAAAAGTAAAAATAAACGTAGCATAATTATAGTCTAATAATTACAGTATATTAGGAAATATTTACTGCTATCAATCAAAATTATATTTTTTGCTAACAATAGTTTATCTTTCAAATATTATAAATTTTTTCAAGATAGTAAAATATTGTTAAAAATAACAATACTTTGTTCATTCTTGTTCTAAAAATAACAAAAGCATGAAATCAAGTGATAACTTGTCACGACAGCAACACGAAAGTTGTGTTTTCCATTATTTATGATCTAATTAGACAACATTAAATTTACTAATTTACAATTTAGCAATCTATAATATAACAAAAAAATGTAACTGATAATTTACAAAAACGTTGTTGAACGAAGCCCTTATCATATGTTATAGTTATGTTATCATATGTTTGTTTTTGTTTTGCTTCGTGTTATCAGGAAGGAGACTCAAATTTGAAGTATGCAGACAAAAAATAAAGTAATGCTGAAAATTTGGATGAATTTCACTTCTGTAATTAAAATTGTAAGCCTAAAATTTTACAATTAAAAAAATATTTACTGTCGTCTATCATGGAAATATTTTGTGTTGTTATTTGAGACTTGTTCAATAAATTTTCAGACTCTTACCAATTTATATTGAATGTGAACATTCTAGTAAAAACAACATGAGGAGCATTCTAATGCACCAAAAAACTTCTTCCGATTCTTCGACATCAATATGATTATGAAGGCTTAAACTTTTACTGCATGTAATAGGAACTCGTGATGCAATGTGTGTTTTGTATAATATAATAACTTGATATTTCTTTAAAATTTTGATTGTTGGTTTTGGTGTTAATTAATACTTATAATATATTTATTGCATATTTTTGCTGGAGTGTCTATAACGTTTTCATTTAAATTTGCATTTTTAACATGACAGTTGTTCATGATTTTTTTTATATATATTGACGAATAAAATATTTGAATTTCAGTTACATTTTTTATTATCTCCTTCTTGAGCACTTAACAATAATATATATAATATTACATTATTATATATACATTATAATGTTATATATTAGGTAAACTTTTTCTATTTTTTTTTTCACTTTTTTCAAGTCATTTGCTTTCTTTTAGTGCGCAATGTTGATGGTAATTAAGTTGGTCTAATACTACCTAGATGGCAAAAAATTTTACAACATGTTTTAAGTTAACCTTTAAAATTAATTCAGTATCTGAGAGCGCGCGTAATTCTGTCCGACAATAATTCTCAACCGTTTTCGTTCTCCTCGTGTTATTTTTAATATATTCATATTGAAATATATTGCTATATATATAAAAGTTATTTATAAAGTTTGTATATTATTTTCCATTGTTTTGTCACGTATATTTTATAATATAAAAAATATACATTTAATATACAATTCTAAGTAAGTTATAGAAACTACAGGTATTATTATGTATTATTATGTATTATAGTATATATGGAATATGATGATACGTAGAAAATAATATATTATACACACACACACATATATATATATATATATATATATATATATATATATATATATATATATATATATATATATATATATATATATATATTATGAAAATATTTACAATATTGCTACATCATTCAACAGTTTTCCTATATTGTAAAAATATGAAAATGATGCAACTGAACTTTATTATATAAGCTTAATGATAATATATATAATATATATTATTATAATTATAAAGATTGCATTCTCTATATTGACTCTTACAAAGCTATAATGAAAACATACATTGAAAACATTGAAATGCAACTGCCCCCTCAGTATATGCAACTCGTGTAACAATTGTGAATTATGTGTTTAGTTTTTTAATTACATCACATAATGTATTGTTTGCAGTATGCAATATACACTAAGAGTGATATATAACAAACAATTATAGTACCACATAATTGAAATTTGATTAATTAACATAAATTAATGATCAATTTACAAATTAATTAAAATATATCAATTGTTAAAATAGTAGATAAAATAAATAGTAAAACTTACTTAAATTTGCATATATTTTAAATACATGAAGGTTGTTTATTTCTCAGGGTCGGTTTGGCAACATCTAGAGAAGACAGGTTGAGTAGACTTTGGTGAGTGAGCGATAGCACCACCTTCTTCATCTCTAGGCTAGACGTGTCACCCAAGCTGGCCACCGCTCCCCATTAGCGGGACGTGTTCTTCCCTTTGTCAAGCCGGCCGGCGTCACCAGCCACACCAAACTAGAGATGCTCACTATAAGATAAAAACCTAAACACTACAGCATCCTAAAAAATATATATATATTATAAAAAAACTGGATTTTAAGGACGGAAAAAAACAACAACATAAAATGAACATGTACCATCTCAAATTAAGATCCTTAACTTTATACTTTTTTTTTTTCATAATACTTATAGAATATTTTTTTAAAGAAAAATTATAGTTCAAAACAAACATGAAGAAAAATATTGCAAAATTGCAAAAAACATATATTATGTAAATAATTTTTTATATTTAATAACGTTGTTTTTGTAGTTAGTACTTGTTTTTTTTATTAATATTTATAATATTTTTAGAAGTTATATATTGATATAATAAAGTACTGTACTTAAAAAAAATATGTCTTGTTAACTTAATGAATCATTATAGTGAAAATAAATTTTATGTATTAGAAAAATAATCCTGATATATAAACTTGAAAATATAAGAAGTTATGTTTTTGTATCAAGAAAATATATTAATGAGACATTGTTAAAAATTACATTAACACGCTCATAAAGTTATGTCTGGCGTCATGTTCATTATCGTCTCGTGTTTTTTAGAAACCTTGAGCAGCTCCACCTTATTGGCTCGGAGAGATGTGAACAGCTGATATTGGCTTCTTGCTGGGCTAGGCAGACAAGTTGAGCTGCTAGCCTAATTATCTCTCCACACCTTTCAGCAGCCCAATTCAAGGAGGCTCGCTACACACCACGTTAGTAAACTAAAATAGTAGAAATTTTTGTTGTAAAATACGTATCATAATAACATATTATTATAAATGTTATGTATGTTTTTAAAATGGAGAAATATGCAGTATACATCAGGGAATAGAGAGACCTTATAAATATCTCAAGCGAAATTATTCAAATTATTCCTTAAGAAGAATGTGAGATCAATTAATATGTAAAGACCATAAGAACAAGCAAGTACATATTTTTTGGTTTCAGGTAGATTATATAGAACTTAGATTTTTCTGCAGATATTAATTAAGTTGATGGCTGGATGATTTTTTTAATATTATTAAGATTATTGACGTGATTCATGTTGTTGTACAGCCAGTTCTTCGAATAAAAAAAATCTGTTTATAGTAAAAAAAAAAAGACTCTGTTTTGAATATTGTATGGATTAAAGATTTTTGCTGATTGCTAGATTAGCATTAGTTATCTTATTAATAATATTAGTATCATAATAATTATATTATTACATTCTTTCTACCTTATACCTTAATAATTATCTGCAGATTTTTTCATGTGAAACTGGTAGAATTAAAATTGAAAAGTACAAATTATAATGTGTATATTTGAGAAAATATTAAACTAAAAATGCTTTCGTCAGTTCTTTTTTATACATGTTCATAAACTATGTTCCCAATCTAAGTATACAAGTTCTTACTATAACTACTTGGTTTGTATTTTTCTCCTCTGTTTGTACTTTCGTATATAATATGAAACTCTCCCTTATCTCGATGTTTGTGCTTGGTCGACTGTTACAAATTAATTATTTGGAAAATACTACATGACATGTTTTTGTCAACTTATAAAATTTAAAAAGCTAAGTTCACTGATGAAAACTATAGTGACAAACATTGATTTGACTTTTATTTCATTTTAAAAATCTTTTATAATTTAGAAGCAAATCTAAAAAAAGCAAGCATGCCGGTTAATTTAATTAGGCAGTATAAATTAACTCTTGAGCTAAAAGCATTTAATTAGCTTTACTTGGTATAAAATTACAGTATTCACTGTCAATCAGCATAGCGTGCAAATAAAAATAGAAATCATAATCCTTTGACGTCATTTCAGAAACCTTTTAACGCCTTATTAGTATGCAGCCCGTGTGACCGCACAAGTGCATTGCAACTGTGGAAGGAATGGTAAAGTCGACCTTATGTTATATAGTGGCCATGATGGTAAATACATTGAACTTGATGTAACGAGAGCTCCGTGAATAGCATGTTTATAATTTAAATAACAATTTTAAGATATAAATTTTATATTTTTAATAATAATTTGAGACCATTTGATATCATATGAAAGTATCAAAGTCTTAGATTAGCCAAATTTTCTTTTGAAACAAACAAAAAAAGGAAAAGACTGGATCAAAGCTAAGATAATAAAGAAAAAAATTAAATAACTAATGATGACATGGTATAATTTTTATCCTTTTTGAGTTATTTTTATAATATTATTATATATAGAGGTATTATCAATTAAAATATAAAACTTTTTTCTACCCTAATACCATCTATTTAAAAAAAAAATAAACTGATAAAAGCGTTACAATTTAATTATGCAAGCTTTGCAAACAATTTAATTATACTGTTTGAGTTCTTTTAATGATAAGTTCTTCTTTTTTTTTTGTGCTGGCTCGTCAACAAAGAATTAATACTGTCACTTTTTTCTTTTCTTTGTGTTAGTTAAGATTCCCTCCTCCCATCTTTTGTTCTTTGTAAGAAAGATGAACGTTAAAAGAAATTAAAAAAGATTCGTCGTCCGTTGCTTGCTGCGCCGCCGCCTCAAGGAAAATTCTCATTAATTGAGCCATCAATTTCTGCAGCTTTGTTTAGTGAAGCGAATAAGAGCAACGAATGACTGTCTTCCATTGGTATAAGTGGACTTTTAACCACCCTTTTCTTTACTTTTTATCCCCCGCAAGCACTCCAACATGCCCTAAAAGACCCACCACCCCTTTCCGAACCCCATCTTGTCCATTAAAAAAAGTAAAAAAGGCGACCACAACTTTTAACTCGTCTCATCACCTGATGAAAAGAAATGAATTTCTTTTCTTGTTTTTATAAAAAAATGAAGTTTTAATTGACAGTAAAAGAGACATTTGATTTTTCAAATATATTAAAAGTTTATAATGAAATTTCAAAGAAGTCTTTATTATTATTATTATTTTTTTTTTACAAAAATTAGATGTAACATCTATTTTATTTAAAATTAAAATGAAAGAAAAACAAACTAATTTGAATTTATTATTACTATTTCATTATACGCGTATAATTATACTACAGTATAATACAGTATACATGCATGGTACTTTTTTATACAATTGTCCTGACGGGTGACAATTGTACTTTATTAGCACGGGGGCAAAAGTTGCTGCAGAAATTCGCACAAAAACTTAAATAACATATAATAATGACAAATTAAGTAAGGATGATCGACACTCATTGTCAGTACACTTAATAGGACAAAGGTTAAATTTTTTACACTACCACTAAATTAATTTGAAGTAGTTCTATTTTTTATGTAAAAATCTGTACAGCTAATACGTTAGAAATTGCCATGAAGTGATCCCTGCACGTTTGTATCAGCTTGTCAGGTGCTGTCAGCCGCCACTGACACCGATGTTAACGGTCAAGCGCCGGCAGCTACTGCCATAGTCTGCTGTCCATGAATACTTTACACCCTTCACTCAGTGCCACACCTAATGCCAGCGGCCAAGCGAGCTCTTAGCTGCCTTTATACATAATGTAAGCCATACTGACCCCTCATATGTATGCAACCATATACTGTATATAAACATGGCAAGTGCATTTTTGCTTAAAAAATGTCAAATTTGTCAAAATGTCAATTCCATTGTTATTTTGTCAATAATAACCAAATCAAAGTGTATTTTTATGTTTTTTTAATTATTACAATTAATAATATCCATTGGACCGCATTCATGAATAAGCACACTTACTTGTTAGATAATACTTCCAAATAGGGAATAAGTTCAAACTGGTATATTATTTCTATATAATGAAAAATAAATATGCAATAGCATAATATTTTTATATATATTTTAAGCTGAGAATATATTTAAAAAAAAAAACATGGAAATTTTCCATCGAAACAAATATCTTGCACGTGTATACATATAAATGTGTCTGTGACAAAAACATACATGTTGCTGAGGTAGGTAAATTCTCTGTCTACAGCTGGATTAATTATGTCTCTCTTAACGAAGTGGTTGAAGTGTTAAACTGCCGGCGGCGGCCGATGTCAACCCCATGGCTACTAGCAAGCAGCAGAGCCCGCGAGAGGCTCGCTAGCAGCAGTGAGGCGTGGATTTACGGTCGCGGGGAGAGCAGCAGCGAGATTGTTATTTATCCCGTGGAGGGCTATTTTGGTGCCCAGAGAGTGAGACACTTTACCGCTTCAACAACTTAAACGAGAGAATTACGAAGAAAGATAGATTTATTATATAGGAAAAGCTAACGTAAACTTTATTTTAGGTAATTTAACCTTAATTACTCTTAGGAAACGCGTGGGAAATTTATAAAATAGAAGCTAGGGTGAGCGTAGAAAGTATTACAAGATTAGAGTCTAGAGAGATGAGAAAACTTTTGGAAATTGAACTTAGAGAGTGAAAAAGAAAAAATATTTTTGTTTTACATCATTGAACACTATACATGGTATACATGGAAATTCTTAGCTCATCACTAAAAATTAAAACTTGGATTTGAAGGGCATCATAATTTTGTAAGTTTTTTGTTATTTAAAGCTTTTAAAAAACAAAACAAAAAAAACGTACAAAATTATAAAAACTTTCTAGAATAAATTTTTCCACGACCGAAAGATGCATAATTTTAGGTTATATACTAAAAAAGTAACAGATGATTTGTTTCCCGTTTCCCTACATTAAAAAAGGTTCATTTGGCCCTATAAATTATTTTTGGTTTCGTTCTTTTTGATTTAAAAATAATACCCCAAATGCAAAGTCCTCCAAACTTTAAAATCCCATGTCATCAGCATGGCTACCCCAATCATTCGTACAGTTTAATTGAGGCACGAAGTCTGCAGAGGACTCTAAGGTTTCAACACTGTACTTCCGACTAGCTCACTCACAGGAGTATTAACGTTACATTTTAAGAGACTGTCCCATAAATTTCAAAAAATATTTCTATATGAGACAGCATGTTTGTGAGATTGGTTCTTCATTTCCATGTCTAAATATTATATATGAGCTAACAGCTGAGAAGAACAAACTTATACATATGCCTGTAAAACGTCTACTGTAGCTATATAACTTGTAATTAATACCATATAACATATAAACAAATTCTACGAATAGAATATTTTTTTAAATTAATTAGTACTTGATACATACAAGAAAAAAAATTATATTATATTAAAAGCATAATATAATAAATTATTGTTATAATCTTTTTAAAAAAACATTTATTTATATGATATAAGATATGTTGTCAAGCATATGTTTTAAATGTAATTTGATACATTAAGTTTTAAAATATAACATAAATTTATCATAAAAAAAAAATATTATATGCATCCCCTGAATAGAACTTATGACATTTGTACTCACATATATACTAAAAAAGTGTTGAAGGTTTTGCGTCTATGATTCCCCCCCCCCTCCCCCATTTTTTTTTAGAATCGTCTACGATAAAACGTGGTGAAGTAACTCTAGGATGAGTGAGCTCGCTGCCATAACTCACTCGTGGTAAACGTGTGCTCCACAGTGGTTCACCAAAAGTTCCCCACTGTATCGTTATAACCCTTAAAACATCCCTAACACTAAAATAAAAAAAAAATACTTAAATCTCTCTATATAGATTGAATTATGAACTGTTATACATTGACTTGTCTTTTTTTACAACTTAAAATTGTGATAGTTCTGTCACAATAATACTTTAACCTAGTCTATATGTCTTTTTGAATATACCTTACTTACAGTTTGTTTTTGTAATAAAATATATATATATAGTCTACTTTATCTTTGTGTGTATAAAAAAAATAAAGTAAAAAATATATCGTTATTTAAGACTTCTTGAGTATTTGTTTGTCGTTTCATCGAATGAGGTGCAAAAATGTCAGTTATGCAAGAAACCACAGCTTGAACCAATTGTAAGATTGTCAGTAAGTTGTTTCTCTTTTTTTTATGAAAGTAAATTGTTATTTACGACTGAACATAGTTGGTTTTGCTCAATTGGTTTAACTTGACTGGCATAAAATTAGACGTATACTCACTTCAAAGGTATCAGCCGTTTTACAATTAGAAAAAAATATATATATACACAATCCTAACTATATAGAATTGTGCAGTGAACCATTTAATGAGCTGACTCAACTTAAGTGTTGAAGTAAATTTAATTAGTTCTTGCATGAGAAAGTAATACTTAAATTATTTTACTTCACTTAAATTTTATTACTTTAAAGTACGTTAAAAGCTAAAATCATTGTAATAATTTATGTTCCTTGACAGTACATTTTATATATCAAAATTTGAAATGTTGTAAAATTACTATTAAAAGTTAATAATTTTAAGCAATCTGTGCAAGGAAGTACATAATTTCAGATTGTATTATGTATGTGAGAACATTTCAATAATATATATAATATATATGTTTCAACATGATTATAATATAGATGTGTGTATATTCATTTATGTGTTATAAATATAGATTACAATTGTTAGTTGGAGTAAAACAAAAAATTACTTGGCTGGGGGGTACAAGTATTGTAACATTCCTGTGACAAATGATGTTTCTCTTCTTCTCTTCACGCCTATGGCATTTTGTTCCTAATTACTTCTGCTACCTTTTTTATTACACTTCTCTTTTATAAGTCTTTTGAAAAAAAAAGTTTATATGAACTCATATTTTTCCCCCTCTTCCATAAAAGTTAAATTCACATTACATTTCTATGACGTCATAATTTAATTATAAGTATAATTTAATAACATTTTTAATTAACAATTCTAATTTACACTAAAATTACAGTACTATAGTCAACACAACTCAAATACAAAAAATAATACACTTGAATTATTTAATCAATTAATTAGTTATATTTTTTATTTTTTTAACTTCATTAATAAATTACTTGATTTTTTCTTTTGAATAAGCAAAATGTGTTGTTATGAAGTTTTTCTATATATATATAAAAGAGAATCATGGCATGTTGCTTGCCTTTAGGGGGGGTCGACAGATAATAATAATAGTGTCACAGGATTCACTCTAACGAGCCTTAGCTCTTTCATTGTCCCTTTCACACCCACCACAAGACTCTTTTCACAACTTTTTCTTTCAAGCTTTTGGCTTTGCCCTCTGGCAAGAATAAAAAAATCTCATTTTTTTCTATATCAAACAACGAAGCTAAAAAGGAAGCCAATAGCAAGACACAAACTAATAAAGCGCGTGTTTTTTCTCGCTATTTTTTTCTTTTTCTCTACATCGTACATCTCCTCCAAAAAGTTTCTATACCCTTTTCTAATTTTTACATCTTACATAGACAATCAAAGAGTTATTAGACATTTGGAATTTCATTGAGAATGTTGATTACCTAAGAAATTAATTAATACCACCAGACAAAGCAGTCGTGACAATGCTAGGAAATCATGGTGGGGTCTAGAAACTTCTGGCAGTGGGTGTACAGTGACGTTTCCCAATAATATCACACTGTTGTTGTATTACCATTATGTTTTCCCCTTGCTTGAAACATTGTTACTCTTTCTGTTCCAGACCTCACACAGTTTTTTTCTCCTCTCTCGTCTCTCCTTTTTCTTGTTTTATTGTTATCATGATAAAAAAATCAATAGTATCACACTCTCGTTTAATGACATTAGTTTACCCTGTTATATTATATACTATTGTTTTTATAAATGTATAAAAGCTTTTCATATAGGGTGTTATACATACAAATTTAAAAAAAAATATATTTCTTTAACAATACAACTCAAAATTAATATTCATCTTAATTATTTGTAATAATTTTTAGATTATATACTGTATATACTTGACAAAAAAGAAATCAATATTCGACAATGGTTTTAAATTTAATATTTTTACATTAATGTCAAACCAAGATTAATTTAACAATTTATTTTGGCTGGTACATCTATTTTTAATTCCAATTATTATTTCATTTAAATTTCAAAACATAATATAATTAGTAAGTAGAAATTAAGATGTGTAATTAAATTATGTAACATTATGATTTAACCACTAAAGCTATCTAAATAAGAAGTTATAACAACTTAATATAATATAACAGAATAAGCAAGGTATTAATAGTATAATTAAAGAGTAAATCCGTTGTTATTGTTATTATTAAACATTATATTGCTTACAGTATTAAATTAAATTTTCATAATAAAATCCACCTTAATTAGTCTCTTCTCATATGGTAATAATAACGTTATGATGAAATTTTAATTTGTGGTTCCTTAATTACAAACTACTTTAGTCTTTATACACACTCAAGTATTAGACAGAGAACTTAACAGAAGGGAATCTTTTGTGTTTATTATTTCTATAGTGTGGTCCACAGAACTTTGGCATTGTATAATAATATATCTGAAGCAAAATCTTCACTAAATGTCATGTACACCTCACTCTGTTTAGATAATTAATGTAATTTAGTTTATATAAAGTAAGATTTGTAGAGTTTCTATTTTACATTTGTTAATATATTATAAAATAAATTAATATATGCATGTATTTTGGCAGTTGTTACTTTGTTTTAATACCTTAGGTAAGACACTCCCAAATGATATAGTAAAATACATGAGAGTTGTAAGTATACAGGAACTCTATAGTTGAAATAATTTGAAGTCAAAACTAATATAATATTTAATTTATAATATTATTCAAACACCTACGTTTTTTTCGTAACAATCTTTTCGAAAAATAAATTGAGATATCGTCATGAGGCCTTTTTATTTAGAATTTAATTATTTCTTGCCATTTTTTTAACACCTTACTTTTAAATTAGTATATACTTAATTCTTAATATTATCTTAATTAAAACTATACTGAAGCGATAAAATGTTAAATTATAGTTAATTTTTTCAATCAAGTATGACGTGTTAGTGAAAGTTCATGAACATTGGTATAGTGCGAGGAAGTGCTTGTAACTAATTATCTTGCACGTAGGCGAGAGTTCTTGCTTGCTTGGCTTTTGGATAACATAAGCCAAGAAGTATATTGAGGAGAGATATAGTCTACTGTGCTGGCTGCCTCAAATCTTCCCCACGCCCTTTCTCTAAAAACCCTTCCTTTTCTCTTATACTGCTACTATAACATATAAGGCGAGTGTTAAAACATTAAACGACAAGATTAAGACTATTAGGTCTAACTTAAAGGCAATTTGCATGTAGGCTCAGAGCACAAGTAAAGGGAAAACCACATGACAATGAAAAGCAAGTAAAGCCTGATTGTATATATATATAAGATTTAATATTATGATAGCTGTTCTATTTTATACCTACGTAAGTTCAAGATGTTTTAATTTTACATTTTAATTAACTTTTTGACATCAATTAAATTAATTTAAATATATAATTTTATAAGAAATAGGCAAATAGTTTATATATAGTTGAAAAGTAATGGAATATTTTTGCAATGCATGAATTGAGTGAGCGGAAAGATAGAGATAGAGAAAAAGTGCAACTGCAATGCATTGAGCGCCCCTGCCAACTGCAACCCGTAGAACATTCTTGATTTTACATCACAACTTATTTATGAACTTGAAATGCAAAGTTAATTTTTTTTTCTCACATTACTTACTAAAAACACAATAATAAATTACACATTTAATTATTAATAAATCAGAAAATATAACTCATGCATTATTATTTATTTTAATTAACAATTCAGAAGTTCTTATACTAAAATATTTATTATTTATTTTTTTAAAACAGTCATAATATAATTATGTAAGCACTCCAAAAGCAATTTTAAAAATTTAAAAATTTTAGATTTAATTACATTGAATATACTTAATTAAATTTTCATGGTGGTTACATTGCAATGCAGATAATTATTTAAAAATATTAAATTTTATGTTATACGCCGATTATTGAAATTAAATGTGCATATTTTTCTTACCAGAATTATTATTAAATCTAAATTAATTCATCTGATTAATATTATTTTTGATAATATTCAAAAATATATTATACAATATTAAAACTGTAGGAACTTGTGATATTGATTTCAAACTTTTATTTCCATATCTTATAATATTGACTTTTTTTTTATAGTTAAAATAAGTTGAATTCTGTAAAACAATATTGTGTTTGAAACATTTTGAAGTCAAAAATATAATATCATTTTATATATATGACAGTAAAATCAGCAGTCAGGAAAGCTTCGTATATGGTGAATGTTTCATATTAATTTTCTTTTGAAAGAAATTTCATTTCGATGTTGTTCTGTTCTCTATTTCTCCCTCCCATTCTTTTGGTCACAATATGGCTACACCAGACAATGTCAAAAATCTTATATAACCTTCTCTCTTCCCCTTCCCCACGGCGCTTCGCGATCCAATAAGCGCCACCACAACTGTAAGCGCCACGGCTGCAATGTTGGGGGGTATAGAGAGACCTCACAATATTATACAATTCTCTCATCTCTATATATCTCGTACAGCAAATGTTACAATGTTGCTTGGCACTGCTGTATAAAAAAAACATGCAATACTTTGAAATATTCCTTGCTTTCCAATTATATATGTTTATTATATATAAGGATATTTTGATACTGAAATTTACAAATTTTAATTATAATATTGTTATTTCTCTTTATGCATAATTAATTATACTAATGGAACAACCTGCATGCAATTCATTCCACATTTGGACCTCAAGTTTTCAATATTTTTTTTAACCCTCTTTCACCCTTAAAATCGGACTACAAAACGCTGTGACGTCATGGTCATGCAAATATTTAACACGCAAACATTGGAAAAGACTATGACTATGACGTCACAGCGTCTTTCTCCTTGATTTCGAGGGTTTAGAAGGCTAAAAGAATTTAGAAAAAAATTGATAATACACAACTTGAGCTCCTCTATCCAAATGTATACAGAAACAAATTTCATGCGGATTGTCCATTTTATTTTATTATACTTTTTAAAACTTAAATTTACACTTTTTTGCAAATTCGTATTAAATGTACAGTATAATAAAGATGAATTTTATATTAGTTTTAAAACATGAAAATTCTAGTTCACTTTTTATTCTACTAAAGTTAAAATTTTAAATTTACAATAAAAAAATATATCATTTGATACGAGAGTGTTTTTTTTTTATATGATTCCTAACCAGTAGAGTGACATTACTTTGGTGTGGCGCAGGTTGAAACGAATAGTAGGCGAGAGATTTGTATGTGCGAGAGGGAGATGTGTTGGACCAGGGGTGGGCCAAGTACAAATTTAAACAGGTAATACGAAGACCAAAGAAAAACATATGACATCTCACAAGAACCTTCTTGATTTAAATTACTTTTATTGTTAGGTGATTTAACGTTGAATAATTTCTAAAATATGTAATTTTATAGGCTATTGTTATTGACATGTCGTCACTTGAGTTACCTCTGGTGACGAATCATCAGCTCGGATGGTGGCGAGCTGTCACAATACACAGTGTAGCCCCGTGCCCCGCCTGCACTGTCCTCTGTGTCTGCTTATTAATAAAACATCAGCCGCTCTTGTGTGTGTCATGCCGGCCAGTACAGATGAAGAAATCCTATAGCTTGTGATGTGAGTTTTGTACCACATTCGACGTCGTATATTTGCAATTTCACAAAGCCTTCCCGTCATATGAGACACCCCCCTAAAAAAAACACTCTTCATACTATATATTATATACATGATATTTTTAAATTTTTTATTACAATATCTGTACAAATCCCATATAATATATTATAAGATATTGATTTAAGAATTATGTTAATTGATACTTGGTAATTGCATATAATTTTGTATTCAATATAAAAATATTATATCATATGATTTATACAATATTCAAATGTTCTATATCAGATATGCCTCAAGACAATTTTAATATATATGACACAATTGCACTAGTTTATAATACCAAAACATATCCTATACTAGTCTAACTAAATTAATTCTTCAAAGAATGGATTTAGAAAAAATAAATAAGTATAACTTACGCAAGATGGTCCGATTATGGTATATAAGGATTGATATAGATGTATCCTAGAGAATAATAGATGGTGGGTGGTGGAACATATTATACTGGTAAGGATTAATGTCCATATAGAAAACATTGGGAGATCTTTTCGCATTCTTGCATATCATCATACTCTCTCTCGAGTATATGTTTTTGTTGGAAGATATCTTGAAATCTGATCTTTTTCTTTTAGAAAATAAAATAAATGATCCAATGCTAAAGATTTGTATTGTTCTTTCAGTGTCATATATATTATACGTTGAAGTATATAATGCTTCGATTCACAACATTTTATTAAATGATGACCTTATCATTTTTGCTATAGAACATAATCGTGTATCGATGGGAAAGTAAAATTTAAGAACTCTCTATAAAGTCTGATATAATATTTAATGTTATTATATGTATGGATTATTTTATTACATAACCAGAATTTAAAAAATTCCATTATTATAGAGCTCATATATATTGAGTAATTTAAATTTTATTGTGATATAAAAATACAACATTTCTAGCATTTATTACATTGACTCGATAGTAATTTTTACCTCTATAATATGTTTATAATTTTGTTTTGTTTTTGGCTTTTGGCTTTTTTTTTTATATACTGAGAAACTTTATAGACAAAGAGTATAATAATTGCAAAATATATAACAGCAAAAATAATATTACAAGATTCAAAAATTAATGACGTTGTAAATCACTGCGTGTTAATTAAATTCATTTCTGTAATTATTCAACATAAACAAAAACTCAAACTTTTTTTGTACAAAGTAATAATTATGTACTGTAAGTGAAAATAACTAGTTTTGAATTTATTAACTCTCAGTTAAATTTGTTGCTTATTATAAAACATAATGTTCTTTGGCTATAATAACCTCATACAACGTGTGCTGCTGGGTAATTTTTGGCCCAGATCCTGCTGCATCTGCTGAGACGAGCGACTTGTTCACTAAACTCGAATGCAAAACATGTGTTGTCACGCAAGTGTCACATAAATAAACTGTAACTTTTTTAACAAGCCGCGTAAAACCAAAATTTTCACATATAACAACTTTTGTATATTTAAACATAATAATATACTGTGTTGCAGTGACGCATATACAGTATATACATATAAAATTAATGTCTTATATATACTGGTTTTAAATGTATTTCTAAAAATATTTATTTGACATATTAATGTTCAATCAGTATTGGAAAAACATGATGTTGAAAAATTTTCACAACATGTCAAAGATCTTTTGATAAGAAAATTATTTCCTTTCAAGTAAATTTGTTTTCCATTAATGTGCAATGTAATAGTAATATTGTTCATAACTGTGCATTCAGAAGTGCATTTTCATGTTCAAGTATACATAATTCTCTTATGGATTATATTGATTCGTATCTGTTTTATGTCGTCAACAGATTTCCAGTTGTAGAAACATTTTAATGTAAATTTAGTTAATGTTTATAAATTTAACTTTTGAAATACCTTATAATAATTATACATCAGGCATGGCATACTAATTGACTGGGATATACATGAAATATGATGTGTCGATGGCCCCAATATACAAAGAAGCATACTTTACTAATTCATAAATTCCAGATATATGAATACAGTATAATCAATGTTCAAAATGATCAAAATCAATAAATTTTGAAGCACATTTACATTTAATGTATAATATGATAGGCCTTCAAAAACATTAAAATTGTGCTTGAACTTTAAAGTGCGGCATAATTGCAACCATAACAATTTCAGACATTTCTTTTGAATTTCAAATTTTCACACTTTAGTTTTGCTTACAATTGTTTTGTGAAATTTACACTTTTTTCAAATTATTTCAACATCCACAACAACAAGAAGGTAAATATTGATATTCTTGATTTTCAAATTTGTCACATTTAATATATTAAAACTATTTATAAAATAAAACATAATAAATATTAATAAAGAAGTCAGTGATGTTGAGTATAACCAATATAATTTAAAATTGCTTCATATATTACTACCGGATGCCGTAAAGTTTAAACTTGTCATCACAGTTCTCTCTTCTTGGCCGTGATCTGAAGGTGAATTACCCGCCGTAAAGTAACAAGAAGTGATCAAGCCAGCTATATAGCTACTGTAATGTTATATATAAATACATATATAAAATACATGAAAGCCAGTTACTTACGATGCGATGACACTGTTAGTAGTGCAACTTGAAGAAAAATGGTCACTCACTATATACTTGATTGAGCTTAAAATCTTGGCTTAAAGCCATCATATTATATGCTTGATGTTTTACTTCTTGTTTATTATAAAAACATATTACCTGCAATAAGAGGTTATATAAACATATAATGCTTCAAAAACAAGTATATGTTTATACTGTAACATCAAAAGAATATAATAATTTTTGGGTCATGTTGAAAGAAAAAAAAAATCTCTAATTTTATCATGTGTGAATTTAAATATGTTCTTATATTACAGTTCAAATAAAATTTTGCAATGCTTTTAAGAATCATTTATAATTTAAAAGTATAATATGCAGGTTCTTATATGCATTGAGTATACAATTATGTGCTTAGCTAGTGCCAAAGGAACACAAGTACAGCTAGTACATATTATAATCAAAATGGAAAATGTCCTAAATCCATTGAGTAATACAATTTTTAAAGGTGGACACATTATTATATATTATAGAGAACTATTTTTTTTCATATTATTATATCTTTATATTTCTCGTAATACATCCACGCTATACATGGTTTTAAATTTTTTATATTATATATATTATATAATTTATGAGCTGAAATAAAAAAGTAACAAATTCGTAAGCGCCACTCAACACAAAATCTAACACTTTTTCTGTGTAATATGTTTTAAATGTAACGTGTAGGTTTTGAAACACAAACAAACACACACCAAAAAAAAAAAAAAAAGTACAACATGGCATATAGTTAGAGATTTTTCTTGAGTCGTGTCTAGCATTAGAGAGGGTGTGTCAGAGATCAGTTTAGGAGGAAGCTGAGCTGGATGGACCACGGGCGGAAACGATCTTGCCGGGGCGAGCTGGTGTTGACGCCGTGTTTAATAGTGACCTGCCCATACGAACCGCACCTCCAGAAAAACACAGCTAGCACCAGGGAGCGTAGATCAGAGGAGGTATTACAAAATATCAACAAATTCAATTTATAAAGCTCACATGCAATTTTATTAAAATATTTTAAAATTGAAAGTTTCAAAGGTGTAATCCAGATTTTAGTAATTTATGGTTGATTTACTCTTGATATGCCTTTCTTTTGAAAAATTTGAACCCGTATCTGCGTTCAGTTAAAGGAAAAAATGAGTCACTGAAGTTCTTGAGAGGTACGCAAGGGGTGAGACTATGTATTATATTGTCAAGAAAAACAATCAATGGAGTATTGACCTCAATTTTTTTTTATTGCAGAAATGGATAGAGCGTGCAAAGTTATGCTACCCTGATTTTTTTCAGATTTTTTAGAGCCCGGGAACTATTTTTAAAAAATTATTGAAAGTTCTTTTTGTGACGTCATGAGACGCCGCTCCTTAAGAAAAAGATAGGACTTGCCGCCGCGTGACGTCACAAAAAGGACTTTCAATAATTTTTTTTAAAAATACTTCCCGGGCTCAAAAAAATCTGAAAAAAATCAGGGTAGCATAACTTTGCACGCTCTATCCATTTCTGCAATAAAAAAATTTGAGGTCATCAATACTCCATTTTAGTCATTGCATTTTTCATACAAATATTTTCCGTGAAATTACAGAACCTATACTAAATCGAGTACAATACCTAGTACTAAACGTTCAGGTTATAAAATTATAGTGAAGTTTTAAAACGTAAACATCCCCTAAATATTCTGTAACATATTTTATTTACAAAAAAATAATCTACAATACCTAATAGCCAAATTTCCATCCCCTTTTATTTTTAATAATATTTTTGAAAATTAGTGATATTATTGATGTATCTGTGTGTACACTTGTTATGTAGAACCACAGCGAAACTAGCATTTTTATGAGCTTTAAGATGAATCGAACCCAGAAATAGGTCCTCCCATTTTTCTTTGCTGTCTTTAAGTTATACCATCATGTTTTTTCTTTAACACATGCTAAAGAGTAAATTTTTTGTAGCATCTTGTGAATACATTAATGTTACTAAAAGAAAGAAACATTGATTTTACATTCTTATCTATTGAGTAAAAGCTAATGTAAAACTAAAGGAAATAAAAACACAAAAAGCATTATTATTTATAATATATATTTAACTGTTTTTACACAATGCTGGTATATTCAAATGAATTGAATGTATTTCAAAATAATATATAATATAATTAATATTATTATTTAATATTAAAAATGAGACATATCAGAATGAATAATTTTAATTAATATTCTATAATTTAAAAATAACAAAGCATTATTTTTTAATAAAACTATACAAATAAACTAAATTCAATGTTTACATACTGCATTTAATAATATTTTTATAATATATGGAATGATATTTAACTAACCATATATGGTATATAATTATTAAATCCAAATACACAAGAAAATTCATGGAGACATTTATTTTTGAAGCAGCAGTAAAAAAAAAAAAAAAAAAAAAAAAAAAAAAAAAAAAAAAAAAAAAAAACATGTTCGTGATATTATGTTGAGTTTTAAATAAAAATTTGCAATATTAAAAGTTCAAACATCTCATGTATAGCATTAAGTTTTTATATAAAACATCCTTTATGGTAAAACATGAAACTTTTCTGCACATACAGCAACAAATTTTGAGTCATGTCAGGAAGCGACATGCTGGGCTGACCCTTTGGCGAACGGTGACCTGTGACCCCAGCAGATTCCTCCTGCTGCAGCCACCGCGTACAAGCCAGTCACGATAATGTCCCTCTCACTTGTTCACTTGTCCTGCTAAATATTTTTACTACATGCATGCTTAATTATAATCATGCTCGCTAAAGATATGCCCATATTTTATTTTACGAGTTTTATATTTACATAAAACAGATTTTGTTTTTGTTTTTTTACACCTGTGTACGTAAAATGTTAAAATTGTTGTATAAACATAAATTAGAACATTTCAAGTATATACTATTCACAAAGGACTTATATAGTTTAAAAAAATTTATTATCAAATTTAGTCCTGAAATCTGGAATAGGCTACCTATAATACATGAATTTTTTATTGCAATAGAATAGAGGACATCAAATTATGATACACACTTATTTTTTATATTTTTTAGATGCCGGGAAAATTATTGAATGTTCAATTTTGAACCCAGACTTTTTTAGTCTTATATATTCTTTATTAAAAAGTGCCTCTCTCTGTAATTTCAATATTTTTTAAAAAATAGTTCTCTGATTCTAAAATACCTGAAAAAATTCAGAGTAGAATAATTTGTTATACCACAGAGTCTCCCTTGCAGACCATGTTGGTATACCCTCTATTTATTTCTGCAATAAAAAATTTCATGTAATTGTCCATTGAGTATCAAATTTTGCTATTTAAAGTTTCTTAAGTAAAAATTTCCTACAAATCTTATTCAATATTTATAAAATAGCTCAATGCTCAATGTCTACAAAAAATATAATGGTTGGTTTCATTTGCTCATATTTGAAATAAATTATTTTTCTTATATATATAGTCTGGACCAAACCCAATAAAACTTGTACAGCTATTCTTTTATACATATTTTTTTCAGAATCTACTTAACAACTTTGAAAAACCGATTTGCAATTTATGGGGAGAAATAATCACAACTCTACTTTTATTGACAAGTTGCTTGAATTAGCTTCTTGTTATAACTATTCTAAATCACGCACATTCTTGTTTTCAGGTCCATTCACGCACGCTGCTCGCTCCATTGACCATGCATGGTGTGATAAATCCCGCGTCATCACGAGGAGGCTGGCGCCCCACACTGGCGCCCGGTGGGGGTTCCCCTGGACATTGTGGGTCCAAGCAGCAGCATCTCTGGTCCAGTCATTCATCTGCCGGACCGCGCCCAGCTGGCCCCCCGTAGAGCCACGCCCCCCTCGCACCTTACTGCATAACTCACTTAATCATGAGATAAACATCGACCAGATTTATCAATGAAACTCATACAAGAACAACATATTTCATAGTGAGATGTACAGCATACCTTAATAGTTTCATCTCGTGATCTTCATTCACAAATTTTCTTTGTATTATATTTTTATGTATATTTATATTTTTTTAAATTGCTTGTTTATATGTGAATATAAATGAAAAATATATTCAATTTATGTTAAGCCTATCTTTGTATTAATCACAATTTATCATATATATATATATGTACTATATTTTTACTACTTTGATTCTAAAATTATTAAATTGTATAGAAGTTGCAATTTTTTGTTTGTTTTTATTCTGTAATCATTCCAATCAAATATCTCTTGTCAACTTAAGAACTTCCTTGTAATTACTTAATTTTTATTGCTTCATACATAATACAATATAGTATATTATATATATATATAATATATATAAATTATTTTGTATACTTTAAGAAAATTATAAAAAATTGTATAATAATGCAATTAAATTTGAGTACCTAGCTTAAACGAGAAGGTTGAATTTTAATCAAATTTATCTATTATAATTATATTAAATAAAATGTTAAAAATATACATTGGTAAAAGTGGTAAAATTTTATTCTATTTATTTATCTATAATTGTATTTATAATAAACTATTAACTTCTAAATTATTGCATAGAAATATATAAATTTAAATGATAATGAATTTTTTTACAAGTATTTTTTTTTATTATTTTTGTTAGATATTTTGATTGCTTGGACTCCCAGCGTAGTCTATATTCGTTATTATTATACAGAACTAATACCTAAACACATTAGCTTGCATGCAGGCGACTCATGCTGATTCATAGACCCAGTTTTTGGAGAGACGATTTTTATTGTATCACCGCGAGCTTACTATACCGCCCAATAGGAAACTAAATACACTTGAACCCATGAAACATTACATGGCCACAATTCATTACCTTTCGATCAGAACACTATAGCATAAATTATCAGAACAAATTTTAAGTAAAGTAATAACATCTTAATAAGTTAAAATTTAAATAATTTTAATTCAAAGTATAATTATTGATATTATAAAATACTGTGACGTCATAAATTATTTATATGTTTTATAGTATAGATAGTAACTGGCACTCCTACTATACCTAAACTACTCCTTAGAGCTAACAAAGTGCCATGTAAGTCAGAAGTCTCGTTCTCGTAGTATAGTCGCTTCGGATCAAAGTCAAAAACACCGCGAAGCTATCAAAGATATAGCCACATTTTTTTCAAAAAAAAAAAAAAAAAATCCTTCAGCACCTTAAATTTAACCACTACTTCTATATATAATATAACCAATGGCACTCCATTCGTCTGTCCATCGGTCTTCGAGTTAGAAGATAACGTTAGTCGCGACATATTCTAAACAATTTAAATACTAAGTCCTGACATTGAAGACCAAAACTACCTGAGACTACATGCTGTCTGGCTTCTTGATAGACAGTAAAAAAAAATAGATATTTCCAATCTATAGAGCTATAAGTTATAGTGAGGTACATCAACTTAACAGAATCCTTATCATCATTATGTAACCTTTGTTCAATTATGTCAGCTTTATTACCATAAGTAAACAATGATTTTGGATTGTTTTTTAGGCAAAGGAAAAAAAAACTTCATAATATTATGGCAAACGAGGTAGTATTATATTTTATTCATTTTAAAAATTGGTGTGAGCATTTACTTAAATTTTTACGGGTGGTGAACCAATAAATTGTGAGGGTTTCATCGTTTCAATTCGTGTGTTTCCGAGATCATTCGGATCTAGCTGAAATGAGACTAAATAAATTTACATGAAATATTTGAGCACAACTAAAGTTGACAGTGTTCTCAAGATCTATAGTATTATTCTTACGATTATTATCAAAATTGATTATCATTTTGAATAAATTTCTTCTTTAAATATTATTTAAAATTTTATATTTTTGCCACAATAATATATTTTTCTTGTTCATTACTATATATGATATATGCGTGCCCAGATGGAGTACTTTTTAATGATCAGTTAAAACCATGATATTTGCTTCTGTTTGTTTATTTATTTTTTCTCTAAATGTTTTAATTCGCAGTAAACAACAAATTAAAAGACGACTGTATCAGTAAAAATGTATCAACAAAACCAATCAACAACTTAACTCATAAGAAATATTAACTAACTTTATATATAAAAAATATCAATGCTAAAATTCGTGACTATTTAATTATGCAAATTATATCTATACACTTTTACTTCTATAAAAAAAATCCTTAATAGACCTCCCAAAAGTAAAAAATGTTAATTTTACATTAATTACAAGAAAAGACGCCGCCACACTACTAGATTCCATGTAGTTAAAATTGAAATCAAGTTTATACGTTATAAAAATGTTCTGGCACTTCGTGACTAAAAGTGTAAAAGTATAATAATATATATTTTATATTAAATAAATATTCTTTTTTTTTCACCTCTTTCTCCCTCAAGAATTTTCCTTAACGAGACTTGCTAACATTTCTATACCATCAAGGATTCTCACGTAATAATAATAATAATAAAACTCGAATGAATGCTTTTATGTGTGATGTATATTATTTTCATCATTAATTTTCCTGTGCTGAGTTCTTTCCGTTTGCTACTATTAAGTTTTTTTTTTGTCTCTCTCTAAAAATAATTTTTTCCGCTCATTAAATAGATTTGAAATACGATTTTAAAAACTTAACTCATTAAATATTTGTATTTTTAATGTTCTTTTGTACATCATATGGAAAATGTTTTTATAAAAAAAAAAAGGTTGTGTTGTGAATGCTAAATTTTTATGACATAATATAGTGATAGATGATATTGTCAACACGAAATTTAAAAAATAGAATAATCAATTGTTTGGTAATTTTTATAAAATTAAAAAATAAGCATAAAATTTATAGCTCATTTTTAAAAACAACAAACAGATTTTTACCAATGAGGAAGTTCAATGAATATTTTACAGATATATTAAATAATTTTTTACATAGAAATGTAAAGTGAAATTTAAACAGAAGTAGCCGGAAGCCTTTGTTACTGTATAATTATTTTCCATTTATTTTATATATTTCAGTATTTTTTTCCATTAACTTCTTTAAAAATTTAAAGAAATTTTATGCAGGAATTACCAGAGGAGTAATAAGTTTAATGTACTTTATTGTAAGATATATATGTTAAACTTGAAATTAAGAAAATGAATTAATTTGTCAGTTAATGTCAATGTCCTCGAAGCTGGAGAACACACACGTGACTGCCTTGCTGGACGAGCGCCTGGACGTGCTGCAACCAGCGTGACTCTGGCTTAGAAGAATACTCGACTGACTCCGTATCATTGTTTTACTGTATAATTGTTCTCACAATGTTACCGTTGTAAGTTCAACTAAAGATTTTGTTAAATTTAAGACTCTGGTTATTAGTAAATATGCAGTGTAATAGTTATTAAAGCAATTTTAACTGTAAATACATAACAGCTTAATCAAATGAATTTCTTTCATTACGAACGTTAATTTAAACTCTTCATTTTACCAAATCAGTACCTAATATTTGTTTTTTTTTTTTTTCTTTATGGACTGTATTAAACCAAGATTGTGTTGTTTATATTTAAAATTCATTTTAAACATTTAATATAATTTTTCATTTATTTTTTGTTAGTCTATTTCAGCACTTTTTCTAAATATTATATTTTTCAATTCTATGTTAGCAAAAAATAACTGCCATGGAATAAAAAATATATTAATGCCTATCTGTCGTGACTGACCCTGAAAACAGTTTCCTCAGTTTGTTGAGTAACCAAGGACAACTTTGTACTGTGCAAAGCTATTGATTCTTAGCTTGTCTGGTGATCAAAACTGTGACACAAGTGGCGAACATTTTGCTGCGAGCGAGACCGACCTCCTATCTCGTTTCAACCGCAAAACTTAAATTTGATTAGACTCGAAAACCTCGATCGACCGTCAAGGCCGTGTTTAGCCATGTCAACCAAGTTTTACATGAACATCAATCTATATTGTAGTTCTGTACTATACAACTATTCTAAAGCTCTGTACTTGAGAGAAAATCGCATTAAAATTTAGTATAATGTTTTGTTAGTCATTTATTTAAACAATAAATTTAAATATTTGAACATTTATAGGTATTTATTTACGTTTTCTGTGACTATTTTGTAATGAAATAGTTTTTAAATACTTCATTTATGCAAAAATTATTATATTATTATGAATTTTGCTTATGATTTTTACTGAAAGCATTGAAATTATATTAATTAACAGTGACTTAGTATATTGAAAAGTTTTCTCTTGAAATTTTAAACTCTTATAGAAATAAAATAATCATGTCACTCAAATTAATTTACATATTTAAAAAATAAAAAAAATCTAAGACTATGATAATCATAATTTTAAATATAAGCATATTAACAACTAAGTTTCCTATTCATTAAACTGATAGATAGAAAGGTTAATTATATTTTATATAACTAAAAGGAATTTTCGATAAATAAGAACACAATAATTTTTACTTGAGAAACTTTCTCTGTAATATATTATTTTTCATCTGACAAATTTGAAGTAATGTATTGATGAGGTTTGATGGTTTTTTTATATCATTTTTATATCAACTACATCCACAGAATTTCCACCAACAAATCGAAACATAATAATTATTACTCATATAGTCACAATTAATTTACTGAAGAAATTTTTACATTGAGCAACAACAAATCCTGATAATTATACAAAATTTTAGTGATACATATTTTCATAATCCTAGTGGCTGTAGCATTTTGGTCACTTTTAATATTAACAATTTTTTTAATTATTATTTTTTTATCCAATTTTTTAAATTTTTTTAATCTATAATATTTAAGTCTAAAATCTACATCACAATACATGTAATAATTAACTGTAACCAAGAGAGAGAAGTGATTTTCCAATAAAAAGGTGTCAGGCTATGTTTTGTTTTTTTTTTTAAATATATTTATTTTTTATTAATATTATTAAAAAAGATTGCTTTGGTTGTATGCCTTGTTTTAATTATTATTATTTATTTATTTTTTTCATATAAGTAGGCCATAATTGTTTTATTACAGTTCCTCTTAAAGAAGGGATAAAAACACTGAAACATTTTTTTTTTAATTTTTTTCTTGTTCAGATGATATTGTAGAGGTAATTATTTTTTTTTTGTCTCTAAAAACATTATTTTTTATTTATATATATTTTATATTATATTTACACATGAATGATATATTATCACATTTAAAAAAGTACACCAGTCATCAAATTAAAGAGAAATAAATTTTTACAGTGAAATTCACAACATTAAAAAAAAATCAGTAAGTCATTATTATTATATAGAAGTTTTAAAATGTTCTTACGTCGTCAAATCTAATTTTTAATTATATATTTCATTTATTAATTTCATTAAAAATAACAATATTTTATTAATGTCTTGTCGTGATTTCTTCTGTAATATTATGTAGTTTTAAATATTGTTGCACTTCAGCACTACACTGTTAAATTTCACCTTGTCCATAGACCAATGTTCGAGGCATATCTTGCTCCGGGTCTTGTGGGCTGGGCGTGGGGTCAGGCTTTAGGGGCCGCCGCAGTTGGTGTTCCTTTCTCGGCTAGCGGGGGTGGGGAGGCGGACAGTCGAACAGCGGTGAGAAGCCCCGCAGACTGGAGCTGCTGTTCCATGGAGGAGGAGCTGGAGGAGGCGGAAGAAGGGGCTGGGGGTGGTAGAGACCCCAAGGGACCCAAACCACCTCCTCCGTTCAAGAAGCTACCCCCTGACGCCGCCGCTACTGCAGCTGCTTTTGATAACACGGATAAAGGAGTGGGTGCACCAGTAGCTCCAGTACCAACGGCTGCACCATTTAACCCAAATGTTCTTGTATACGATTCTAATAATGAAACTTCACCTCCATGTAAATGTGCTGCTGCAGGACCAGCTCCATATAAACTACGGTAAAATTCTGGATGGTGTGGAGGTGGTCTAGCATATGCCATAGGATGATGTGGGTGATTAGGTGGTAAACCCCGAGCCATTGGGGATACAAGTTTACCGGCTGCTGCGGCTGCAGCTGCTGAGTAAAATGCTGATGATACCGGGGAATGATGGTGGTGATCATTCTCTTTACTTGCCATATCCGCTAATGACCAGATGCGGGGTTTGCTCACTGAACCAACACCCACACCGTGGTTACCGGGTTCAGAAGGGGGTGAGCCGGGGGGTAGTTTCACAGAGGGGTGGTGGAGGAGAGGACGTTCAAAGAGACACTCGGGGGAGTCAGGGCCACTGTCGGGGCGCGATTCGCTCCATTCACTGCCCGTGGCCGTGTCCGGCCTGGGGGGTTGGTGCAGGAGGTCCAGTCTCGGGGGTCGATCACCGTCCTCACTGGAGCCGGTCCCAGAGTCCTTCGAGTCTGCAACACAGAGGAGCACACGTCAGCAACGATACAAAATGTAAATATTAATAAATTTCTCGATGGAAGCTGTGTGGATTATGCAGTTAAATTGCACTTCACAATTTAAATAATTCATTGCATCCTTCATTATATAATGAGACATAATTATTTCCTGATAAAATTCATTACAAAAAAAAAAAATAATAATACATTGTAAAATCAATTTATCAAAAATATAAATTACATATAACAATAAAATATATTTAACATTGTTCCGTTCACGTGTCATATTTCCATTAAAAATTTATATCTATAAATTAAGTAAGGCGTGAGTATTCAATCATATCCGACCTCTCCCTCTCTTTCTACGTACGTGATATACACCATACTTGTCGCATAACAAAAGCCCTTGGGCAAAAGCAGGCAGCGTGCTGCATGCAGTGAATTATATATATACATATATATATATGATGCATACGCAGATAATATAGAAGTCTATTTATCAACGTATGAGATCAAGCCAAAACTTAGCTTTCTCTCTCACTCCCTAAAGATACATTATCATGGCTTGCCAAAGTGTACATGTTATGTGTTATAGCTGACGGGGAGGGGCATTCATGAAAAACATAAGGGAGACGAGAGAGGTGACTTTTACCCCAGCTCTACAGCAAGGTTATCTCTACAAATCCCAAAAGATACATAAAATGTGCGTGATGGAGAAAAACAATTCATTTTTTTTTCTCCCCCTCTTTTATATTATAAAAATATAAATAGTAAAATTCATAAAAGTATAAAGTGACGTCATTAACGTAAAAATTAAATTAATAATGTTATGAAATTAATGAAATACAGGTGCTCATTTTAAAGCAGGTGTTAATACGGTAAAGTTTTTCCTTACAAGAAAACTTCATTTGTTTATATGGAAATATAAAAAAAAAAATATATAATGAAAAATTGTGAGTAAAATTGTAAATGTATGTAATATAGGTTTTAGATCAAAAGTTATACATGTCGATCGCAACTAAAATAGAAAATTTGTATATAGACTTTTTTTTCGTGAGTACATTGGACTGTGTAAATGACAACTTAATATATTTTAATATATTTTCTTCTGAAATAATTGTATTATGTTACAACCCAAATAATAATAGCAAGATGCTAAATTAAACAATAATGATGCTCTTATGGCACCACTGTTACTAAAAATAGGAATTAAATACCTGAGTACGTTCAAATGAGGCACAATATTACATTACAAAAATTGACATTGACAAATTTATTCTAATGACGTCACGATAAAGTTTTAACAACCATAGTATATATATTTATATAGACAGACAAAAATTGTTGTAAAAGAAGAAAGGATATTATTTTCATTTGATGATTTATAATGCTGTGACCTCACTAAAGTCATGTAATAAGCTTCCTGCTATAATAGATGGTTTTTGGTAACACGAGATGCTGTAAATACATTTTATTATATAGCTACTATAGTATACATCTGTATAGCTAAAGCAACTGCTATAATATACAATATGCATAGTGTGACGTAATGTCAAGTTGTATGTCTGTAATTTAGAACTCTGTGAAATTCTATCATACATAAAACGTTTTAAATAATAATGCATTTCTGGTTTTTTCAAATGTCTATATCGTAGGTTCCTTATTATTGTAAAATATATTATTACAAAATGAATGTGTATTTCACACATGTTCATATTTTTAATTCTGTGATTTTATTATTATATAACTACACGGTGTTTTTGATTTCAAGTTATAAATAATTAGAAAATATAATATGAATATATATATTTAAAATAAAATAACTTTTTCCTGGCTGAACTACAAAATTAAAAGCATGAAAATAAATGAAAAAGTTTGGTTCACCATAATATCACCTTGTTGCATTTTTTATATAATAGATCTGTTCGTAAACCCCTGAATTGTGAAGGATTTCTGCCCACAAGTTCTTCATGTACTTGAACGTTGAACGTAAGGTTGATTGATTACTGTTAAGAAACTGTATAGTCTGAGCATGTATCAAGGTTTGCAAACAAACCTATAATATTAATATTGTGTGAAACTACTTAAAAATTTTATTATATCGAAATAGGATTTAACTTTTTCTATTTATTAAAAATTAGGCCTATATGATAACATTAATACTATGCAATTTTTGATCACACAATTTCTCAATACAAGCTTATTAATATGTTATAATTAATTAATATAAATGAATCTCCTCATTAAATAAAGATACATAATTATATGCATATGCGTGAAGTTAGCTCACCTAAGTGATCCTTGCCATCCCCCTTGCGACTAGGTGGCTCGTCATCATTGTTATTGTCGTCATCCTCTACCCTGTTCCTGGGCTCCCAGGTCATCTTGTTCTCCTTCTTGAGTCTGCGCCGAGCGTTGGCGAACCACGTGGAGACCTGCGTCAGGGTCATCTTGGTGATGATGGCCAGCATGATCTTCTCACCCTTGGTCGGGTACGGGTTCTTCTTGTGTTCGTTTAGCCACGCCTTCAGGGTGCTTGTCGTCTCGCGGGTTGCGTTCTTGCGCCGTGCGCCGTTCAGGTCCATACCGTAGCTGCAACATAAACAAGAAGAAATGGTCAGTTACAGCTGCAGTGAGTTACATGTGGAAGAACGTGATTTTGATTTTTTAAAATTAAACGGGGTATTTCAAAATTTTATGCGTAAAATTTCTGATGAAATTCTAAAGAGCTGAAAAATAGACGTTCTTACTGATGTCAATTGTTTTTCTTTCAGGAATATTATACTCATGATTTAACGTTTTAACATTGCTTGTATCATTTGTAGAAAATTTCAGAGAGTTGAACTCTCTTCCTTTTAAAAAAATAATGCTTTTAATATTTCTTCTTTGTTGAAGTAAAACAAAATTTAAAGAAATTAATATTTTATTGCTGAATTCATAAAGTAAAATTCAGACTAAATAAAATAAAACATGTAATTATACTAAAGATTTTATGATTTTTTTGTATTTTTTTAAAATGTAAAATATAAAACTCGCTGTGAATTAATAATTTAACAAATTATCATCATATAAAGTGAAAATTAAATTTATAAAATTTACAGAAAAAATATTTAATAATATATTTTTAAAGTATCTATTTAACACTGTGTTCACATAAGATAACGTTTTTTATATAATATGACATTTGAAAGAAGTATTAAGTAACTGTGATTTGGTACGAACAAAAATAAGATAAAGAAAAAAAAACGTGCTGACTTTGGGTGTTAATGTTAATGGTGTGGGGTGATGAAACCTCCTTCTCAGCAATGATATTTCTTCTTTACTCATCCAATAGTAAGGTTATACCATCTCAGTTACGGCCAATCACAGAGAACTATATAAAACCTCCTTATCAACAGATTAAACTTTTCTCAAGTGCTGAATCGACTAGATTGAAATTAAATTTCTCTCTCAAGAAGACGCAGAAAGAGAGCGAAAAAAAAAAAAAAAAAAGAGTAGACTATGCGGAAAATGAGCAGTCTATATGGAAGGGACTTTCTAGGTGGGGTGGAGATCGAGGAGGGATGGAGGTAAAGGAATAAAAAAAAAAAAGAGTATCATCGGAAATAAGACAAAGTGATTGGGAGATAAAAAACAATCTAGAGAAAAAAAAGAGGGTCTATTGGGTGTCTTTTTTTCCTTGACTGGTGCAAAACTCAAATAATACGAGACTTTCCTTATGTTAAACATGAAACTTTTTAAATCGAAAGATCAAAAGATTTAAAAGGAAAAAACCACATAAAACAGAATATATTTTGAAAGAATAAATTTGTTTCTTGAACATCAATTTATTTTTGTTATATCATTTGTATTGGAAAATATATTGCAAATTTCTTTAGTTCAAATTTTAAATAAATGCACTTATTTAGATGTTGTGTAAATTTCATATCTTTGCATCATTGAGAAGTTACACAATTAAAAAAATTAGCAAGTAGCAAAAACTTGTATACTAAAAATGAAACTCCTTTCTCCTCTTACTTACACACTATAAAAAGTTTTATAGAAAAAAAATATACGCACAAAAAAAAAATGTAATTTAGAAAGAAATACACACAAACCCAACAAGTAAGCAGACTAAAAAAAAAAAAAAAAAAAGTTCTCTTTTTCTGTTGTGTGTATATCTATCATAAAAAGAGAGTCCTCTAAAAAAATACATACTCAGAAAGTATAAAAAGTTAGTGAAGAGTGGAAATATTCAACAATAAGCAGCAGTGGATTCTGAAGAGAAAATATAAATCAATATTTGAGCAAGAGAGAAAAGATGAGAAGGGGGAGGAAGGCCATGCAACGCAAAGTAATATACAGCCGGCAAAACAGAACACCAATTTCGAAAACCTTATGAAAATGTTGTAAATCCGAAATGATATTTTGTTGGTCTCTAAAATATTGAGACGGTAAAGATATTTTACACTAGTTAAATAAATGTAGCAGTAAAATTAACATTAAAATATTTTGGAATTGCTTTATGATCTATACGGATTATTTAAATTAATTTACAATGTGCAGAGCTCTTAAAAAAATAAACTAGAAATTAAAATTTAGATTACTGAAATTACAAAGATAACGATACTGTTGTTAGACTATGCTGGCTGATATAAAATAGTGCAGATCAAACGAATTTCGTTACTTCAGTATAGCCTCATCTCTTGCGCCAATACAACATCAATGTTTGAGTTTGTGGCGATGGCTGCACCAAAGTGATGCGTTGCTGTTTGTTGAGCGGCCCTCTGATTGCCCCTTCACGCACGCCGCCGTGGTGTTTGCAGTTTTAAAATTCTGACCCAAGAGCAAAAAAACAACAAAAAAAGAACTTTTTCTCCGTGTTTTCTGACTTTTTTTTTTTTAGGATAAGCACAAGTAGAGTTTAAACTTTTTTTTAAGTGAAATTTACTAACTTTAAGGATTTACATTATACCTGTTTGTAGTTTTGAACAAATACGCAGAAAAACATTAGTATATGTTTTTAAACTTTATTTTTGTTTTGAATAATATAAATATAAAAAGAAAATAAACAAAATAATATAACACAAATGAATAATAAAAAAATAATTAAAATTACGAATAAAATATTAAGAACTGTGACTATAATAATATAAAATAAATGATCAGCAATCCAAGGGTCTCTTAATAATTTGTTCTTATTTACAATAAACAAGACGCTTATTAACTTTATTTAAATTGGCCATCATTACAAGTCCTTTTGCATATTTTATATTAACAAGTTCACTGAAAGAATACAAGTTTTATAAAAGCAACAATTACTTTTTATTTATTAATAATCGTATTAATATAATAAAAGTAATAGAGTGTAATCAAAATTTAAGCACTGTACGATTAAACTGTCACATCTATAATATAACATAGAATATAGAACATTGCAAAACAATACTAAATATTACTTGTTGACAAGTTAGTAATTGCAATTTCATAAGTATAATTAATCTATTGAACTATCGATCCAATGACAATAATTAATATTTCAAAAGTGTCATTAATTTTTATTTAATCACGTGTATGTCACGTACAATAGCCGTGTTTATGTAGTGCACTTGGTGGACTTTTGATTGCAACTTATAAGACACAAGTAGAGGGAGCAGTGACATGAAGAGAGAGACTGCGACTGCGCCTGACCCGCTCGACAACCCGCCAAACACGCAGCTCCGCCCTCTCATGTCGACACTAGTGTAACACCTTGGTAACTGCAACCCCCTCTCTCCATGCCACAAAGCCAGTGGTCACACCAATAACTTTTAATAGTCTTTTGACCATCTTAACACTAACCAGTACAAAATCCTTGCAGCCACATTTAACACATGATAATTGAGTTTTATATCGAACGTATTATATGTAGTGGTACTGTGGTAATGCATGACTAACAGTTAGATATATATTAAAACCACGAACATTAATAACATTGTGGCCAATATAAATGTTCAATAATTAAACCTCATACACACAACTTGTTATTGGTTAATTATTATTATGTCAGAGAGTTGAATATGTCAACACGATTTATCTCTATTTCAAAACTTGTTACTCTAATTATTTTTTACCTGTATACAAACACAGAATATGCACCTTTAAATTATAGAAGTCTCTAAAATATTTTATATACGATTCAGTCACAATCGATTTGCTTCACAATTTTTTCCATTGTTTTCCTATAAAAATTAGAGATAAAACTATTGTTTTTTTCTTTTAAATATATAAATTAATTATTAGTAAATTAATAATGAAAAATACAAAATCAACATTATGTACATGTAATAAACCGTTATATTTAATTTAATATTTTTTTATGGAATTGAAAACTTAATCCTTTAATGTAAGTGCTTAGTAATTCGCTTCTGATACAGAGGAAGTGTTTTTTTAGAATATATAATTTAATATAAGACTCGTTTTGCATATTGAGTTTAACAATCGAACACCTGCGGTCATTATTAAAGAAAAGTTCAAAGGTTATTTAAAATAAATATTTATAAGTTTGAACAAGAAAAGAAATGAAATCATTCGTGTGAATAATATTAACAATGAAAAGACATTTTCATTATTGTCAATTGTATGACGTTACATAAAATTATATCCTTTTTTATTATTAAAATTTTATTAGGAATTGAATGGAAAATATTTTAAATATTAGGAGTATTTAAAAGTTGCTTTACTGATTTGATAAGAGAACCTACATACATACATGCATTTAGTCAAGTTTTGAGTCATATAATATTATCATTTAAAAATGTGTTGCAGCTTTTTACTGTCCATGTTAAACATAAAACGTTAAACATAAAAACACGTAAAGGTGTAAAATGTTTAAAAAATAATGATATGTATTTTTTAGAGCAGATAAGAAAATGTACGTAATTTCATTGAATTTAAGTGTTTGATAAGAAGTAGTGTTCTGAAATAATAAATGTCGTTAATAAAAGATTATTTAAAAATCTGCATGACATGTCCCCCGCAAATTGCAGGTAATGAAATCTTTAATTAATTTTTAATTGATTTCATTGGTGAACATTAACTTTTCATCCTTCACACTAGCTCCTCGTTGGACTTTCTTCTGCTATACAAACTAAAGGGTAGATTTTATTATAGATACTTTTAACCATGTATATACTATATTTAAAAAAATAATAACTTGCAAACATGAAAATAAATTAAAATGCCATCACGCATGCAATCTGGATAAATTTGACTGTAATAACACCAATTTTCATATCTACAATGTAGATGTAAGGAGTACTTGACTTTTATTGCATTGTAAGTACGTAATTAAAAATTTATTATTTAGCATACAATTTTTGTATTGTTTGCTTTATGCAAAAATTTTCTAACACAAAAAAACAATTTAAAAGATAATTTTTTAAAAAACGACAAAATACGCTGAAATGTTTTGTACATTAATATTCTTGTAACTAGAAGTAATTAAATAATAAAGATATGCAATCTTTACCTCCTTTTCAGTTTGTTTCACTCTTTTTTTTTTTTTTTTTACTCTCTTCAGACACACATTTATTTTTTATTTTTTTTTTTCCTTTTAAAAAAAGAAAATGGGTGATTAACATTAAGATAAACAAAAGTGATACAGTATCAAGAGACACTATTACTACATGCCTACCCTACCTATTATCTACTTTATACCCACCTTACCTACCTGGTATATAGTTTAACTGGATAGATAGATGGACACCCAATTAAAAAAAATATTTTTTGTTTGTAAAGTCACCTTAAGATACACTCACTACCTGCCTAAATGGTTTTTAACCATTATATCATTTAATTTATGATGACGTCATTTGCTTATCAGAGGTGAAAATAAAAAAATATATATAAGAAGAATTATTTGGGGAGCTTTTAAGTCATGTGGACATCCGGTTTTAAAACAAGGTGCTGTTGTGAGTTTGTGTGTGGTGATATTTATGCATAAAAGTGAGCGTGTCCTGTGAACAAGGCTTTATGTTTGGTTAAAATACAAGAAATAATGTAAACTTTTTTCTCTCAGTTGTAGATGTCAGCAGTAATGAGTAATGAGCTTAATATTTGAATAAATTTATAGAAAAAAATGTCTATAGTTTAAAATACAAATGCCTAAAAACATAGGTTATAACATGATTTTTTGCAATTACCAAAAATACATAGAAAAAATAATTTATAAAATTCTATTTTAAAAATTACTTTGTAACAAAAACTTCATATTTCTATTATTTCTTAGATTAAAATTACAATGAGGCCAATGAGCTATTATAATGTGAAAATTGTAGTGGCTTAATTAATCGAAAGAAGGGGTAAAAATATGGTACTGTGAATTTTTTCAGATATTTCTGAGACCGGGAACTATTTTTAAAAAATTATTGAAAGTCTATTTATGACGTCACGGGCGGCACTGCCCTATCTTTTTTCTTAAGGAGTGCCGCCCGTGACGTCATCAAAATAGACTTTCAATAATTTTTTAAAAATAGTTCCCGGTCTCAGAAAAATCTGAAAAAATTCACAGTACCATGTTAATACCCCTTTTTTCGATTAAGCCATTAAAATTTTCCCATCCTAATATCTCATTGATCATGAAACAAGTCTAAAAAAATATACATTAGAATTAATTGTAACTATCGTACCATGAAAATCTTCATTGTAAAATTAGCTAAAAAAAATCCAGCATAAAGTGTATGAGTACTTGAATGACAGCAAAAAATCTGCACAAATTAAAATGCAGTAAATTATTAATTATAATTAAAGCCTTGGACATAAAGGTCAAGCCGTTTTTGTGGCATGTAGCAGTGAGAAGAGGAAGTAGAAGCTTACTGCAGCACCTCCTTGGCCATACTCATACATTAGGTTGGGCCCCCAAGTCAGTATTATAGAGATAGTAATCTTTCCTCTATCCTGCCTCCTATATAAGAAGTAGTGTTATCAATATACCATCATTTCCGTCCAATGCAAACATTTGGTGCAAACATTTAACTATGTTATTATATAGTTAGTCCTCCTTATTTTCTCCTTATCACTTTGTATTATATAGTTTTAAACAGCAAAATTTATAGTAAAATAAATACTGAATAAATTATAATTCAATTTACTTTATTTATAATAGTGTGAATATTACCATAATGTCATAATTATTGGCAATAAATATTTTTTTTAAATATATTTTATTAGAAATATATATAATATTTAAATTTAATTTTTTTAATAATTATAAAACATGTTTGTGTATTGATTAAACGATAAAAAAAAATGTTTTATCAAATGTGTATCTTTGCTGTAAATGCGGGTAGGCTCAATTATGTATATTAGTCAAGAGAAGAGAAGAAAAAATAATTTATATGTCAATTAAAAAGAACTGATTATATGTATAAAGGAACATTTCCACACCATATGCTGTTATATCCTTTTATGAGTTGTGTAGTTTTGAGACGTTTTGTACCTCATACAACAGAAGCAATTGATTCCATAACAATTTACTGTCACAAATTTGCATCAACTTTATCTCATTTAAAATTATAATGTCTGCAATGTGATCTGTATCTGTGACGTTTGTGATCTGTGTGAACGTAATTTCTGTCTGGAGATTTAACTCCAAGAGACAAAAAGATATACTATATATCTGAAATTTTGGGACAAGTTTGTAGAATAACAGCCTTGTTGCAGTTTATATAAGTTCTCACAAAAAATTCAGCTTACTAAACATCTTTAATTGAACACAATTAGGGGGGGGGGAGATAACTTTTATGTTATCCTGAAGTGTACATCTCGGAACAGTACAAATTTCACTCCTGCCTCATTTTGCTTACCAAGAGACAAAGAAATGCAGATTTTCAATTTTGGGGGAGGTGTATCTCTAGAGACCCCACATCGTACTTTCTTATCATTATCATCACGCCTTCTATATATAATAGAGGTGCATCGTTTAATTTATTTCATTCATCAAACTTCCCCTAAAATTTCAAATCTCAACACGTCTTTGACAGATACTAACAATATAAGATAAGAGGGTATAAAGTAATATTTTCGATTGGATTTTAAATTTTTGTTACAGTTAATTTGGAATAAGTTTAACTATTCACTGTAATATTCAAAACAAGGTAAATATGTAACTAGCCCATAACTTATCTTATAATATATATTAATAAGCATAATATTATGAATGTATTTTATAATGTATCACGTGTTTTTGTCGTTCACATGACCTTACATCATGAGCATACTGCTCCCGTGGTATAAAACTTAAATTATACAAACGATTTAATCTTTTTGACTAGCCACAAGAGTTAACTTGATTGTTGTAAATAAGTATCAAGATAATATCATTATAATAATATTTTATTTAAGTATTATACTTTAAAAATAATAACCATGAAATAAATATTTAATAAAAATCATATACCATGGAAAAATGCTAAGTAAGCAAAATAATAATAATAATAATATACATTTGAAAAATTATATTGATGAAATTTTTATTACAAACCATATCATTAAAAAATTTTTATTTATAAATATTTTTTTATATATAAAAGTAAATTAATTACATTTTAACACGAGCAGGAAATGACGACATAAAATTAGGCTTCATATCTATGTTAAAAAGTATAATAATGATTATAATAAAAAAAAAAATCTACAGCTTAAGTCCGTCATATTTGATCAATTTCATCAAAAGACATCTCTATATAATAATAATGAGACATAATCTTAATTGTTATCAAAAAAATAAAAGGTTATGCACTCGTTTGCTTAAAAAAATATATATAACCTATAATTTAAGTCTATTAAAAACAGCATGTTTGATAAACATGTAAACATTTTGTAGCATAATTTTATCGTAAATTATATAGACTGTTTTAATAAGCATTACTACTGTTTTTAGATATACATACACTATATTATAGCTCGTGCATGCATGTTTTATATCACTACTAACATATCACATTGTCAAACTTGTAGACGACTTCATATTTTTACTTTACATTATTATGTTCTTTATCTGCAATTTTGATGATAGATTAACAGGCGTGGTTAATACTTGACTTTATTCAACTCAATTATTAAAATATATTATAATTTTTATTTTGTGAAATATAACACATATATACCACAAATGTCATATTTTTAAATAGAAGACGAAGTATAAAAAAATATATATTCATTTTAATGTATAATTATAATATAATATTAATATATATATATATATATATATATATATATATATACAGTGGTGAAAGTAAGCCGGTGCGCACCAGTGCGCCGCACTGGTAAGACATTTGACGCCAGTGCGGCGCACTGGTAAGACACTGATCGAAATTTACTAAAAAAATCAATAATTTTTAATGAAAAAAACAATATTTGCAAGTGTGAACGGATCACATTATAATCATGCTCAATACATGTTCTTGTACTTTGATTTTATTTATCTCACGAAGTTATAACTTGCACGTACTTTCTTTTAAAGTCAAAATTTTGTACTAAAAAAAAGTAATTGAAATCCATGTTGAATGTATTTACTTTTATTTATATTTTTCATTGGGTAAAAGATAAAAATAAATTGACAATTTGTGATACAAAATTGTTGCATTATAAATAAATAGTAAGTGCTACAGTAAAACATTATTTTAAAAGACTACGATAAAAAAGTTAATTTTAATATTTTTCTCACAAACGCCTATAGCTTTTTTTTATTGGCGCGCGAGCCTGAGAACACATTTATTTATTATGTAATTTTTTTAAATTTTTTAATCAAAGAATTTTTTATATATATTTTTTAAATATCTGTAGGTTTACTGCTTACTGGGTTTACTATTTTATCTTCAATTTTCCTATAAATTGTTAGTCGTTATCACTTTTTTAAAATTGTAACCTATACATCTTTTTGGAATTTTTTTATTAAATTAATTTTTGAGACATTTTAAACGATAATTTAATTATTTAAAAAAATGTATCATTTATTAAATTAATTAAATTTATAGAATATTCTAAATTGTGAAACAGTTCATTAAAATGTTTTTATTGTATTAACACTGCTGCTAGACATAGACAACTTGTTTGCGATTTTTTTAAATATTAAAAGTTATGTTTTAATTTTCATTAGCCAGCACAGATATTTTTGAATATTTTTTTTATCATGCAATTTAATATGCGACACTACATTTTTTTTTAATCGGTTAAAACTGTTAAAAGTTTGAATAATTATTTAATTTTACTTATTTTGTGGGATTTTCAATATTTTTTCTGGAAAAACGGCTCCGTAAAAAATATTTTATTTTTAAATCGAAAATTCATTAATGAATTTATTATAGATTAAAGATTACGTACGTATTTTTTAATTGGTACCATAGTTCAAGTAAAGTTTAAGTAAAAAGCTGTTTTCTGTGCCAAAATTTTGCATGTTAAACGCCTCCGAAACACCAACTTTGGGAAATTTTTGGTTTTCATTTCTTAATTAATAGAGGGCAGGTTTTAAAATATTTTTAGAAAATAAATTCATTAAAAAAATGTAATCGCTCACTCTATTTAAAAAATTAATTATAAATCAATTTTAGTGCAACTTTCAATTAAAAAAAATAAGCCACGCCCCTTTTTCCCAAAAAATCGCGCCTCTGGCGGGGGTTTGGGCCCTTCAGGCCTCTATCTGAAGCGCACTGGTAAGAATTTGAAACTACTTTCATCACTGTATATATATATATATTTAGATACTTACTTCAAAATATATATTTTCCACATATCTTATGGTATACATTAAACACTTTAGAATTAATTAAAATAGTTTAAGAAAAAGTTTTAAGTATAGTGTTATCAATTTAAATTCCATAAAAAGAAAAAAAAATCTAAATAATATTTATATTCTTTGAACTTTATATAATACTGTAAATTGTGCAGTCTCTATAATGTATCGCATAATTGTTAAAGTTCATGCCAAGTCTTCATGAAAACGTTGTAAATCTAGAAGTTTATTAGAAGAAGAAAACGATGAAGGTTAAACATGAGAGAATTTCATTAAAATAATGATTTTTATAGATAACTTATTACATGCGTTTATGATAATTTTTATGGGCATTTCGTGAGAATTTTTATAAAAATTTTATACATATAAAAGACCAACATATAAATTATTCTTCAAATAAAAAAGTTCAACAACTGCTGTAGTACACGCTTAACCTCAAATATATATGTTTAACTTAAAAAAAATTAATTCAGTGAAGTATAAATTACAGTTCTACTTATAAACAAAATTTTTAAGATAATGCGTCAAATTTTCATTTTTTTATTTTAAGTACATAAATTATTATAGACTTAACAATAATTATGTTATCTTAATTAAACCAAGCATACATCCTCATAACCGCAAATATATATAGGACCATGTATGAAACTATAAGATTAATCTAAACTATTATACCTATATAGTTACTGTGGGAGGACAAACTTAAAAAAAAAAAAAGGTTCTATTGTTCTTATAAGATAATAAAAATTATTATGTTAAATATAAAGAAATTAATTTTGAACTTTGGATGAGTGTTTTCATCATTACATATATATCTGTCTATATTGCGTACATGTAAAGACATTTTAGATTTACACGCGTGGTAACATAATTATATTATCAGTTTTTAAACAGCTTGAAATAACGTTAGATTATATCCCATCATGTTTACTGATAAAATCGAGGCTACTTTAATGGAGCATTGATTGCATTATTATCTCTGATAAATACTTTTTTTTATATTAACATGTAACACGGTGAGCAAATATCACAAGTGCTGTGACGTCATCACTATATCAAATTTTTATATCACCTTATTTGTATTAAAAAAGTACTTCAATTGCTATAATATTTATTTAATAATTAAAAAAAAAATGAAAACCATTCCATTATAAAATAAATATATTCAAATATTTTATATTTCCCAACCTTTCTTTTAACTATGCATGATTATTCACTAAAATACATTTGATAAAATTATTAATTATTGTACTGGTATGCTTATGAATTTACAAATTGTGTTGTATAGCTTAACAAATTTATAGCAAGATTCACACGAAGAATTCTATATAAATAATATAAAATAAAATATATATATATACATGCGAGTGAATATCACTTTATTGAAGTATTAATTAAATTATAAATTTTGATAGAATTTATAACTTATAAGTATATATAACAATGACCTATATTTCCTCATTACAATAAGGTACTTTCCAATATAAAAAAAATGTTTATGTACTTAAATATAGTTACTAATTAATTAAAAAAATAAGTATTTTTTTTTATCTTTTTAAGTATCCTCAAAAACACGTCATTATGAGAAGGGCATAAAAAAAAGTTTTGACGACATGGAAAATGATGGGTAAGTTTCAGTGAAGTGTCTCGAGCGGTCCGTCATTAGGCAGACGACGTTGACAAACTCAAGAAGTACCCACCCTCTAGTTAGCGTCTTAGTTTGCATGCTCAGCAAGGGGGGAGAAAAAGAAGTTGCAACCCTCCATTTACTTCACAGATTGACGGCAATAATTAGTTTTCAAAGAGTTGATGGAAGAGCTAACTTCTCACCACTCGCTGCAACTTAAAACAGAGGGAGGTAAAACAAAATAAAACAACTTCTAAAAATTTTACTTGCTTTTGCCAGACTTATTATATTATGTGCTTTTGCTTTGCTATAGTATAATATATTATATGTATTTATATTAAATGAAGTTGTATAATAATTATAACCAAAAAATTTAAACATACAAGTTGTATTTTAATTAGAATAAGATTTATTAATTCTATAATCTCAATTATATAGAAGACTTATAATAATTATACTGAATATTATATTATTTGTCCACAATGCAAGTCTTAAAATTTTTATAAATTGATGTTCCATATATTAATAATTGGATATAATTAAATTAAATTTTATGTATTATAATATTATGAGAAAAAAATTGGAAAATATGATTTTAACTAAATGAATTTTAAACGCTCAGATTTAAATCTAGAAAATTCAGGTGCCTAATATAATATTCCAAATTTACGTGTATAAGTATTGGATATGAAAATTTACCATGATTTTTCCATAATATATTATTTGCCATGAATTCTCTCGTTGGTATATCCCCTTCTTGCATAGTATATAAAATATTCTTGATGCATCTTTGAACGTCTAAGAATATAAATATATAATATATAGGACGATATCTTTGTAGTCAGCACGCGTTTTGTGCTAGCATGCAATCAGTTTAGTTGTTGAATCAACAAGAGCCAATAACCCCGCGGTGCTGCTGGGAGCAGCAAAGGCGATATGTTGCGTGGCTACGGAGTATGCATGCACCCCTTCCTCATTCCTCTCCCCAAACTATATCGGAAAGCATAAAAGAGAGAAGATGAGCATCGATTCTCACCACTAAAAAAAGGAGAACTTTTTTTTTTACCCCTACCTTTTTTTGGTTTTCTTCTTATAGAGAAATAAAGATGCTGCATGCAGCCTCCCATGCTCCACCCCTGGCTCAAGTACAAAAACCTCAACTCTCACCCTCTCTCACACCATCCTTTTCGAATTTAAATTTCAATTCTTTACCAACGCATGGTGGTTCTCTCTCCCTTTCTACTTTCTTCTTTTTCCTCTTTCTATATACTCGATCGTCTTTTCTTCAAGCTTTATTATCTCCCTCTATCTCTCCCCCTCGCATCTCTCTCCCTGCTTCTCCTCAAATCCCTCATTCTGCCTGGCGCCTCCTCCGGTCGCGCGCCACTACGCCATTCTACTCCGTAAAGATGCTGCTACTCGAGAAACATCAATCATAACAAAGTACTGCTCACTCAAGTCTACAGCTATATAATACCTCCACCACGCCTACCTAATACTTTAATATTTATTTCAAATCTCATGAGTATATATCTAAAACTGCATCAATATCATCCGTAATATCAAAGTAATGCAGTGAACTCAGAGAAACAAAATTTATATAAATATACGAATCAATAATATTGTTTGATTTGATGTATATATTATAATGTTATATGTTAAATTGATATCAATAACACTTTTCGAATATTTATTTTATATTATATACTTGAATAAATTGTGTGTATATTTTCAAAAATTGCAATGCATTTTACATAATTTATTATTATACATTCAGGATATTATGATAGTATTTTTAAACTACATGATATCCAAGATTTATTATTATATAGCAAATATTTTTTAGATTCAAAATATTATATTACAATTACATGTAAATTGAGGTATTTGAATGTATTAAAAAAAAACTCCAGGTAAAAATGTGACTGAGAACAATTTAAAAGGACATGGAGAAGAAGTGCAGCACCAAGTTGAAACAGGATATGCAGCGGCTGCAGCGAGGCGTCACGTCAGCGCCGCATGACACCAGAGAGCCACGACTGGTGCCCACTCCTCCTGTGAGGGACCTCGACCACGGGGCGCACTTGATCCGTGGCGTCAACCAGCCAGAAGAAAACCATCTTTTACATCTTCTGATGATGATTATATAGTCATTTGAGTCGGAACATATCAAAAGACAATCTTTTTTATTATTTTACAGATCCTGTTTTTTTATATAAAAATCTAAAGTCTCATGTTCGCCATTTTGAAATAAACAAGATTTAATAGTAAAAAAAAAAAAAAGCAAGCAAGGTAGACAGATATATAATTCCTTTTTTTTTTTTTTTAAATTTTATATAGTATCTGAAGTTTTATTTTTATAGAGAAAAAAATAGGATGTAAAGGTGCCTATTTTTTTTTTTCTGTCGGCGCCAAAGGGTGGAGACTCTCTAGCGTTGAAGCGTGTGATATGGTGTGACCATAGGCTACATGCCGGCAGCCACAAAAGAGTATTTTTTTCCATCTATCCTTCTATTATTTTCCTGGTTGTCACCAAGTTGTCGTTCCCTCCCTCCTATACACTTGCGACATCGAACGAGAAAGTTTGTGACATCAAAAGCCTTCAGGATAGAACAAGGCAGCCCTCTTTTGTTTCAAAGACGATGACAAGCCATGCCTACGTACGTCTATACCATACTAACTACATTTTGCCCTGCTCTCTTGTTTTCTCCCAACCCTATGTTATAATGTTCTATTCCATATATAAAAACATATCAACCAAAAATGTTTCGTAACAAAAATACATGTACCAAGTACTAAGCTTAATATTTTTTTGTTAACTTATAAAAAAAGATAAAATATACAAAATGTCTTGAGTTTTAAAACATGTTCCAAAAAATGTTTCTCTTAAGTTTTTTTCTCTGCTTATCATTTTGTAACATAGAATTGCAAAGACTGTGTGTAACTTTTTTTTTTTTTAAAAAATACTAGTAAACTTGGTATACTACAGCCTCTGTTAAAGCAAAATTCATAAAAAAAAAAATACTTTTTTTCCGGGATAAAATTTCCATTGAAAGAATACCAACAAATTATTTAGCTAAATTCGACTTTTTTCTGTGCATTGAACAAAATCATTGAGCACTTTAATAATATATAAGCCTCATAAAGTCAAGTAAATAGGGAAATCAAATTTTATAACAGAATTTTGTAATTAATTTATAATAATTAATCAAACTATCTAATTCAATCATTTGTAACCCTTGTTCCTTGTTCCTGTGAAAATTATTTGTCTTATATAGTGTCTATTTCTTATTTATTTATTTTTAAATATCATTAATTATTATTTTAAAAAAAATAATTTACAACTTAATTAAAATAAGTTAAATTTATAAAAGTGAATTATCTGAACAAAAGGCAAATTGGAGAACACGAAGAAGATAAGGTAAGTAAATAATGTAGAGCTATGATTGGCGGAGACAAGGCAGATCGTGTTAGGTGAGATTGGTTACATCAGGAGCAAGCCAAGATGAGCAATAAGAAGGTAAAAAAAAAGGGGGAGGGGGCGTGGTCGGGGCGAGGAAAACCAGACGGACAAGTACGGGTCTGTGCGGCGACGACAACCAGGGCGGCCATGTTGACTCTTGTACGACGTGTACCAGTACAGTAGGAGGCAAAAATGTCAACAAATCATCCACACCATCTTATTATTAGTTAATTAATTTAGTCTTGTATAGATATCGTCAGAATATTATGCTTAAAATTATAAAATATATACAAAATTATTTAGCTGCATAATGATTTTATATTTTTCTGTACTTATATTAGTTATTATGTATAATATAATTACTTGTCGGTGCTTTTCTTTTTATTAATAAATTATAATTTTATTTTAAAGGATGGATTTTGAACAGTATTAAAATTTCATTACACTTAACGGTATCAATGTTAGATATATTGTATTATTGAATTGTAATTTTATATAAACTTATAAAATTATCTGGTATATTTTGTAACTAAACTGTTTTGATTAGATTTGTGCAAGATTTGTACAATAAAAAGCAAAACAATTAATCCTTTATATAATTATAATTTGTCTTCTTCTTTTGTATTTCAATATGTTGGTTTATACCATAAAATTGATTGGATACTTGAAATTATACTCACAGAACTATTTCCTATATTGAAAATTTTAGGACAAATCATTAATTGTTTGGGACAATGATATATGAATTATTTTTGTCAAGTACTGTACTTTAAAAATGGGTGTGGCACATGAATTGAACATTAATGTCATCGCCTTGCAAACGAGACATTAACCATGAAAAAAATAGTAATTCAGAAAAAAACAAAAACATTACTGATGTATAGCTACACATATACAACAAGTCTGACTTGATTTATAAAAAAATAAGAATAAACTATACTGTATATATGAATAATGTTCATAGAATTAGTTTAAAATATATAAAAAAACATGCACATATTTTATATTATGTTATTGTATAATTTTATTATGTGCACCCTGTTTTAAATGTTGACTTATATTACATGCAAACTATAATACATACAGCAGCTACTGCATGCACTTATAATATTAAATGTCAGTGCTTTCTAATGGTCACGATGGTAAACAAGTGCTGGTACATCCAACCGCTTGCAGCCGTGATTCTTCTTGTAAACACTTGGTGTATACGTACCTGCTCACAATCACACGACGTAGATATCACATAACTTTGCAGATTAAATGACATGTCTTGCAAACTAGAGATATAATTTCTTAATGACGTAGCATATTGTAATTACATTTAAATAGAATAAGATTTTTAATTTATTTAAAGAATTTTTTAACAAAAAATTATTTTCTCTTCGGTGTGCTATATTGCATGTTCAATTAAAAATAATATTTAATGTTACTACATTTTAATTACATTAAAATAGTTTTTTGCAGAGGGTTGATGCAAAAAAAAATTTTTTTATTATTTAAATATTGTTTACTAAAAAAATTTAGTATTTTTTTTTATTTATTTATTTTACATGGAATATATTGCATTCAAAGTAAATTTTAAAATAATGTAAAATTATTTAATTAAAAAATACTTAATCACACTTCCAATACGTATTATAGTTAACACAACATATAGTACTATATTATGACAATTAATATCTTCATAATATCATCTTATTATTTTTTTCGAGATAAGACATTTTAAATTAAATTCAGATTAAAATTAATCTGTTAACATGGTAAGGTCAATGAGGACTTTAAGCAAATCACTTGATGTATTCTGTATAACAAACACATTCACATTTGTAACTTTGGTGTACTTTAATTTATATCTATATGTATATATGTACTGTACAGCAATTGAACCTTCATATCAAGTTGTATAATGTAATTATATTACTGCAGCATGACCATACATTATAAAATATAGCATTATTTTTTTAAAAATACGTATATTGCATCAGTTTTTCATCAATTAAAAATATTAAAACTTAAAATAAGCTCATTATATAATTATTATTTATTCTAGTTATTCTTTATTTTCTTAATGTTGTTATATTTTATTATTTCTATATATTTTTTTATAATTGTTTCCTAATTTGATCGAATAAAACAAGCCTTTTTTAATATGTTTATATAATTTTATGACCCCATAAAACTGTATGTTGTATTAGGTGCTCTAAAATTGCATCTATTCTCATTATAGTGTAGAGAAACAAGTACGGTAATTATACATTTTTGCAACTGCAGTATATATTATTAATTATAAATTATTTGAAGCTAATATATTGATGGATTTAGAAGGAGAGATCAAATGAAATAGTTCTTGAAAGTGAGTATAAAAATATAATTTTCGTGCTTTATAACAAACTCCGTGGCACGCATATTCTTCAAGATATGTATCCTTTTTGAGTACATCATTATTGCAACCCCATATTGTTGAGCGCTAACAGAGACAGCCGCCGCTGATGAAGTTGGAGCACGACCGTTTAGCTGCAGACCTCCTCCTTGGGTTACCTCTTCGGCTTCTTGTGATGACCGACACTCGCACGCATGCATATTCTCAGAAAGAACCTGTGTCTCGCCACGCTCTGTATGCAGCCTTCTAATGTTGTTATATATGCACAAAGTGCCAGATGCACGTGGCACAACTCAGCATTTGCATGACTGAAGCACAAAACGGTGTCGGCTTTTTTAAAAACTATATATTTTTTTCTTTCTAAACTTGCATCCTCTATGAGCACGAAGAAGTAAATAAGTTTGTAATAATTTGTTTAAAAATATTGTAGACCTTTAAGAAAAACAGTAAAATTTATATTTCTAGTTAAATATATATTTAAAGATTTTATTTTTTTCTTACACTTGTATTTTTGTGTTGAATATTATTATTTCAACAACGTATATTTCTTTATGCTCTTAAAATAAAATATATGAGTTCTATTTCTAGTTTAACATTTATTTCAATAAAAATAATATTCTCTCCTATAAATGACACACCATAAAATTTATTACTTTATAATATAATTGAATAGCCTTATTAATTATTTATATCATTTTTTTTATACACAGAAAGTTGAATTTGTTTAACTGATTAATGCATGCATATTATAATATGAACTTAAAATTTCTCCATTCTGAGTAATAAATCTGTTTTTTACAAACCAGAAACCTCTATTTATATATAATAAGATTGATAGAACCACAAGACTTAATTATTTCCATGCATAAATGACAATAGCAAATTAGTATAATATTTCTTATTATTCAAAGCTTATTAAATTACAAGTTGCAGTAATCGTTAATAAGCATACATATACACGGAAAAAAATAAAAGCTGAAACATCATGAGTAAATTTAAATACAAGCTAATCTTTATAATTTAATGTTCTGCATCATATTAGTTAATAATGGAGTACCGACCTCAAAATTTTTTATTGCAGAAATGGATAGAGGGTGCAAAGTTATGCTACTCTGATTTTTTTCAGATTTTTTAGAGCCCGGCAAATATTTTTTAAAAATTATTGAAAGTACAGAAAAAGTGCCGCCTCTTGCCGCCTCTCTTAATAAAAGATAGGACCCAAAAGGGACGTGGATTCGAACCCGACCTCGCCAAAACTTTTTAGCAGTACTTCTCGGTCCCTAAAAAATCTGAAAAAAAAAAATCAGAGTAGCATAACTTTGCACCCTCTATACATTTCTGCAATAATTTTTTTTTAGATTGGTACTCCATTTGTAATTTAGAGCTTCAAGTTAGCTGATTTTTCAATGTTCCCATTTTCCTGCACATAATCGTTTGACATGGAGCGTTGCTGGGTTAATTATATAAGAAAGGAAATATTCAGACAAAACATTGTATGTAAAAAGAATATTCCAGCTTTTATATGCCCTTTAAACACAGAGAAAAGAATCTTAATTAATTTGACGTATTTTCAAGTACAAAATTTACAAATTGAACCATATTAGCGACACGATATTTGATCACAAGTTATTGTTACTTAATTGTGTGAAGTCTCTCTGATTGAATATGATTTTTTCCTGAGATATTTCTACCTTTAAAATTTACCTGAGAGTATTTAACTTCAATCATGCTAATATATAAATTTGTTCCGTGTACTATATATATGAAATATATTACACATTCTGCATTCATATAGTGTAACCTCAATGATTTCTAGATTAACGGTTATAATGTATGTATAGTTAAGCTATTGACATTTTTTATTATTTCTGCATGCGTTGTCAAGAAAGTTGTCACCATAGCTAATTAAATCGTTAACCAAGTTATCAATCAATCAATCAAGTCTCTTCTAATCTGATCCGCTTTCCCTTTTTCTCACGAGTTTAACATTTAAAGAGATCAGGGGGGAGAAAAAGTCAGCAGCAGCTTCGTTGAAAGAGAGGAAGAGTTACTGCAACATCACCCCCTGCTGCAGTAGTTAAGTTGGGGTGATGTATGGTCTTTTAATTGCGTTTTAAATACGTATATACCTTCGAAAACTTTAAACTTAAAGTTATTTTACACTCAAGTTTTTTAAATAAATTTAAATTGACAGGTAAAAAAATATCGAGGGAATAATAAAATTATTAATTCTTTTACTACTTGTGGAAAAAAGAAAGTATCCTTCAAATTTGTTGCTAAATTTGTATAATTGTTTATATTCATGTGCAAGTGTTTTGAAACATATAATGTTAACAATATTTCCAAAATATTAAAAATTAATATATAAATAAATGGAACTGAATAAGTAAATACTGTACATTTGAGCAAGTTTACTATTAATATTATAAAGTGACAGTTTTCTATGAAATTTACTTTCTAATATATAAAATTTCAATTAGTATAAGTTATTATCTATAATCATATTATATATTATATGATATTACTATATATTTATAATTTACTGTTATAATACTTCGTAAATACATCAGTACATTCAATAATATGAAATTGGGATATATAATGTATAGTAAAATAAAAAATAAATCAATAATTATAATTACATTACAAACCATGTATAGCAAAGTTTAAGTAAAAGCTGACGTGTTTAGCATTGATCGGAAACAACGCTACTTTTGAACGGTCAACACTAAACGAGCCAAGACCGCCCGCTCACCACCGCCATGCACCACCCGGCTATATAGTGGCGCCCCCTAGGACGTGACCGGCGCTTAACTCACGTTTTAAGACAGAGAGGGAGACCTCAGCATGTTAGAATATGGTCTCGTGCCTACTGTCTACCTGTGCGACGACAGGATGACGCATATCCTGTGTTATATACATATACGAGGAGCTATACTATAGCTTTCATGCAGTAAAAAAATATATATTATATTATATACTTTTAATATGTAATACAGCACCTCATATAAAACACAATATTATTTTATACATGTATTGCACGTATTATTATAAGCCTGTCGTCTTTCTGTCTTTTATATTCCTAGACTCATTACGCGCTATATTCAACTATGTTAGGATGTAAGTATATATATAACTTATATAAGAAAGAAAGGAAGAGGAAGGAGAGGAGGAATTAAAAGAGAGAGAGAGAAAATGTCATAGTATATACGTCACTGTGCAATGCATAATTTTTTTAATGAAGAAATAATACTGCTATGTTATTATTTTTATTAAATCAATGTAATTTATAAATTTACCATGTTGGTTTTTCTTAATCTCAAATAGAAATATCGAAATTAACATTTTTTGCAGTGCAAAGTTTAAAAAATATATTAAAAGAAATTACATCATTCTCCTAAGTGCTCTGTTTTTACTTTAGTATCACACTTTTGTATAAATAAATCCAGCTGCAGTTAAGTATAAATATCAAAAATTCAATTTTGTAACATTTTATATTTAAACTTGATAAAATGATAGATTTATCAACTTTTTCATTACATGACCTTTATAATAAAAGATCAAACTTTGAGTGTGCTAATTTAATGAACCACATTTTAATAAATTAAATATAAATTGCTGTTTTATACTGTCTGTGTGTATTATATATAGCGAAGTTGTAATTACAAGGCCTGAAGAGCGAAGTCCGAACAAGTGACACCATGATAGCCCCTGGTGACCCCTGCTGACTCCAGACTTACAATAAATACCACACAAGCAGTGACAACTTCTCGGAAATGGCCGTGACGTCATATTAATCATGCAAATTGATGATTCTTTCTATAAGAGACCTCACACAAGCAGAATTGATAACAACTTTTTTCTGTAAATAATTTTCATAATTTCTATGCCTTGTATAATCTTTTTTTCTTAGCGTCTAGTCAATAAAAAAATGTTTTTAGTTGAGGCGATGAACTCGTTCTAATCTATTTTTCAACATAAATAACATGCTCATTAACACAAAAATCACTAGCAATTTTTTTAGCAGTATATGATTTTGTGTTAACATTTATTATAGGATGTTCTTTGATAGTGAATATTTGTATTTTTTGGGGTTGGGTGTATGATTATTTATGATAAAGATAGTACTGCATGGTGTTTTAAAATTTTAATTATATATATATATATATATATATATAATTATATATATATATATATATATATATATATATATTATATTCTTGTGGGGTTGGAAAACTTTCAACAACCTTATATTTACTGCAAAGCATTAAAATTATCCAACTCGTCAGTTTAGGTATACTGCAGTCAATCTCAATGATTGCTGTAATAAATTTAATTGGGACGTCGGCGTAACCTACAGCAATGTGAATTAACAATAACACATTCATAACTTGAATTAAATCCGATCTCCCAGTGCAATCAATAGTTAATTTCAATGGCGATTTCAAAATTATGTAACAATATATTTTTTTGTATATTAAAAAAAAATCCTAATACAAATATTATATTGTAAATGACAGACATTTATTTTTTTCTCAATTAAATACTTGCAAGTTAATATCTATAATTATAATATTAGATTTTTTATTCATGAGCATGCAGATTTGTGGCCAATTATAGATATTATATACGCTCAATTGCTTCCTATGTCGTCTAATAAAGAAATTTTCTATTCTAAAATTTTTCTAGATGTGCCCGTTATGAAAAATACTAATTTTTTACCTCTTTGGAAGCTATTGTGTCTTTTAATAATATAATATATCCCTCATTATTTTGCTATAATATACTTATCATGGTGAATATCAGGTAAACTCGCTGAATGCCTATATAATTAAGAAATTTGCCTGATACTGGACCAATTCTAGAGATATATGGAGACCAATTCTAGAGATATATGGATACCAATTCTGGGGTGGAGACTGCATGCCAACGTCACTATCTGTGACTCACATTTATCGCTTATATTTTGGGTACATATTTGAAATGCATAATGTCTGTGACAACTTCTGGTACTTACCCATTGAAGGGGTAGCCGGCAAAGGCCGCGTCGTAGGGGTGGTAGACCGAAGGGTAGGGCCATCCTGCCGCGGCACCGCCCAACCCGTCCTTGAGCTCCAGTCCAGTGGGCTGAGGACAGAGAGCATGACGTCACTAACCGGATATTACATGGCAGGTAATGTTAAAACACATGCAGTAAACATTTATCACACAATCACAAAGGTCACAGTATTGGCACGTGAACTCAACTCATGTTAGTTTACTAACAAATATTTCAATGGTTTCCGGTAAAATTAATACATCAAATTTATGATTTTTTTTGTTGCATGTATCAAGTATAAAAATGAACAACCAAATACGATTGCTTTTTGTTATTCTTTCATGTAGACACTTCATTGAACGATGTCAATCAGATAATTTTTACAATGATTATTATATAAAATTTTTCATTTTTTTTTATTGATGTGTTTCATAAATACAAATATCATGCAGTCAGCAAAGTTCCGTAAAATCTATAACAGTAATTTTTGGTGATGCTGGGCATGATAAATTCGGTAAAAATCTTTTAAAAAATATAATATATTTTATGGAAAACTTTAATAAAATATTCATAAAAAACTATTTTTCCTTAAAATTGAAGTAATTTAACTTATTTAAAAAAAATCTTATTTTTTATAGCAGACAAATTGAATCCTTATGTAAAGGAGATTAATAGTAACAGTAAGTAAAACGTATTGCAGGGATCGTTGCATTGAGGTATCTGATGCGTGGCAAGTCTGGAAATCGAACCCAGTACCTTCAGAGCCAGGTCAAGCTGTCTGGAACACTCAATACGTCACTTCATATATACATAAGGTCACTGAACTATCACATACCTTGTTTTTATATATGAGCAAAATTGATTTAAAGATCTGTCTATTTTATATATACAATTACAATGTGTACTACTAATATATCAATCAGTTTAATATAAAAGTGACATTAACATGTTCTTATTTTAATTTGTTTAACTTGATTTCCTGTTACTGTAATAATATAATATTACTTTCAATGTAAAAAAAATATACCATGTTATATATGCCGTCAATGTTTTTAAAAAATATTATAAAAATGAATCAAATCTTAATATTTTAATTAGAGCAAACTAGATATTAATTTTTATGATAATAAATCAAACAACAAGTACTTTTTTAAATCTTGTTAAGACTCACAATTATATATGACAGGTATCAATATAAATAATTAATGATAATAAATTTTTATTACCAACCTGGTCAATTGGAGGTCCAAATTATTAAGCCCTACAGATATCATTAAGGTGGTCGCGGCAAGTTATAATGATTTTACGGTGGCTTAAGTTAAGTGTGACTTGTATATCACACAAGCCGATATATAAATCCACTGTATATGAGAGCCCGCCCGCGCGGCACCAAATCATGCTATGATAGCCTCAGGTAATTCGTATATCTGTAATATTCGTGTTATTTTTATTATAGACATGTTGTATGTTTTTAAAGGAAACAAAACATGCAATGATAATTTTTCTTTTTTTCATTTAAATTTCTACAGTAAATAAAAATACTTTAAAAAAAAAGTATAATATAATATGAAATTAATGTTTTATATAAAAATTAATGAATATAAATTATAAATTAATATTCCATGTTTTAATATACATAACAAAACATCTGTTAATATAAATGCAATCCATTCTGTAATTCATGTTTTTTTTTATTTATTTATTGGCTAATAAATTCAATGATTAATCTTAAAAGAAAACGTGGTCGTTTGTGTTGGTGAGGCAAGCTGCAAGTGATTCTTGTAAGACATTTGCTTACTATAAGATACCACGGTGCACACAGAGGCTCTCGTGTTACTTTTTCCTCTCACTTTGCTTCGTTATCAGACAAGAGCAAGTGCTCAGCAGCTCTTCAGAGCATGCAGATATAAGAGGCGGCTCATATGCGTGCTGCGCCATGCGACCAACACTACTAAGTGCTTGCTGATTCATCTTCTATAATAAGCATAAATTAAATCTATTTTACAATCCTCTTTTTTTCCTGTAAGTGACAATTTGCTCTGAACTATTATATATAAGTGATTATTAGAAGACTAATTTAATAATGTATGTGGTTTAAGTCTGGTAAAAAAAAATAAAACAAACAAACATTAAAAGAGGGCAATTTACAAACTTCTCAGCAAGCATTTAAGCAACACGCGGTATTATACAGTATATTATATTATACAGTATATAAGCAAATGTTTAAATAAATAATATAAAAATTCTGTATTGAAATAATTACTTGAATGTCGTCACTCAAACGGTTGTAACAAAATAATCTGAGCTTTATACATTTTTTTTTCTTTAAAGGCATACAGGCCTCAAAATACAAATTAGACAGTCACCAAGTGGGTTTAGAGTATATAATCAACATTCGCATCATTTTTTTCCACGCGTGATGCATCCGTGCGAAGTCGCAGTTCAAAGTAAGAAATTTAGTCCTTGATGACGTCACGAAGTCCTTGATGACGTCACAATTCAATGCAATTCAATGCTAATCGGTGCTAGCTGTGAGTTGTGACGTCAGCAAGGACTTTCTTTACAGCGCGACTTCGCACAGACGCACCGCGCTCAGGTAAAAATAATACGAATGTTGATTATAAACTTGAGCAACACTTAATGTCTGTCTAATTTGTAATTTGAGGCCTGTATACCTTTAAATTCTGCTTTAAATTTACATCAGTTTATTTCATGACACTTGCTAAATATTATGTAGATGAATTTAATACAATAAGTCATATTTATAATTCATATTATATGGAATAATAAATAATTTATTATATATAAATTACAATATTATTATATTTTCGTTGACCTGTTTATTATTTTACTGCAAGGTGCTTTAAATTCTAATTTCCTTTCCATTTATCACATGAAAATTTTTTTTCAAGGACATGCAAGTTTAATATTTGCACAAAAAATAAAATGCAATCCTATACACTTCTTTCAGGTTAATATTATAATTCAGTATATGGTTTTTATTAACTGATGAAGTCATTAAAAAAGTATTTACTGGACCTCCAATGCAGAAAGAGGTAAAATACTTCAGTGAATATTTTATACAGGTAACTTCATGATCAAGAAACTAAATGCCATTTATAACATTTATTATATTGTTATATATTTAAAAAAATAAAATATATAAATAATAGAACTGTAAAAGATACAAGCAAAAGTATTAATGTAGTTATTGCACTTTATGAAGCGTGACCGTTGCATATTGGTTCCTTTCTTTATATTATATGAGCTTGTTTTGTGTTCTGCTTTGTTTAACAACATGACATAAAATGCTATAAAAATACATCATCAAAAGTGAGCACCTGCAAAATTAGGTTTAACAAATATTTCCTCTACTCACATAAATTGCTCTCTGGTCTTTAATATATATCCTGCTGCTGCTGTATACTGTCTTAAAATGTGGGCGTCATACTGGGCAATCAAGCAGGCAGCAACATTGTAGAGATACATAACAAATATATTAATTTGTTATTTACATTTTAATCAAGAGTTTTAAATATAGCCACAGGCTTATTTATTTAAAATGCTATAATGAAACAGCGTGAGGAAGTATAGGCACCAGCTGATATTATAAAGCCATGTTTATAATTTAACTTTTTAATGGGCATATACGACTAAAAAGGTATATAGTTATGAATTATATATTTAATATCGAATAGATACGAGAGAGGCAATTAAATTTACAGGAATAATATTAATTAGAGACAAATATGGGCAGGTAGCATGAGCTTTTCTTCTGAATAGCCTAGAAAAGTTTTACAGGCGCGCTTATAGCCCACAAAAAGTAAAAAGGCCAAAAATGAAAGAAAAAAATAATTTTAAATTTCTAATTGAAATGAAAAAAAAAAAAAAAATGTTGGTATTTTTTAATACAAAAACAAAAATCCCCCTCCCCTCTACAACTACAAAATTTTGATAATTTGATAACATTATAAAGACTTTTTTAATTAAAACATTTTCAGTGTTAATTTATACTGAAGGTAGATTAATCCTCGTTACTTTTGCCGCGTCGGGTACTATAAGTGTATATTATATTGAAGCCAAGGTGTCGCCACGTCTCTCGCACGCAGGCCTAGCCAACATCATCAGAGAGGCTGCATCAGCGTGAAGTGGCGATGGGGCAATATCAAGAAGGAACGCTCACTGCTGTCATCTCCTGTTACCTGCAGTGTAGAGCCTACCTAGCCAGTCAAGCCAACGCGACGGCGCGGTCACCCCACACCTATATCTCGTCACCTCATATGCTAACCTCCAACCTAGACTATATAGCAGTAAAATAGAAGCTTTTTACCTCATTTACATTAATATATTATACAAAAAAGTTTTGTTTATATATATATAACACCTGTCCTTATTAAAAATTATTAAAGAAATGAAAGTTTTTTTTATAATATATATATATCTATAAAATTTATGATATCCATATTTTGTCATTGCTTGACATAAAAAGTGTGACAAATGCTACTGGTTTTAAAAATGAAATGAGTGAAATTTTTCTATCTGATGTTCTAGTTGATTACTTCTTAATATTCTATATTGTGACAATTTGTTATTTTTTGCATACATTTTTTTTTTTTTTTCGAAAATAACAATTAGACTCAAGTGTTCTTTCAATTGGAACTGCATGGATATTTTATATTTGAGCATACTTTGGGATAATTAAAATGAGCCAAAATATCAACATATATTAATAAGATATCTAAACATACTGTATGATTATATAGGTATAGGTTGACAAATATGTAGTAATATGTGATACTATTAACTCATTGCAACTTTTGTTAAATAATACATTAGCTAACCCAATACTTCCTAATTAGGAATCTGACCCAATATTGGTCATAATTACATTCCCATATATATAAAATGACACTTCTACTTAACTAACTAGAGGGAAAAAATGGTGCACACGCGATTGCAACGATCCTTACAAGTAACAACTGTTAATTGACGTCGTCGACATTACGACGTGTCATGACATCCGCGGTGGCGTGACGTCACAGGCACGCACTGTGGTGACCCGGCCGTGTCGAGCCGGCTGTCGTGTTCTCAGCTCTGTCGCCTTCTACGGTGGCTGCTGCTGTCACATGCATGCAGTAGTCTCTTATAAAAGGCAAACACCGCGACCATTCACACTTATATTATTAATTATTATATACTACTACAGGCTATATTATAACAACAATCGGTGGTTTGAATATAATTAGCAGGCAGGAAAAATCATATGATGAATTTAAAATTAATAACTTTATCATTCATATTGTAAATTATTTTTCTTGTTATTGAATAAGGAAAAAGTATTTTACTATTATTATAATGATCAATGGTGTTTTGAGTTAAGAATTTTAATTAAGCTGGTGTAATTTGCTAATCCATTGTAAAACTTCAGTTTTTTTTTCTGCAACACAGACTATACGACATATAAATAATAAATTGAATTAATTGCAACTATGAGTTAATAAAAAGAGCTTATAGATTTAGAAGCTGTTGATCTTTTTGAACGCCTCCCTCTTCTATTGAAGTGTTTGATCGATAAAGTAGAGGACCATTAGTAGCTTAGTGCGACGGCCAAGTGCAGCCCTGATAATGGGGGTGAAGAGTTGGCTTTGCATCGTCGCCAGCCCTCTAAATACCCACATATCCCTCAATGACTTATCTATCCGAGACGGCTATTTTATCACTTCATAGAAATTCGTCACCATGTTCAACTGCTTCTTATATTAAGTATATATACAGAAATTACAGTATATAATGTTGTTTAATATTATATGAATTATATGATCATGCAATGCATTATAATTTAAAAGTGTGTTCGTTTTAGTTATAATCTTCATATTATAGTTTTTATAATGCAGACATTTTTTTTTAAAGAAAATATTATTTGTTTATTATAATATTATGAAAAATCATGGATATGTTTACTGTAATTATTTGTATTTTTGTTAAATATTTTTATTCATTCAGAAATACATCATACGTATATATATAATATATTATAATTACATGGCATTGCCACAACGAAATTTGTAAATGGTGCTAATATCCTTTCACTTCATTTACTCTAAAATAATATAATAATTGCTCTAAAATTTTATTTCCAGGTCAATGAATATTACTAGCAAGTTGTACTGCATGGGTAACGTTGGTACGGCGAGCAAGTAACGTCATTTGGTATTTGCAAGTTGGGCGACAAAGTGACATGTTTGATATGATCAAGAGCTAGTGAAGCGAGTGCCACACCTACCCCTAGGTGTTTCCTACTATACGGTTTCCTATAATGTATCAACCCGATACAACAAGAGAGAAAAAAATTCTCCGCCTATTGACTTAACTCAATCTATATCTCGTATATTATAGTTTTCCATGTCTCCAAGTTATAAGACATCGCTTTATGTTGCAAACATGTACTGCTATTATATATATATATATAATATATATAAGTGTAATAGTATATATAGAAGCAATGCAATATATGTACAATATATCATATTATATATTGCATGTTTGCATGTATTGGATGACACTGTACAGGATTCAATCATGCTTTATCCACATAACACGTCAAACCTTAATTATACTAATCACATTATGGTAGATATGTGTTGTATTTAAACTATATAATATCTATATATAATACATAAATGTACTGTATAATGTTCAGTATTATATATTATATAATAATCCAGTTTATTTATTATATATATTATGTATAAATAATTAATTGATAAATTAAATGAAAATATAATGTTTATGTATAAAATATTATGGCGCTCATATAAAATATATGATAATATTTTTATGATTTATGGTAAGGTAATTGCCCGTTGAAAAATGAAAACATGTAATAAGTATAACTCTCCATCTGAATTTGATAAAAAATTTACACCATCATTTTTTCATTAAATCATCATATCAAAGTCACCAAATAAGTCATGTTTTGATTTCTCTTTTATGTATATACAAATACTCATTACTTTGTGAATATTATTCTGTTCCCGTAACGCTCATGAAATACCTTAGCAATGCTGTAGTTAAGTGATGTCATGTAGGACACAAGAGTGAAAAATGCAGCCCGTGTAATCAATAGCAACACCTCCTGGGCCGCGCGCGAGGGCGGCTGTAATGTGGCGACACTATTGAGACACGATGGGCGTTCGTTCGGTGCATGCAGGAATCTCCTCCGATACACTGCGACTCATGAGAATAGCAATCACACCACTAATTAGCTAATTTAATAATTATTACAATTAAATTAATGCTTTTCAAATATTTTTACATAATTTTGTACTACTTGCAAAGATGAAAATTATTGCCATTTATTAATAGATAATTAATATAAATTTATATTATATATATAACATATACTCATGATAGTTTTTTCATTTTTTTCTACTAACGAAATATACTGTCATAATAAAGCTCAATATATTCTATCATTAATCAAGGAAAGTTTAATTAATTACAAGAAATTATTCCATTTGATGACGTCATTTGTTAACCCAGTGGTTTCCAGAGTAGATGCATGCAGCGGCGCGGAGAAACCCCGATAGTGCGGCGGAAAGGTGCATGTAGCAGTTAGATGAGTGTGCCGCTGGCTGTGTCATGGCCCGCCAGCACGTCTCTCCCCGCTCTCCGTCTCGTGACCGTCTGAGTGACAATGATCCTCCCGCTACCGCGACACCGCGCCACGCAACAACGTCTCTCTATCGCTGCTGCTGAATATAACTGGCAAAAAGCCACGCACGAAGCAAACATTTCGTGAGCAAATTGACGTGCAAGCGTCATCAGTACTCACCACCCAGTGAGGAGGGAGATTGTTCCCACATTCTTAAAGTAAACAATAGCAAGTACATTATAATAAAGTCTATATGACAGCACTATTGACAGCAATATTATCAACTATTTGTTGCATGAGGAAATAATTTTTTGCTAATTTAAAAAAAGTGATGAATTTTAATATATAAATTTACAAACTAATTATTTAAGTAATTATTCATACTGGCAATCATGGAATTAAAATTAACTTAAAAAGCTTATTATACAATATACCATCTCTTATTTTAAAGAGGACAAAAATGCAGTGCTTAGTTTCCTCTCAGGGTTAAATTTATAGCCGATGGACAGGGATGGTATTTGATTGAAATTGCGTTGGCGGCTCATCTTCACACAAAAAAGTCACGAGCTCGTAATTATTTTATGCTGGATATTATTTTATCCAAAATAAACTTTTCTTTTTTAAACATTATCCAAATGCTCACTTTTTTTAATGTGTATAATATGGGAATTTTGTTTTTAAACATTAACAATTTCTAATATTTTATTTTCCATTACAGCTCACGATATTAAATCAATCATGTATAATATTTTTGTTTTCTCATAAAATCATTTAGTTAAGTTTTTATTACCGTAGAATTTTGTATTTAGGTGTAATAAAACATATAATTATATATAAATAACAATAATAATAATACATCGTGGGTTCGTTTCGCTATGAGCACCGTGACCGCACGCTCTCAGCTGATCCCAAATAATGCATGCGTATCTGCAATAACACTTCACATCGGCCACATCGCACGACCATCATGACAGCTCCGGAGAATAATTAAACTGGTGTGAGATGTCAATACTTGACTATCATTAGGATTTTATGATGATACATGGAAATCGGATAAATATGTATTTATGGACCAAATATGATTGTTTAAAAATCGTTTTCTTTAAATTTTTGTAAGCCCAAATTTTTGTATTTTTTACAAAGGCACTACAATAATGCTATACAGTATAATATATGAGGCCATTAGGGTCAAAACAGTCTATATCCAAGGCAAGCTAGAATTCAATTTTTGAGCCTCAGCTACATCAACAATATTTTTTCCAGACCACATTTGAACCTGAATTCGGAAAGACAACTTTTATAGTTATCTTTCCAAATCCAGATTCAAAAGTGATCTGAAAAAATTATTGTTGATGTGGCTGAGGCTTAAAAATTCAATTCCAGCTTGCCTTGGATATAGGCTGTTTTGATCCTAATGGACTCATATTTATATACTATTAAATGAAATTGATTTAAAATAGTTTTTATGTATACGTTTATCAGCATCATAATTTTTATTGAAATTATATAATATTATATATTCTTTTATGTCTTTGTTTAAAATTGCAAATAGAAATAGATCTATAACTGATATAGTATATTATCATGTATGCAGCTAATAAAGAATGTATAACTCGTTGCCTGTATTTTTATCCCCTCTTTATATTGTTTATGAACTTCTGGTTTTCAGAGTATGTTTTTTTTATCCATTTGATTTATATTTTCAAAAGATTATTATTTTTTTTTACACATACCCAGATTTGAACAGAAAAAGAGCGACTTGTTTTATATATTTTGGGTTGAGTTATAAATTCTAATATTATTACAAAACGTATTATCAAATTATTTATGGGGCAATAAGGACCTTTTATTGCAAAATAGTAATCAAGAGCATCTCTTCAAATTATTCATGAGTAAACACATATGTATGTTATCATATATTATATTATATGCCTTGAAGAAATTTTATGTTTTCATAATTTCATGTTCACACAGATATCTAAATATTTAATAGTTAATTGTTCACTTACCGTGGAGGTGTAGAAGGGTGCCTGGTCAGCGCCGAGCGCAGGGAAGTACGCAGCCATCTGGTCTCCATAGGGTGCACTGTACATTGAGAGGGGGATGCCCGCAGAGGCCAGTCTCTGGTAGTTGAGGAGGTGTGTCTGGGGGTCGTACTGGCACGTGCACACACTCTGCCCCGTCAGCGGGTCGGTGAACAAGGGTCGCCCAGAGTCGCAGCACCGCGGAGGCGGGGGCAGCGAGGGCGCAGACCCGGGGGCGGATGACGGGGGAGTCACCGCGGGCGGGGGGGCCGACGTGGAGGCGGCCACTGGGGATGGGCTTGCGACAGCCACCTGAGAACAAATACACAAAGGTTAGACTTGTGATAAAGAAATAGGTCGAGAAAATAAGGTAAGCAAAACTTCCTGGAATTCAAGTCTCCAATTATCATGCAGTCCGTTTTAAATTCACAGAAATCGAATTTTGGTTGTACTTCAGACACATATATGTAATTTGCTTAGATAAACAGCAATAAAATTAAAGTAGATTGATTAATTGTAATAATTAATATTATATAATTAATATAGAGTCAAATAAATATACAGCAAGTTTAATATTTGTTCACTGTCTTTAGTTTTATTACTCAAAAGTCTCTGATTCTTAAATTAAATAACTTACAGTTTCAAATTTGGCATTAGTGCAGACATTAAATTTAAAAAAGAGTGGTTCACATTTTTATTAAAAAGTATATAATCAGACCAACATTATATTTATAAATGTATTTTTATCTCCTTACACGAAATATTACTCGTTCATCAAAATTTATCACTAAAAATAATATTTTTAAACTGATATTACCTTAATTATAATATATATACAAAAAAAATTAATGCATTCATTCTTGAAATTGTAATAATTAATTTAAGAGACATAAGATAATCTTAATATTTACTGAAGTATATTCATACACCAAACTATAAATTACTTTTGAGTTATGAGCTTGTCATGTATAAGGTAATAAAATTTTATATACATACGATATATGATTAGAAAATACTATTTAAGTAGGTAGGAACCTTATTTACATATATTGAAATATGTATTAATAATAATTTTATAATAATTTAGTTGCAATATAGCATCTATTGATTTTTACAACGTCCGGTACATAATGTTCAGTTTATGATTGAAATAAATTAGATAAAATAAAACGTAACAGAGAGGGCGATACTTTCAAAAGATAATAACAAGAAAATGAAATATTTCCATGATATTATTCATGCTTATTCCAATATAAATTATTCCATTTGACGAGTAAAAGCAATAAATTCAATTATATTTATAAGCTCAATCAATTATCTATAAAATAATTAAATCATTATATCATATAAATTTTGATTTAGTTGATTAAAATTCGATTAAATATTGATAATGTTTATTAAGTTGAATGAAAATAAATCGATATTTTATAGTGCATCAATTGTGTGTATGACTAAAGTCCCATATATAATCATTGAAAATAAACCTCATATTTATGTTGTTATGTGTGTATATATCATGGTTCAAACTAAACTCCATATAATGTTAATTAATTATAAAGAGTTTAAAGCTTTTTATACAATTTTATATACAACACAAAGTACTAAAAAAAACTTTTTTTTTTTAACCTTTTTCAAACAAATTTTCGTGGTATTACATGCATTTATACGAGTTAAAATTTTAATGTAATGAAAAAATACGAGTGCTTATATGAAAGCTACTATGAGTGAAAAGGGGAAGGGGGTTGGAAGAAGAGAGAGAGAGAATGGAGGTATAAAGGGGTGGGGGGAGGGTGTTAGGTTTATGCATACATCTGTTCTATCATCCATTTTACACCCCTTAACCCTTTCCTAACTACTAATCTATTCACACCAAACGTGGTATAGCCTATAGACAACCAACCATGTTACAATAGGCCAACTATATATAATATATACATATACATATAATACGAACGCCTCTTCTATTTTATGTTACTAGATAAAGACCCAAAAGTTTAAAGGTAACGCCCTATACAACCAACAGAATTCGTTATTAGCTCACAAAACTCTTGTTCTCCATCGTCCAGTGATGCTGCTTACCAAACCAGAATTAAATCAAGAAGGGTTGTATATGAATATTATGTATGTACACTGTAAACTATTTTTTTTTTACTTGTTATGTAAAAGCATCGTATACAATAACGTTAATGATAATTTAATAACTCTATCATGCTTGGTTATATTAAATCATAGGTCATATATTATAATATATTATATTGCAAGCTGCATCCAACTATAGATGACGGTAATATAATATATAAAAGTTTATAACGAAATGCTTTCATATTTGTTTATAGATGTGTATAATTTTATTATACATGCATCATCTGATCATGCATTATAAAATGGTATATATGAAAACGGTATGAAAATTAGTTTGATTTAGAATATCATACAGAAATAAAGTATTATAGAAGCACTTTCTTCTTTATTTTTATCTTCTGCAATATTAAAGTACAAATAATATTGTTTGTGATATCGAAAAAAATAAGCTCGTTTAACTATATAATATAAAAATAATTATTATTTATTTAATAAAGTATAATGTGTAAGTTTATGTCTATTGTGTACATGCTGAGGATGCATTAAATCCGCATTTAGTTTCAGAATAAATATGATTTGAAATTAAATAATTTATATACATGTGTTAAAATAAAAGTTCTTGACATTAAATTTAGATTTTGTTTGGTTTGTTGTAAATAAAATAAAAATAAATAATATACACAGGTATAATATAATATTATTGTTGTTTTTCTGTCCTACCTTCTAAGAATCACAAATTCTTCCTACAATACATGCATGTAATAAATCACAAATGGATTTTTAAAATAAAAGAGTGCTAGTTTTTCTGGAAATCGTAAGATATTTTTTTCAAGCCTTTAAAATTGTAAAAATTTCAATTGTATAATAAAACAGAACTCTTTACAGCGACGCCGAAGCCAAGGTTTGGGTACAGGTATTTTGTTATGACTATAGTGTAAAAATTTGCATTCAAATATTAGAAAATTGAATTGTAAATTGACCACTACGAACATTTAAAGAAATGACTATTATAAAATGAAACCTAAATTTAAATTTTCAAATACCGACAAAGTAATAATTTTTAGTATATTATAAATACTTTTTGAACCCCAAGTCATGGGTACTGTACAAGTATTTTGCAAGACAAAGTAATAATAAAAATAAACAAAACTTTAGGTTAGAGAAAAGTTATCTATATAAATTTTATGTTATAGCTAATAAATAAATAAAAACATTAAAATTTTACCTGGTGTTATTATTGTACAGGAAATTTTAAGCTGCTAAAGGTAAAGCTACTTACGCACACTATAGTGTCAAGTGTCCCTTAAGCTATTCAGCATCCCGAGATGTTCTCAGATAAGTCTGTTTGGCGCCATGAGGCAGGTATCGGCAGACGTTCTAGCCGCAATAACATTCACTGACGAGCCAACCTACCTGTCTGTTTAAATCTGTCCAGGTAAGGGGCACGTAGTAAGCAATCAATAATAAATACAAAATAATGTTTAATATTGGTGTTCATGCAGAATAGATTTGTGAAAATTCTTATCGCATTTAAAGAAAAAAAAATCAAATCTACCTAAATACATCGCTTGAAACAGTAAAAAACCATATATACATGAAGAATAAAATTTAAATACGCCACGGTATAAAGACAGTTTTGCTATAAAAATTAGACAAATAATACTTGAAATATCAACATTTGAATTTAAGTATAAAGCACAATCATATGGCACAATCTATACAGTATAATATATATTATAGTATAAATACATTGCATAAAAAAATGGCAACTCAACTTTGTTTGGATTATTTCTAATAATGCAATCATATTGTAAAATAATATAATTATGATAGGGCGCCATTCACGAAGGACTTATCTAGAAAGATATCCATCAGGTTTGTCACCAACCGATTTTAGTGAAATTGATTTAGGATGAACTAATATTATATGGTTTTTTTAAATCCACAGCTATACTCATTATTGTATATATGTTATAACTATATGAAATTTGCTGCTTTCCTGTTTTTATAATATGTGTACGTGTATATTAAAATTTTCACTGAATGTATAATATCATAAGTTTCTTTTAGCATACTATATATAATATAAAAGGCTCATACTATATATATACTGTAATTACTATGTAAATATAACCACGCAATCAGTATAATTATTATATTGTTGAGCATAAATCCGTCATTAATACTTGATATATAAAATGTAAGTAAATAGGTAAAGACTATAATTTACTGCAATTGCTATTTCTATAACAGTAACCATTACACAAAGCGTTAAAGTATTTTCATTAATGGACTGTTTACTATAATATACTTGAAGTAAATGTTGTATGAAATTAAAATTGTCTATTAAATATTTTAATTACACGAAAAGAAAATATTCATTGCAGCTTTTTAGCACTTAACAGGGAAATATTTATCTTCGTCTAGCCATATATTATATTATATATTATATGGTCTAGCTATATATATATATATATATATATATATATTTATGAAAATAAACTGTGATCTAGTTTATCGATAATATATTTTTAATAATAAATAGCCATATTGACAAGTATTAAATTTTATAGGTTATGCTATTTATTTATTAATGTATTTGCTAATCAATAAAAATTCTTGAAGTAATTAACAATTCTATATCTATAGGATATTATTACTCTATTATAGAGTATACTTTATTCAACTGCAGTTACACAATCAAAATGTGACTAAGATTGCAAAAGGAAAATAAATAAGCTCATTGCATGGATGTTAAATTACATTGTATAAATATATCTCAAAATGTTATAAATATTATTCATATTATTCATAATAGCCGAAGAATAAAACTAATTATCGTGGAGCATGTGCATGGTATATAAATTTTGTCAGATTTTTCTACTTCATTCCAAATATTATTAATTGCAAATCTCTAACATCGTCAACTGTTATAGCTCCTATAGTGGCTCCTATAATAAGAAGTAACCTAAGAGTATCTTTGATTATGCCAGAAGCTTGCAAATAATAATTTATAATCTATATGTGAAAAAAATTATATAATATTATATTTGACGCATGTTATTTTGTTGCACATAATTATAAGCAAACAAAAATGAAAATTTGAATGCTTATTATACATATTAGTTAACATTATGATCATTATTTCTTTATAGCGGCTTTAATCAATTGATGTCTTATAATAAGGATATATTAATCACTAGTAAGTTAATCTAATCTATAATATAAAAGCAAAGCCGCCATAAGTTAAATCAACGATTAAAGCGAATTACAAGATGCTGAAGCCGACTGTGATTTCCATTTCTCAAGTGTTCTCTCCTGATAATGAATGTCGTGCTACCTTGATAATCACGCTGCACTCACCGTGCAATACAAGACGGTATAACATAATGTGGATCGAGCTCTGTTTGCAGTCATATCTTATAAATGACACAGCTTCTAACGTGCGGTTCGAACACACGTGCTGATTAAACTAATTGACTTTTTACCTAGTTAAATATCGTTATCAAAAATATATATATAGGAGGCTGATTTTTAATATAAAAATAAGCTATTTAAATATTATACTAACTTTTCATCATCGTATCACTTAATTCAAGTAAAAAAAATAAATTCAATTTCCACAATTAAAAAATTATTGTGTTTTTGTGTGTTTCGAAACGTGTGGTAATTTTATTATTTTATAAAATTATATATATATATATTTATATATATATATATATATATATATGTATGTATGTATGTATGTAAACGTATGGTTTAACTTTCAACAATATTTTTATAATATATAACTAATAATTATTGTCTACCAGTCAATCAGTAAAATTAAAATATATGACCTTAAAATTATATGAAAAAATTAACTATAAATTAAAGCCATGCAGTATCTTTAAAAAAAAATACATTCATGTTAAAAAATAGTCGCCAAAATAATAATGTTGTGATTAATTAACAAAATGCATAAATAAAAAGAATTACCTCAAAATTCATTTTAAAAAAATAAATATATAATTAACCTGTACTGCATGCGTTTAATTTTTAAGAGCAAAAATAAGAGATTAAAATTAACAAAGAAAAAAATTAAATTACTATTATCAATATGTATATACCATGTTAAAATAAGTAGCAAGTAATTTTTACACCATTATATATTATATATAAAGTGTGTAGTGTATACAATGAACTTTATGATATCTATTTTATATAAATATATAAACTGATTATAAAACATACATTGCAGGGTGGAGTATTATGTATATGTAGGAATACACTTATTGCCAGCACAAGCTTGATGATTAGAGTATAAGTAACAACACAAGAAACAAGTCTTGATATCAAATAAATACCAGGTACAATTGTTATACTATCGATGTCAAAAGTATAAGCCTTTTAAATTACATTACAAAGTCTATAAGACAATAGTCACATTATTATGATACTTATTCTATATACAATGTATGTTATTATATACATTTATATATTACTGACAACAACTCTTCGTAGTTATATATTACTTTTCTTATATACATTATTATAGCTTTTTACTTTTATATATATTATAAAATATATAATATAATGTAGTAAGTAAGTAGTGATCATGCATGTTTGATAAAGAAACGCATCACCAGTGAAGCAATACTTGCTTATGTTGTGTATAGCACTTAGTTCAATGCTGCTGTATATATATGCATGTCTGAAGCAGTAGCCGTGTTATCACACCTAGCCCCCTACCCCCCTCTTTTACCTCGTCTCCATCCTGAATCTCACATCAAGCTTCGGCTTCCATCAAAGTAAAATATAAATATATCAAGACGAGAAAAAAAAAAATGCCAAAGACCAGTTTCTTATCTACCGACTTTTTTTTCATAATATATATTTTTATATAAAAATAAAACAGTAGATATTTTTTAGAAGGAAAAATTTTTACACGTGGGCTATATATATATTTTTTTTTAAAACTAACTGAAAAAAATAGGTAGTATATGTATGATAGTGGATAAGTGCGCAATATATAATAAGAGTTGTATGTATTTTCTCTTGCATACATTGAAAACATGGTGCTTCAGGGTAGTACTTTGTCAAGGTTTTATATGATGAAAGTTTCTTGATTAAATTTTATGATAATTATTTTTTATAATTATATATATAGAAAAATTTAGTACATGTTTTTATTTGTGTTTTCTCAATTAATATATAGCAATTGTACATCTTTTCCGACAATCTAAAATAATTTAACGATTTTTTTTTTATCTCTTTCATGACAGTATATTGGTTATAAATCATTTTATAACATATGAGAAAATATTGCATGCTTTTATTTATAAAAGCCTCATTTAACCTATAACATTGTAAACCGTGTATTGATTCTTTCAATAATATATTTTATATAATTTTATTTCTTTTGATAAATAATGCAACATCGGTATACATATAAATTCTTTTCTACACATGAAAAATTCCAAACGAATAAACATTATAAACAAGAATTGCCTTAGGGTATAAAACGATATATAGGCCTATTTGAATTGAAATATATAGTTTTAAAATTCTTTACATCGATTTCCATATAGTTTTACAACATAATATTACTACACTGACTGGGAAAAAGAGTATTAAGATATAAAATTAAAAATTATAATGCAAAAATGAAAGATGAAGCTTCATGAGATATCAATAAAATATCAATGACAATATAATTGATTAATTTGTAGTGTAAACTCCGTGAGTTTCTTTATATTTATATCTGTTACATATATTTTAAAATTTTATCCTTATACCCAATCCACATGTAACAATGTATATTTCAAAACAAGGATCATTCGAGCATAAATTTAATAAAATGTTAGTGATATGAATTATTATTTCAAATAGAATTATGAATGAATAATTTATACAACAAAAAATAATTACACGTTTTTATTAATAATTGTATCCTTAAAATTATACTCAAGGAATGTAATAATTTTAATGAATGAAGTTGCATGGCTTTTCCAAAAATAGAGTTGTCAGGTGTTCGAGAGGAAGTGATGTTATTGCATGGCTAACTTGCTGTCTATGGGCTTGCACGTACGGTACATGCATACATACATACATTGAGGCTAACTAGATGCTGCTTGCTGCCTACGGGGGACATTATTAACAGACAGACATATACTGGATATACGTCCGTTCACATTTATATACTGCTGCATGATGAAAAAAGAGGATCAATGAAATAGATAACTTCTCATGTGTGTATATTGGAATGAAATTTATTCATTTGTTTATTTATATGTTTTAACAAATGAACACCAATTATCACCAATAACGTATTCAGTTTTAAAAAAATATATATTGTTTAAAAAGCAAGCAGGAGGTTTCATGCAAAAATATACAATATTATACATTTATTTTACATTTTTACCTTATTTAAAAAAAAAATAAAACTCATCGCAGTTGAATTTTTGTTTTTACGTATTTTTTGCAATTTTATACTTCATTGCTTCTCTATATAAGCAATATTTTTTTAAATGACAAACAAAGAAGAGTTAATGTTGACAAAAGAATGTATGTAGATTTATTTTAATAAGGACAATACAAGGGTTATTTTTATATTGAGTTTCCACTGAAGAGTTCAATTGTAATGAATGTATATCGAAAATATTAAAAACATTCGTGTGTTTTAAAAAACATATAATAACATATGTTTTGTACCTAATATATAATAAATTTGTGTCACAAATTTTAAAATAGAAACACACTGACGACAATAATACAGTCGTCTACGTCTATTGGTCTATAATACTAAAAGATTTCTCGACGAGGGATGACAATATATAATATTACATACATTTTACCCTGCAATTTCTGAGTCATATGACATGCATGATTGTCATATAAAATATTGTTGTTTTTGTTTCTTTGCAGATTTTACAGTATATTTCTTTTCTCTATATATATGAGCTATATATTGAGTGAATATTTACCTGGAATTAACTAGTTTTTTTTTAAGTATCAATCTGATGATCACAGCATTACAATAATTGAATATTCAGTATATACTAAAATTTAGTTTGCAAATTTGTAATGTAAATAAATTAAAAATCAAATGTATATAAGGATTCATCAGATTTTTATAATGCAGTTAGTGCTTAAAATTAACCTCATTTTATATGGTATTAAACAGTATTAAACTTTAATGTTATGTATTATGTTATATATATTATATAAACTTCATAATAAAATTAATATATAATTATTACAAGAGGGCAATTTTAGTGGTTAAATAATAATAATAATTATTTCCAGCCGTGAAAGCATCAGGCTTCAAGAAAAACAAAGCATATAATATAATTATAATAACACTACAGTAAAAATTGATAAATAAATTTAAGTATATTTTTATTAATTATCAACCACGTTCATGATAAGTGCATCAAAATTTTATAAACAAATTTAGACATTAAATTTCAGTGTTTGTAATTATATAGTGGGCACAAGATACTAGGACAAAGTCGGATATCCTGAGGCAAATATCTAGAAATACTTGAATCTAATCAGAGGATCTAATTTAATATTAAAATTACCTGAATTGTGTTTACAAAGTTAGAACCATATGATTTACATATAAAATATTCTCCCTTGACAAATGACAACGACGGCAGCGCACGATCACCCAAGTTGACTTTATGCCCAAACAAAACACCACATATTTCCTCATAAATGTCACCCTCTGTCATAATCTCAGTCTAAAATAAATAATCTGGCTGCACTTAAATATCAAAGTCACGTGTCTAGCATAACTTCATATAATTAAAAAATAGAAAAATATATGAAAGGTACTTACTTGACTTGAAGCGTTTGGAGATCCAGCAAAACCAAATTGCGACATTGTAGCAATTATACCCAACAATACTAAAATATCACACTTATGTCCTTTATAACACAAGGACACAAAATACAATTAGTTGTTTGTTTTTTGTCACTTTGGTTTTGAACTAATTAAATTGACTAAAGTATATTTAATACCAACACTTGTTGTTAGTAATAACATAATCTATAATAAATTCACCACAAGTCTTCTTCTTCTTATAAATAAAACACATAAACACTTTATATCACTCATCACTATTGCCTTTTTTTTTATAATAAACTGTCAAAAAATATAAAGTTTATTGTCACACAATTTTTTTTTTAATTAAAAAAAATTAATAATTTCTTCTTCTTGTTTTTAAATACATACTTGTTATAAAAATGTATTCACACACAGGAGCTTTACTTGTTGTCTTATGGGTGTGGTATATAATAAGAAAGAAGGAGTAGATAGATTTCTAAGTAGTGATGAGTGGGAGTGAGAAGTGAGTGAGTGAGGATATATTTTTTTTTTCTTGTTGTGCAGTGCGAGCAAGAAAACAAGGGTGCGAGGTAGTCAAGTTTGCCACCGCGGTCCGCGCACCGCCGAGGAGAAGCTTGCTTGATGATTTGATGATCTCACAAGAGTAGCGGTGGTGGGGGAGAAGAGGGTGGTAGTAGCGGTGGTGGTGGTGGAGCTTTTGGCCTGTCTGTAAGCACTGGGTGATCACTCTGATGATGCTTCTTTGCTTGTGCGCTTACTGCAGTCTTCTTTTTTTTTTATCAAATTGTGGTGGGGGAAATAATTTTTTTTAAATTGTAGGGGAAGTAATATACACCCTTAATTAATACTTATAAAATTTGAGTAATTTTTTTGAGAAATTTACGTTAATTAATAATATTTTTATAAAATTTTATATGAAATAATTATAATAAAAAAAGTCCGATGTTTTGTTGAACACTGTAACCGGGAAAGAATGAAGCATTCGCCGAGAAGTGTGACCGGTTGATTTCCCCTCTATAATTTTCTTCATGAACGAACTATACGAAGCGTGTTGTAGTATAGTGACGAGAATAAAAGTTAAAAGTACACACACATATACATACACACTGTAGTTGGACTAGGACGAAAACACTGTTATGCTGCTTATGCCTCTAGGGGGATTTTACTACTGACTGAGTAGGGTCTCTCTCTCTTCTCAAAGTTTACTCCTTCAGTAACACGACGACTCAACTATACCCACCCCCACACACAACCCAAACCGAACTTTACCGATTTCTTGTTCGTTTTTGTTAATGTTGTTCATAACACGGGAGGGTAGTTTTCTTCACATCGTCGTCTTCTTCTTCATTCTTCAAATCGTAAAATCGTGACTTTCCTCCCTTCACCTCCCCTCCTCTCTCTCTCTCTCTCTCTCTCTCTCTTTGAAGTAAATCCCTCTTTTTTTTCCCCCACCTCTTTTTTTTACCTCCCCTTATAACACGACCCTCACATGTTACCCTTAAATGTTGATCATATGTTTTTGAGTAACACAACACAAACACAATTATATTTTCTTGATACTTTTTTTTTAAGGTAAATTTTAAAACTTGCTTTACGAGTATCTTGCAGACATTTGGTGGCTGGCGCTGCACACTTAGCACTTGTTGTTATAGCTCACGTTAGTTTGCTACTGTCCGTCGAGAAAACGGCACGCGAGAAAAAGAAGAGGGGAAAAATTTAGTTTGACACTAACACACACGCAAGCAAGCAGCTCTTAACGCTTCGTTGAGTTTTTTACCCCCTTCACTTCTCCTACCTTTTTTTTTTTATTCTTATATAATATTTTTTTTATTTTAATATATTATATATTTAATAAATAAAATTTTAAGAAAAAAAAATATATATTATACACACGCAAAAGCCTATGCAGAAATTGTAAAATAGATGTATAGTTACTTTATACGTATATCATGTAATCATGTATAGGTAGGTGTATATATATGTATATGTGTGGTTTTGACTAAACCACTATGACGATGACGGGTTAAAAAAGTCGTGTTACCACGGTGGCTAGCTAGCAACACCACTGTCTACCACAGGGGAAAAAGAAGTAAAGCCTCGGGGCTATGGACAAGATCCTCTCTTAGTAGTGGGGGAGTTTTAAGGAGAATCAAAGGAAGAAAAAATAGTAATATCAAATCGTTCAGTTTCAATCGTAGATCGTAGAGAGCTCGTATCCTACTTGACTGCTTATATTTTTCTGGTGAGGTTATCTCCTTAATTTTTTTTGTACCCCCTTAAACACTACTCTTCTCTTCTTTTTTTTTTCTACCCCTCTAAAAGCTTTTGTCTGATAGTATGAGGTAGGTTTTTTAACTCTCTCTCCCCACTTCTTTTTTCCTGTTTTTTTAACCCCCTCCCCCTTTCTCCTCTTTTTCCCCTACTCTATGTGTTTCCTCAAAGCGACGTCAAGCTTTGTAGAGAGAAGTAAAACGTGATAGGTTACATGATATGATCTTGCTCCGCCTCCTTTAACTCAACTAACTTGCATCTCGTCCAATCGTGTTTCTTGAGCCTTTCCATGCTTTTCAGCTTGTTTTTTTTTTTATTTATTGTGTACATATAGATTGAATATAAGTACAGCTTGTTATACTACTACTAGCTAGAGGTTTTTTCGTCCGAAGGGTGACGACATAAAATAATATATAAAAAAGGTAGATGATACAATTTTTTTTTCTACACGCTATCAAACACATACAAAAAGTCTGACAATCTGTGAAAATGGATTTACAGGAGTTGACCTTTTCAATATCATTGTTTTAACTTTATACTGTACTTAAATTGTACTTGTACTGCATTTGTATAATTTTCATCGCATTTAAATGAAATGGTAATATAACTATAATTGATTGCCCCATTAGATAAAATAAAAAAAAATATGATGCGGCTGATCATTGCAATTTATATTATATTTAATTGAAAAATACTGTAGTTTAAGTTTTGCAATCTTATACATAAAGGGCGCGATTCACGAAGCAGTTAGCCAGGTTTCTAACCACGTTTAGCTTAACCACGTTTAATTAGGGTTGTTTAACACGTAAAACAGGTATATTTAAACGTGGTTAAGGTAAACGTGGTTAAAAACCTGGTTAACTGCTTCGTGAATCGCACCCAAAATATATATCAGTCTAAATCAGGATATTTGGTTTACTATTGAATTTCAGATTTTGATTAATGAATTAATATTTATAATTATGGATATTATATTTATATAATAATTAATTTCATACCATTTTTTAACACATTCTGCATGATAATGCTGAGAGAGAGTTTTTGTTGCCTACATGCATGTGTAACTGGGTAGATATTTAGGGGTGCTTTTTGGTTGAACAACAACAAAAAATTAAAGACACATTATTTATAGACATTTACTACTCTTTAATTAAATATTTGCGTGCAGCTCTTTTTTTTATATTTTTCTTTGCTGCATTTAAGATTGATAAAAATCTTGGGTGCATTCATATAACACAAAGTTTCTATCTTTTATATTCATTTTTATTGATTTATTACAGCTTAAAAGTATACAATGCATCAACTTTGAACCATTGTATTAAAACAAACTTGAATGCATTTTCAATAAAACCCATGTTTTTTTTTATTAAAATACATTATATACTTAATACTTTTATTAATACTTTTAATACGCATACTTTTTATTAATTATATACTTAAAGATATAAAAACAGACACATAAATTTGAAAATTATTTTCATCGATGCACATTATTTATCTCTTAATTTCTCTATTTTCAATTATTTTAAAATAATGAAAGTATGATTACAATTTATAAATTTTAATTTAATTTCATCAATATAATCTCAACAACAACAAAAATCAAAAGGTATATAATGGTGTTTAATATACACTTACATATTAATTTAATATCATATATTCCTAATAATCATGCAAGCAATACATTTTTAATACACCTGATTAAATTGAAAATTATCAAACATAAATTTTAAAAAATATTAAGAAATATTTATGTACTGTATATATAAAAATACGCCAAACATTTCTTTTAAAAACACTTGACTCCTCTAAAATATTTTGACAATGTCAGACTTAAGTGTGACATGAACAAAAAGCATGCTGTGTGCTTTCCAAAAGCTGTCCAAAATTCAACTTAAATAGCTTCATATTTACTAAGCCTTGAAAATAGAAAAGGAAGGAAGTACTTTACCCCCTATCGTCACTAACATTTGAAATTTTGACTGCATGTTGACACGAGGTATTTGCATGTATAGAATAAGTAATTGCATTTTAATGGAGGCTCATTTAGCACCTTATAGATGTGACAGTTTGTAAGTACACGAGGCATGAAGTTTTTATAGGTAGGGTTCGTGGTGATAACGCCTTGAGCATCTTTTTACCTGAGTGCTGAGATTGTAAGTTAGTGATAGCGAGCAAACAACCATCACTGGCAAACATTCTGATTATATGTTCATAGATTAGTGTATACTATAACATATAATATTCTATGTATTATAAATAAAATACGTTATTATATAGTAAAGTAAGTAATTTAAGATATAATTTTCTATAATAATAAGATAGTTATCAATTTTATGTTTTGTATATACCTCATTAAAATTCCATTTTAAAATATTTACTTAAATTTTCCTTTCACAATATAGGATTGTAATTAAATTATTATTATAAGTCATGCGTTCTGCAGAACAATAAAGTGACAAGGTAGGAATTTTAAAAAGTGTAATAAAATACAATAAATATAACATTAATTTGTGCTTGAATGAATTTTGTTTCTAAATGCATTGTAAATTGGATGAGTAACGTTAATGTGGATAATTTGTATTACTGTATTGAAAAAAAAAATAAACTGACAATTTATTCAAGGAACAATAAAAATAGTTTGCATTCTTATATTACCAATTAGTAATATTATATAATAGTAAAAAAGTAATTATTATTGAAAAGGTTGGCTTTCGTGTTGTAAAAGCAGCTCAAAATAATTATTATTATTATTTAAATTTTGGACTGCATGCCATGGAATTAAGAAAAATTGACCCTATATTATATATACATGCAAGCATTTTCTTAATATTGTAATTTTTTTAGATATATGAAGGTAAATAATTACGATATAATTTAATGTAAATGTAATTTAAATAATATTGATTAAATTAATACTGTATAATTAAATCAACATTCATTCGTACCCAATAATAATAATAATAGAATTTGTTTGATGCGTATAAGAGAAAGTTACTCCTCGTCGTTTAATGTAATAGTACTGTAGTTAGTGTGGTTACAAATTGGCCTAGTCTGGTGTTAGAGTTAATTTGGTGGTGGGTCACATCTGGTGCTCATTCCACAGGTCAGTTTGGGCGAGGAGGAGAGCGGCAGGCGGGCGGGCACCGAGGCCTCAACACCGCGGGAGCTGCACGGAGCGAGACCCTCATCGCACTTCAATGCTGCAGTTGCGCTCAATTACAGCACAATTTGCTCTCTACTGTTGAGATTTTCAAACACCACACAATTTTACATTTAGAAGAAAATGCGCAAGCGCTTTTTTCTCTCTCTCTCTCTCTCTCAAAACGAAAGTTACACAAAACTTCCACCAGCAAGCGCTAGCTGTTTATACTGATCACAGAAAAATTCATACTATGGAATAAATAAAAGTGTTTAAAAAAAAAGGTAATCTAAATTTTTAAATGGTCCCTAGATGGCAGCAAATACTATGAAAGAAAACTTTTTGAGGTTTTATATAAAAGTGGAGGGGTTGCATAATGATAAAAAAAAAAAGGTGTTAAAGAATAGTAGAGTGAGAGAAAAAAAATATAGAGGAGGTAATGATAGGGTGGGGAAATTATTTAAAATGGGTGGAGCTATCATTATATTATACATTGGTAGGACTAACAAAAAAAAGGTGAGAGAAAAAGGAGGGAGGATGACCCTTATTATAAAAAGAAGAGGGGTAAAAATGGGGGTGGGTGGGGAGGTAGAAAAATAGAAGGAAAAAGAGGGGAAAAAAGAAGAGGGGAAAAGTGTCGTTGCTTGGCGCCCCCGCCGCCCGTGTGACGACATGTTAGTACGCTGAGGCTCCGTGGGAGGACGTCTCCTGTCAAGCACGCTCACAAAAACTCAAGCGTGAAATATCGTTTTTCATACGTCATATCACCTTGAATATACCGACATTAAATTTAACAATGTGATAGCAGCTCTCGCTGTTATTGCTCATCAAATTAGTGAAGCAGGGGGAAATGATGGGGAGGGGGATGGAAAATTCGTTATTTTTATTTGTGAAAAAAATAAAAAAACGTAGTTTGTGCAAAACTGGACTGCTACTCTCACTTTCAATGTGTGTGACAAATTCTCCGTTTTTTTGTGCAGAAGACTGTACACAGCTTGCGCTAATTTCAACATATTGTAGTGGTTTTTGTAAACTACTTTTTATTTGTTTCCAATGAAATAATTCATATTCAATCACATGCTGAAACTATCATTAACTAAGTAAAAAATATATTTTATTTGATAAATAATTTAAAAATAATCATGAGAGTTCAGTACTGTATTATCTCATCTATAATAAAGTTGAAAAAGTCTCTGTTTGCTTATTTTTTTTTATATGCTGTACAGCCAAACAGGCCAGCTAATTTAAACACACATGAGTGAACATGCATGGGATGCATGACTTCAATTTTGAGGTGAAGAATTCTTGAAATTGTTAATTAATTTAATTCTTTAATTTAAATTATTAATTGTGATGATAAGAAAATTTGTATCAATGACATGGTTCTTGAGAATGCTGAGAGATTCTCGATCATTATAAATGTTAATATGATACATGTGCGGGTCTCCAGAGGAGTGACAATGAAAAATTGCTCAAATATATTATTTACACTTCTAACAATACCCCCATCACAATACTCGTGGTGAAATCTTCTAATTCACCTAATGTAATTTATTTAGTGAAATAGGGACAGAAATGATAAAAGTAATTAATTGTCAAAACATACACATGAATTTTAAATTTATACAAACATACCCTACATTTTTATTTACAAGCCGTTTGTTATATCCATGTGAAATTATTAATTTTAAAATATATTTTCAAAGGAAATAATTCATAAAAAATACATGTCTTTCAACACTGCATATCTAAATGAATTTAGACAAAGATTTATTTTTTTATTACTATTTTATTTCAACAATTGAAGCTCATATTTATGTTGTATTGTTTCTCATGTTAATAATTTACACGAGAAAATGAAAAGTTTTGATGAATAATTTCCTGACACCATCATTTTTATTTTCCCATGTTGATTTAATCTCTGCATGCATTGCAGTTGGTATTTTTGTTGTGACTTGTATGACCTGGGTCATAAGTTCCTAGAGCTGTCACCGTGGCGCTAGTGAGGAGTCCCAACTTTAAATCAACGTACAGTACATGCATATATATATATATATGAAATATTCTATGGTTCACTGCAGAATCAAGTATTCACAATTAGAGCCTCTAAATACATTGAAATAATGATAAGAAGTATTACATAAATTTGTGGTATATTATAGAGTGAATGCAAACTTGTAAGCTTGTAAGTTTGCTTTGGGTAACCTGCCAACAATATCTGTTTTATCACTAACAACATCAACTACTACTATCAGAACCAAAAAGGTGTACCCCTGAATAGCATGATATAAGTTCCATAAGGAGAGGGGCACATCTTTTTGGTTCTGATAGTATATATATATATATATATATATATATATATATATATATATATATATATATATATATATATATATATATAGTTCTTATATATGAAATATATAAACAATATAAACATAACAACACACATACATTTAGATCAATTAATTAAAACTGCAAGGCGTTAAACAGGGCTGCATATTATCTCCTTTACTGTTTATTTTGTTTATTGATAATTGCGCACTTTATTTTAAGTGCACACATACTGAAGTTATGCAACCCCCTGATGCTCCGCGTTGAATAAGTTGCATACACGCGGACGTAGCAGGGGCTTAGCATTTTTTTTCTCTCGTTTTTTTTTTTTTTTTTTTTTTTTTTTTTCATATTTTGATACAACGCTGTGACATGAAGTGCATAAAAAAAGAAGAAGGCGGTCGCTTAGGGGCCATCTATTGTTGCAAAGTGAAGGGAGACAAAAAAGATATTGTATTGAGAGTGTTTGGGGGAGGGGATAAATCGATTGTTGAGCTGTCAATATATAGTAGAACAGAATCTATATGTCTGGCTGGATATATACTCTATCTATCACTGTATATTATATAAAGCTTGACTTATATACTTTTATATATAAAACAACTACTACTACCTCTTTTCAGTTTTGTAAAGGATTTTGTTTCATACGTTAAAAAACATAAGTTTCCTTTTTGACGAATATTCTTTTTTTTTTTATATATATATATATAACAGAGAAATAAAAATGATGAAATAATAATAATAATAAAAAAAGTTTTATAAACTTTAAAATGTTTTTCCTATAAAATTTGATGTAAAGAAGTGGTGTTCATGTAAGTTTTTTGTACTCTCTTCATCGTCAGTGTTTTATTACATATATAATAAGACGCTGCAGAGTATGAGTTTGACATGATGTGCAAGAAAGATTTTGATTAATCTACATGAAGATGGATAGTGCTCCTCGTCCTCCCTCTTCAGCCTGTCATGCTAGCACATTTTGAGTCTAGAGTGGAACAAACTTTCTTACAACAAACTTGGATCTCAGAGGTTAACAATAAAAAATATTGCATACAAGTTAACATTGTTTGTATAAAATAATGCATCTTTGGAGAATATTTTAGAATTTCATTTTTTTTTTTTAATTTAAATATCTTAATATATATATATAATAAGTGTTGCATATTCTATAATCACCAAACTCATTTAACAAAATATTGCACTAGCTTAATTAAATTTCCTGAATTTCCTGGTATATTTCATACATGCACACAATAATTCTGATTTTACACCACGATTTTGCCAGCAAAGAAAAAAAAAAAAAAAAAAACACCACCAACAACAAGTATACCATATAATGCAGGAAATTTAATTAAGCTAGTACGAATTGTATGCCGACAACGATGTATTAGTGAATATCAAGCCTGGACTTGGTCAATGGAACAATCAACGGCTTGCACCGATGCCGAGCATTGTAAAATATTACTACAAAGCTGTTTTATTTTTTCCTTGCATCTTGTCTTTATATATTATGTTGGTGAATTCAGGATTATGGTACACTTATTGCCTTGGAAAATTTCCCACTTGCAGCCTTGTTAATCACCATGTCCCGTGTTATTTTTACGAGGCATGGTGATTAACAAGGCTGTAAGTGCATGGGAAATTTCCGATACCAACGACTGCAGTATGTACATGCAACGTATTTCTTTCCTAATACAAAAATAAGATATAAATTTATAGCTATATAATAATAAAATTTATAAAATTACAATTTATTTATGCTTATATTTATTGCACCCTATTATAAGATTTTTATTATAAATGATATTCTGATGTTGCAATCGAATATACTCTAAATGCACGAATATGTTATGATTGATATGGCATCCTAAATTTGTAAATCCTTTATTATTTAAGGTAAGAATGCAATAAAATTAAGTTCTTTTGAAAAGTAAAAAAACAATAATTTTAATTTTTTTTTGAAAAAAACAAACAAACAATATATGCATGTTGCAGAATAGTTCTTTGAATGCGTAAATTCTAATATCATCAATTCTCGTTATATTAATTTAAAAAATGTTTAGTTTTATTTTTGTAATATTTTATGCAATTTGTAGAGAGAAAAGATGTAAAACTGTTATATGATGTATATATATACTGACTAGCATACTAACTCTGACGTGAAAAATTGTATGCTTTATGCGAACCAACAAAAGTTGAAAATAAAAAAATTATATAAAAATATATATTTTTACATTAAATGGGACTATCTCGAACCAAGGTAATTAAAATTCATGCAACATGTAAAAAATATGTAATTAAAATTCAACCTGTGATAATAATGCTTTTTACAAACGTTCGTAATTAATTAACAATCTTGAACAATAACCTTCGCATACTTTCATAAAACATTGATTGTTAAAATAATTTCAAGGTGAAACAGCATATGTTAGACAAATAAAAAGGCAAATTATTTCTTAAAAAAAAAAGAGGTTATAAACATAATGCAACTACATAAAATATTTACAAACATTTATATAATAAAACCATGCCAAATATTTTTACGTTAGAATTTTATTGTTTGTACCTTTTATTTAAAATGTTAATGTGCACCCGTGAAATTGTCACGTGACCTCAGTCATGTGACTGCATGCAGTGTGAGGTGGTCGTCTGGGGGGTAGGGGGAGGGGGGAGAAGTAGAAACAATGCCTCGCCTTTGTTAAAGTTACGCACGATTTCGTATTGGGAATGTCTGCAAGCTTATAAGCCAGCCATCACATGCACTACTCACGGGTCTGGCCAGCATACTCCTGATGATGCTCAATGTATAACAATATCACCGACTTGTGCTATTGTTTTATGAAGAATAACCGATGAGTTTTCAATCAATAGATTTTATTCATTTTAAGAAATATGATGACGTCATCACTAATCATAAATATAAAAGTGAAGAAACACGTGTAATATTTTGATATTAAAACATTGTTAATATTTTTTTTATCATTTTTTTTTTTTTTCAAAGTTAAATGTTTTAGTGTGCCACAAGCGATGTTGCAGCGTGCCGCTAGTTCGTCATGTTTCAGTCAGGAATTTATTGTTTTATGTTGGCTAAATTGCCGTGTTTGCCTGCGTGTGTTCCAACCTTATATTATAGACAGCCACACCGTGAGCTTGCTTTTCTTAACTAACTAATGAGAAAACTCCCATAATATAATTCTTATATATATGACCAACCTTCTATATAATATATATATTTTTTTTGTTCTTTTTGTTTTAAGGCTATATTCGGCACCACTTTGTAAAATTCTAAAGATCGAATTAACTAAAAGAACACACACATTGAACACACGCTTATTTAAATGATAGGCATAATAATATATTACCCCCTAAAAAATGAAACTATAATGTATGTACAGTAGTATTTAATTTCTAAATTATTTTAAAATATTTTCCTGCTAATGAGATTTCAAGCTTATTTCTTAATAATACCACGTGACCTATAGCTATTTTATTCAAACCTTGTGACAAAATCTGTTCATTTCAAATAAATAATTTAATTTTTTTTTCAGTAATTTAAAAATATTTTATTTTTCTTTGAATTTTAAAATTCTTATTTATTCTGTAAATTGTCTCAAAATTTACACTTCAGGAAATTCAATAATTAATTTAATTAGTGTCCTTGCATTTAAGACACCTATAAAAACAATATAATTTTTTTTAACCCGGCCACATCAAATTAGCAAGAGTCATCATTTGTCAGAAAAGGCATTTCTTTGAATCCATTAGCAAAGTTGCCAATTATTTTTCAATAAAACTCAACTCTAGTTTATTGAAATAATAAATGAGTCAGACGTGAGTCACGCGAGACAAAGGCCAGCAGAGAATTGACGACTTTGAAGGTTCCTCCGAGACGAGACCTGCACAAGAAGCACCACAGGCGACGATCAAATAAAAAACTTTTACAAAAGAAGTGTGAATTTAACATGGAAATTTTATGGTTACACTGGAGAAAAAGATTATCATTAATTTTACACTTACATACTTTTCATAGTCCTACAAAATTAACACTAACATAATATTTGTGTATATGTTGGCATGACCAAAGCCCGAATTCGGGCAAAGCCCCCAAAAAAAGGCGCACATCTAGGTGTGCCCCTAGCGATTTGAGCAAAGCCCGAAATTAACAAATATTTCGGGCTTTGCTCATTTAAATTTGATCAAATCGAAAAAAGAAAAAAGCAAACCCCGACGAATAATCTCATTGTCAGTATGACTTGAATAATTCAGAAATAAATGTTTTATTAAAAAAATAATATACACGCTATATATACTAAAACGTTAAATTTGTATTTTTGTCAATTAATTAAAAAAGTGATGTAATTAAAATATTACTAAATTCACAATATTTTATTGTGATATATTTATTACAAATTATATTACTATATTAATACGGCACAATTTCTAATTATTATTTTTCATTTTGCTTTGAGCACTTCTAGAAATGATCAAAACAGTGAGCAAAGTTCGAAATAAAGCTTCTCGTCGGGGTTTGCTTTTTTTCGATTTAAGCACTTCTAGAAATGAGCAAACTTAAATGAGCAAAGCCCGAAAAATTTGTTAATTTCGGGCTTTGCTCAAATCGCTAGGGGCACACCTAAATGTGCGCAATATTTTCGGGCTTTGGTGCCAGCATATATATAATTTATTTTAGCACTGTTACTCATATTTCTAAATGCTCAATAAAATTGCCAATGCATTAATCGTTTCTTTGTTATATAATATATATATATATATATATATATATATATATATATATATATAAATATTCATATTTATAACAATTATATAGTAATATTATAGTAATATTATAGTAATATTAAATATAATTTAAAAACTAAAATATATTTAATTACATGACAAATTTATTATTACTTAATAATTGTAGCTATACAAATATTTTAGTAAAGTAATTTACATTGCATGAGAATTCCATCCCTCTACACGAAGTGCAGTACGCCCAGCAATGCAGTTGCAGTTGCACTGAGTGTGCAGTTTGACTCTGGTAGTCTAATTAGCATGCAGGGGAAGGCGCGAGGCCCCACACGACGAGCGACAAGCTGGGCCGTGACGAAACACAAGCCGACATCGTGATTAACAATGAACAAACACTGCTGCATGCACGCGCTGTAACAATGGCAGTGTCACTGCTAGTTACAGTCATGCGGTAAACCTGTGCTAATGTGTGTATTAAATATTTGATGTATTAAATAAATAGGCAGATAAAAATTCTTTAATAAAAAAGGACAAAATAATGAATATAATAATTTACAAGAATCTATTTATTGTCCATTTATTAAAATTTTGCTTAAAATTTAAAATAAATTTTGACACTGACACTGTTTTAGTAAAAAAAAAAAAAAAAAAAAAATGAATAAGTGTTTTCAATATTCAATTGCTCTTTGTTAGAGGATTGATGTCAGCGGTAAGAAAAAAAGGCTTAGTATAAAATGGTAAACCAATCTAAAAAATTTAGCAAATCTTGCTATCATGAAATTATTTTTCGAAAGAAAAAAAAAAATAGAATCAAATTTTAAGTTGCATTAAAAATTAACATTGTTTCAAATGGGAACTGCTGTGGCTATTAGTCAAATCAATATATTTTTCGCATAAGAAAAATTCATTACTTATACAATCTACAACAAATATTATTGAGCAACGGTCATCGGCGAATCCTTAAAAATATAGATTACAAACAACATAAAACATAATAATTTGTTACATGATTTTTTATTTTAAATGTATAGGGATGGTGAGAGAAATTGCTTTTTTAAATTAAAAAATAATACGAATAAACCATTTTTTTTATAAGCAATAATATTTCACTAATTCTTATGTCCTCAGACTGTAAATAAGTTTGCTTTTGTTTATTTTTTAGCATCCTAATCCTCCACACTGCGACTCAACTTGACAGCGCCGATGAGAAATGTCTCTCGGACCGGCCGCCGGACACCACCAACAATGTCACGGCCATCGGGGGGGGGGGGGAGGGTAATAAGCCTCTTATGTATCGTGAGCAGCGAGAAGGAGCTGTGGGACCACACATCTCGCGGATCCCCGAGCAGGATCAAATTATTGAGTAACCACCGTGGTCGCACACGGCTAAGCTTTCTTGTCCAGCCACTGGTTTTGTATAAGCTCCTTTCTAATAAGCACAAGTGACGTGGGTGACTTATAAATGTAGGTAACTCAATGCTCAGAACTTATTTTATAATCTTAGTTTCATCATTTTTTGTTATGGAATTTTTAATTTATGTTGCACAAGTCTTATATGTTTATTGAACTAAAAGTTCATCTTATTGTATGTGATAGTATGATCTGTTCTTATTTTTTAAGAGAAATTTAATATGTACGATCACTTTGCAATTAAATAAAAATATAATAGAATGCACACTTATTATAATAGCTACAAATTGTTCCACAAAGCTCTTGTATTATAAAACAGTGTATGTTGTCTGAATTGAGTCTTCTTACAGATTAAAAGATCTAGCTTATAAATTTTTGTTTTTTAGCTCCTACATTATTAAGAAGTCATATATAATATATTTTACACCGTCTTACATGCTTTTCTATTATCCTTGTGATTTATAATGCTTCTACTTAGTGTCGAGCAAAGTAAAGAAAGACGATATTCGTTATGTCCCTGGAAGAAGAAGAAGTAGTCAAAAGATTAAGATGCTCTTACAACTATACGATGTAGTATTATAGAAATATTTTATATTTTTATAAATAGTTTTGAATAAGCGCTTCTGTAAATGATTTTGCTCTCAAGGTTTGATGTTTTCTTTTTTGACGTAAAATGTCTGTCAATGTCACTTTTGATCCCCTCCATGCTTGCTTGGAGATGTAACACGGATATATTGAGCTTTAATTACTTCAAGAAGTGTTTGTGGATGTAAAAACAGCTGAAGAAACAAATTTTCTGTATTTATTTATGTTTGGAGAAGGGGGAGAATTAAAAGGGGTTGTGAAGTGCTAATAATGAGTCATAATATCTTGATACAATGCTGTTTTCCTCTAATTATTTAGCAGCTAATGGAGTAGAAAATTTGTGTTGATTATTTATATAAAAATATAATAGAAGAGATAGTTTATTAGGATAGTTTGTTTTGCAATGTCATTAACCCCCTTCCTCTCCCCGTCCTATATACCTTTCTCCTGTGAGCAATATGCTGGGAGGCTAATATAAATTCACTACAAATACAATGACTATTTAAAATACCACTTTACTACATATACAGTATTAGCATGCACAATAATAAATAATATCAAAACCTAACTATATTATTTTAATGATTTAGTTATTTTAATTATATCCAGGGTAAAATTAACTTCGTGTGTCACGTGTGAAAGAGAGAGAGAGAGAGAGAGAGAGAGAGAGAGAGAGAGAGAGAGAGAGAGAAGAGAGGAAAAGAGAGTTTGACAATGCCAGATCAGTTAAACTTGTATTATATTGTTGTTTTTACTATTTTTTTGTATTCCTGTTCTGATCTTTAATACCCTTGAATTAAAATAACAAGTATATTTTTTTGCTTTTATCACTATTATATATATTCATTGTAGCTTTATCAGAACAAACAAAATATAAACTGACGCATTTCATTCAAATTCATGAATTCATCAATACCATTCATGAGGAACTATTTTCTATTGACATAAGAAACTCGATATATGAGCTAGCTATATAATATACTAACTTAAAATCAGTGAGTTTTTGGTCCGTATATTGGACGAGATTACTTGCGTAAGAGTCTCTCGATATTGCAGTCAATCACTCTGCAATATATGATGGCAACCCTTCTCGTGCTGCCGGTGATTCAACCCACGCCACCGACCCGTTGTTATTGGTGTTTGCTCTGCACTTTACTGCCCTAAACTCTTTTTTTCCCTCGCGAAATTCTGCGCCACGCTCTCCTGGCTGCACCGTTATTACGCGCTCGAGACTTCTGCTATGGCATCACCAAACTTCAGACGAGCGTAAACAATAAACATAGAACCCCTCGGCTACCTTCAATACCTGTGGAAAACTACAGATTTGGAGGTCTAATTTGTGAAATCCTGGAGGAAAAGAATAAGAAGCAAGTTTAACTTTTGACTCAAGAGAAAGAATTTATTTATTTTTGTAAATATTTAAATTAAATACATGTTTTCAACATAATATTTGATTTTTTTAATTGATCACAACAGAGTAGCAAAGTGAACTAATTTTTCACTTTATTTTTACGTACCAGTTTACCGAAGCAATGCAACAACAACGATCAAATCCAGCTGCAGCACTCATTGTCAGCACATACTTACGAAGATTGTGTATCGTATATATACATGCAGTGTAAAAAAACATTTTCATTGAAAATTCTATATATAATACTGCCCTTTTTGCATTGATTTGATAGCTCAGCATACAAGAAATAAAACATATTTAAACCAGGCTGTATAAACTTTTCTTTCCGTGTGTTCTATTATAATACTGCATGATGTTAAAAAATAAAATTATTGTACAAGAAGTGTTGGCATAAAAACTGACTCCCCCTCTACGTGGCAATAATTCCAGAGGCACTTCTGCAGTTTAAACTTCATTGTGCAGAAACAACAGTCCCTAAGCTGCAGCAAAAATTATGTGGAGCATGACTTTGTTAACCAGCATGCAAACTCGCCGCATATATTTATATACGCAAACTTTATTTACATATGTTTGCACTGCAGAAGCATAAAGTAATAATGTTACTTTATATATTTACGATAATAATTACATTTGAAGTCGAAAAAAATACGCTGTGATTTAATAGATGAAAATAAATATTGTCTCAGTGCAGTCAGTGCGTTCACTTATACATATTAATGACAGTTCATTAATGATGAAAACTTACTGAATTGACAAGGAAAACGTTAGTACAAACTTCATCTGATGATGGCACATGTCATATTGATTTTTTTTTTTTTTTTTTTACTATATTTTGTTGCTCTTTGTAGTAAATTTTATCTTACTGTTATATACGTTAAAAAGATTAAAAATAATTTGTTGTTTTTAAAATGTAATTATAACAGTTAAAAAAATAAATGATATTCCAACCGTATGTGCGATAAGAAAAATAAAGGTTCAAATTGCGATAAAATTTTCATGAAGGGATCATGTGAAATTTATTCTTCTAAATCATTTACCAGGAGGTCAGTTATAAATTCATGATTTATATTAAAGAAATGATGTGTCGGAAAAACGTGACACGAGAGTCAATACAAAGAAGCCGAGTCAAATGGCCAGTAATAAGCTTTTGACGCACATAAATTGTTCGATGGCTGCAGATATAGTCCAAGCCTGTGAGGTCTGCCCCAATTACTCGACTTTCGTGGCAGCTCGCTGGTAAATGATACACGGCGAACAATGGACAGAGGCTTCTCATAACCAGAGACACAGCGCTCACTGAAATATTATAACAACTTCGGTGGCTGTTATTGCAGACATTCTTGCATCAGTTACTCTATCATCTCAGAGTGGTTTGGCAAGAATCTGGAAGATAGTGTCAGGGTAAAATAAAAAAGTGTTAGTTTTAGAAATTTTCCATGTTAAAATTCTTTAGAATAATAAAAAAGAAGCATATAATCATTCAGGGAAAAGCAAATCGATCTAATTATTTTGTTAATTTTGTTGATTTAAACTTTTCTCTGGTGTTATGTTGCCGTTATTTGTATTTATTATTTGTTTCTCTTTATTTGTAACTAGGCTACCAATTGCATAAACTAATTTTTGTACTGATTGCATGATTGCGCCTCTGAAAAGTTCCCTTCTGCAGTCTTGTTAATCACCATGGCCTGTAAGTATAACACACGGCATGGTGATTGGAGCTTTTCAGAGGCGAGGAGTGTACATTACAATTGAATATATTTGGTGTACGCATATTTTAGTTAATATAATTACAAATTAATGCTACTTATTATTATATATACATGATATTAATATTATACAGTATTATAATGTTATATAATATTACTAATAATATTTATTATTATATGTACTATTAATACTGTAGACTCAATCAAAATATATATAAGAAATTTAAATACATAAGTTACAATCATGATACATATAAAATAAATCATGTTTAAAGTAGCAGTTTTAGTTATTAGTTAAAGTGTTGTAAAAAGGGCTATTTGAGAGTGTAAAGCATCATTTATGTAGTTACACACCCTGTAAGTGAGATAGTCTCTTGGTCGACAGCAAAAGCAGAAAAGATACCAGCAAAACTAAATATAATCAAACCAACATAAGTGTATAATTATTCTGTGCAGTATTTTATCGTAAAAAACTTTGAATTTTGGAAAATATTTGTCATAGATAGAAAAACGTTTAAAATTTTGTGTTTAAATCTGAAATTTTATTTTTATTTAAGCATTTAACATTGTAAAATATAGAAAAATAAAATTTCAAGTTATGTGAGTACGAGTTTAGTTAATTCAGGCCACCGCTTGAGGTGAGAATGAAATCAAGGCTTGGTATAAAAGGAAATTCATGTTGGAGAGATTAGAGTCCAAGTGCTTCAATAGTTAGGGGGGCGCCAGGCGTTTGCTTAGACATTTATGGTGATTATACAGAAACACATCGTCACAACCATCTATAATAAAATACAGAATTCACAATATTTACATTGATTTAACGGCTTGTATATTAAATGTAATATCTCATGCATGTTTGATAACTACATTATCACAAATACATCAGGTTATAAAAATCAAGTTTAATGCCATGCTTTATGCAAAGGATTTTAAATATTATTTTTGTCAAACAGTTACCATATTATGACGTCATCACTGTTATTTGAATTTTTCTTTTAAGTTGTTTGCTTGCTACTTTTCTAGCTTTGGTTATTATCTTTATGCCATGTCCTATCACTTGCTAACACCAAGTGTTCCCAAAAATAAAGTTTTCATGCCTCTCTTGTTTATATGTTTGCTAACACCAAGTGTTCCCAAAAATAAAGTTTTCATGCCTCTCTTGTTTATATGTTAAATGCTATATTATAGTCCATTATTTATACATCAATTTTTAACACATTTAGATTTCCAATCATAAAATTATACGATTTTTTTCCCCTTTAATGCTCTTTAAATCTATAAGGTGGTGTTTAATAGTCATGCTTTTAATAGAATTAGATTATATAGCTTTTCAAGTTTATCGAGTTGTATTTTATGATGATTTGATGATATCAGTACATACATAAAATATAAAGTTAAAAGTCGAGTTTATTAAAATAATTTTAATCAAGCAAATTTCTGTATTTTGATCATAAAATGTTATTATTTTAGTAGATTTAAAAATAATATATTTATAGCAATTATACAATATGCACTATACACATTCAGTCACATCTATACCTTTTTAATAATATAATAAAGAAGATTTTTATTTTATGAACTTTATGTGCTGTTTATTTATCAATTAGACAACTTAAAATCTTGAAACTATTTCATTAATATATTTTACCTTTACATTTGAATTTGGTGGGGTTTTAAATTATGCAATTTATTTGCTATTTATTTTACAATCAAATTACATTTTTGTGCAAATATTATTTATTTATACACACTATAAAATTGTATACTTAAGGTGACAAATTTATAACCATACCAAAAAATAAATAAAATAAAACTGCTATGGTTAATTTATTTATTTTGAATAAAATATTCATCATTTATTTTTTTATTTTTACTCTATCACGTGGTTTTGCATTTTATGGTTGGTCCAATTTGACGTCGCGCCTGTGTCCCCGCTGTGTCCTTTCCTTCTCATTTCCATACCTTGCCATATACTTTGAACCACCACTCTTACTGATGACGTCACGAACATTTGAATGTAAATTTTACCTGTAAAACAATAATCGTAATTATGCAGGATTTAAATTCAATTTATACAAAATTCATATTAGACCATACTTTTAAATAAATTGCATGCCAATGAGAATTTTTATATTAATTTTTATAAACTGGCATCATTACGTCGTCTTTTAATTTTATACAATATTTTTTATATCTTTACAGTTTTATATCAATCTAAGTGTCCATGTTTGTCTACGCAAGTGACACTCCTTTTGCCTCAGTATAGTTATATCTATAATATCTGTGTTCATATTCATGCATATACACAACAAACAAGACATTATTTATTTTGATAATAAATTTTATATAAATTTTAAAATCAAATATATAAAAATCATATAAATATTATTTCTTATCCATTTTTACATCTTTATTTTTTTACTTTAATACAAAGAAAATAACACCTGTCTTTATTATATAGGGACTGACTGTAACACCTGTATATTATTAAAAACCTGTCTTACAAGTTTTGATGTGTGTATATACATTTTTTTTTTAAAAAGTTTTTATTCTTAAATAACTCATATAAAATAATGTCAAATATCATATTTGTATAAAAAATTATATTATTATTCTATGTAAGGATATCATTGTATTTTGTTTTGAAAAAAGGTTTAAAGGTATTAATATAGCTTAATCCACAGGCTAAGTTACATTTTACAACCTCACATGGTTATATAAGTGAAGGAAGGCCACACACATCTTCTTATTCAGGGTGGCATTAGATGCATGTCATTTCGTGATGAGAACTATGATTAAAATCAATGAATTTCTTTATGATGCTTTGCAGCAATTTTCTTAATATTTTTCATTCATGTAAGAAAATTAAAAACTCCATAACTTGTATTTAACTTTCAAATTTTTGCATGATCTCGACGAAAATTACGATATTTAAAAAATAATAATAAACTTACATACACCCCAAGACATTCTCTGGACCTCACCTCTGCCCGATTTGCTTGAGAAACAAAGAGTTTTTTCCATTATTTTGGATATGAAAAAAGAACCCTTAAAATTAGTCTAAGTTCATCTCGCCTCTAAAAGTAAAAAACATAAAAATATCATGTGTTTCATATATAATATACATCAAAGGCAAGATGAACTATATATGAACTACACATATATAGTAGTAGTGTAGAATAGTACCTTGTTAAATGTCCTAATTCACCAGTTAATTATTTTAATTGTAAAATATATATAAATGAAATAAAAAGCATCGTTTACTCACTTAGTTACAGTATTTCACAAAAAAATGTTTAAGTCTTGATCGAGTCTCACTGGAAGTTGAAAATGCAATCGCCGTGTCATTCATGCTGTAAAGTGTAATAAAGTTTTGAATTTTCAAGGTCTTCCTAATTAAATAATAACTCAACCACAATTTGATTTGTAGAGAGGTTTCCCTCACATGTTTTTAAATAAGGAACATTGAATTTTCGTCTGTTAGCATGGTAAATTTTTTATTGGCCAACCTTGTCTTCAATAAAATGCATAGATTTCAGAGTATAGAAATCAAGAGGAAGGAAAATAAACATTCTATAATATATAATACCTTTTTTATAAACTGAAGTATTATCATATAAAGTACTATCTCTATATATAAAATTCAGGTGTAATAATATTATAACCATGACGTCATATGCAATTTCTATGACATTTTTATAGTAAATTTATAAACTTATACTTTGATGAGCTCTAAAAAAGTAAATCTTGATGTGTATTATTATTTTTTTTTTTCTTCTGTGTGACTTGGTGAATGGAAATATCTGAGTTTGAGATCTGCGCGCAATATTTTAGGTCTTGATCTGTTTGGGCCCATCAGACTACCGCCACCACCACCGTAGTTTTCTATTGTAAATGTGACTTCAACCCACGTGACTTAAGTCTAAAAAAATGGGCTTGACCGAATACCCACTTCCTTTTTTTTTTATTATATATTTTATTTTTTATATTTTATTTTCATGAGATGTTTCTGATTAGTATATACACTCTAACTTGTCAAGCTCATGAAGAGCAAATGTCTTTATTTGCAATAACAAGAGATATTTTTGACTGCGTCTATTTAATTTACACTCTTATCTCTTAATTTATGTACCAAGTTACAATAAATATATTTATATACATATATTAACGGGGACTTTAATTTGTTTTTTTACACCTCTATTTCTTCGTAGTTTTTTATATGAAAAATATATTTGAAAATTGACTATGACACTTCAATAAATTGTATACAAAACTATAAACTGCACTATAAAGCCGGTATTACACGATACAATTTTTCTGATTATTGTATACAATTTTTCCTTACAAGAAAATTTAATCTCCATTTGTTTGTATTGAGAGGAAATTTTTTTGCAAGGAAAAATTGTATACAATATTCAGAAAAATTGTATCGTGTAATATAGGCTTTAGAATAAAAGTTTATTATTCAGTAAGCTGTTAATTTTCTTTCTATTTATATATTTTCTGAATTAAACAGCCTAAAACATGGATAAAAAGCAGGAGTTGAAATTTTATTTTTAAATAGAAATTGATAAATTTCTGTATTTCTGTCTGCAAGAAAGCAAGCAATGTGCAACATTTACAGCTAATTAATATAACAGAACTTTCACCTCAAATCATTGTATATATTATACTCTTCCAAACATCGTTAAGTGTCCTTTTGACAAAAAATAAATAAATAAAAAATCCTTCCTCTTGGAATGTATAAGCAAACTGTTATTCATGTATCAGGTATTCAGTTCATTAATGCAATTTTCAAATTTGTTTTCTGGGTGTAGTTTTTTCTAAACTGGTGTATAAGGATATTGTATAGAGTTGCATATTATCACAAAGCATGGATACAAAAAAAGGATACTAACGGACACTTTCTTATGATAAAATGTGAAAAAAATTCAAGTTTGTATCAATATACTGTATTTATAATAAAATAATTAACCAGGAAACTAATTATTAAAAATAAATTTAATAAGCCATGGCAGATCAAAAAATATTCTTCTAAGAAAATCTTTCAAAGTAAAATAAAATAACGAGGTGTTAGCATCAGATGATGTAATTGCTTTGGAATTTTTAGATACACCCCTGCAGGCTTTGAGTAAGAAGATAAAAAAAAATAAAAGGGTGTGAGAGTTTAATGCAGCAGCGTATAGCCAACTAAAATGCAATAAGAACAAAAGAGCATCGTTAGCTTGATTTTTAACTGGCATCATGCAGTCTAACTAAAAACTAGTCTCTCGATCGTTTGCAGGTGGTTTATACTCTCTGCAAAGGTCATTGACCTTGTGAACCTTCTAATAACGATTTTGTTTGATTCAAATTTATTTTTAAAAAATTGTGTAATTATATATTTATAGACAGATAAGATAAAAAATTCAAAGAGACCATTCTATATCAAGAAAAAATATTTTTACATTCAGAAAATTTAACTCATTTAAAAATAATTCTAAGGGATTAAATTTAAGTATAATAAAATACCAACCAAGTTATAGTCTTGATACCAACTATATATTGACATTGATGAATCAAAATGACATCATCTTATTTGATAATGAATCTAACTATATAATGTTGATTCTTTTGAGGTAATGCCGCCTATAGTATACTGAAATATTGAGGTGCCAAGATTTTAATCTTTTATTTTTTTATTCTACCTTTAATTAGTGGCAATATTGGTCCACCCTTGGTTAAATGGATATACAACAAGTCTTGTTTATTTATTTTATAAAATAAACCAATCAACACTTAGTATAAAGAAGATTGGACCAATCATAAGTGGTTTTATATAAGTTAGACACCTCCTTCATGTTTGCTCGTTAGTGATTAGACTCGCTAAGAAATAAAAAAAAAATACATGGTTGTAGTAAGAAGGCTTCTTCTTATGGAGGAGGGGAGTTTGTTCCCCTAGAGGTCACGCAACCCGCACGTCACGTTGTACTTATAAGTCATGTGGTTGGCGGCCATTACTGCTAGTACAATTGTATAATTAATGTAAGTACATAATCTTCAAGATAAAACAAATTAGGTTCTTTTAATATATATTTTTAATTTATCTTCATTTTAAATTTATCAGTCTGGTTTTAAATTAGCATGATTTTAATTTCTTGAAAAACTAGGTTTTAAAAAGATAGAAGTAATAAAAATGATAATTAATCTTTTTAAATTTTAATATACTTGCATAAAAATGTAAAAAATATTTATAAATTTTGATGTTGTCAAGTTTTATGTATCATATAAAACAGAATTATAAATAATTGTTGTGAAATTTAGTAGTGAACGTTGATAACTACATAAATTATAAAGTGTCATATGCATGCATGGTTTTAAATTTCAACCTTTTATTTGTTTAACTCAAATTGCAGAAAACATCACAACGTCACGAGTTTGTAGAAAAGCTGACTTTTGGACTTTTGCTTTTCTAGCATAATCCAAGATTTGTTAACTACCCTTAAATCTTGACATAATTAATCTGCATAATAGTTCTGTATATAGAAATCATTGTTTTGAAGTGAAATAAACAGATTTTATTGTATAACATTATTATGTAAATTGATCTAAAACATTAATCATTAACCATGAATATGTTTTTATGTGAATTTTGTGCTTATAACGTGTGCTTGATACAAAATAATTTACAATAAAATTACTAATATAATACGCTTAAAATTTATAAACTAACAATCCTAAAAATCATAATATTAAACAGTAACCTGATTATATATTGTCATATTATATATATGTCATGGAGTACATATTAAACATTTAGTAGAACTACTTTACTATATAGTATATATGTGATAAAATTTGAAACTATAATCCTATCTTATATTTTGTTGTTACTTTTTATTACAAGTAAAATTTATGCTATTAAAAAAATATTGGCCTGTGTTAATACGCAATTAACACATAATTTATCTGTGTTTTTATATAGTACCGTAGAGCTATTTAAGTACCACAAGAATTTCAGTATTTTTAATAGCTTTTAAAATTAGATTTTGATAAAATTTCTTGTTGACAAGAGTGATATTAAATTATACAAAAACAGTTTAATTTTATATCAGTAAAAAAATATTTCAAATATATTTACAAGCTTAGTTTATGAGTCTGTTGAATTTGTCTATATCTAAATAGTATAATTAAATGTACAACTTACGGTTTAAAAAATTCATCAGTAAAGAATTCTTATTAAAAAAACTAGCAAATGCTAAGGTAATTTATTAGAATTTTATTTTTTATTGGCACGTTGTTGGTGCTTGAACGCCGCGGTAAGTGCGGGACCAAGTTGTCCAGAAGACACAGCCTCTCGCGGGGTATTGCCGGCCAGTTGGATCCTCGGCTAACAGATATTAGCGTTTGGAATAGTTTATGTGCGGCCAGTGTAGTAGTAAGCCGTCTTTTCCTATAGGATCAAGAAGATCGAATACAATCTTAGGGTCATAATGTTTCCTCAATTTTCAATTAAATTTAAATTGATTTTATAATATTTATGATATTTGAATAGACAATATTAGATAAAATGTTAATATAGAGGATTTAGTATTATTAATTAATTTAAATAAAAAATATATTCTATCTGTGTTTTTTTAATTTTTTTAACATCTTATAAATAATAGAAAAAAGTGCAAAAATTCATTCCTTGGTACAGAGTTGCATGCTTTACTCAGTATAACATATTTTAACAGTGTGCCTTAAAAATTATTAAATTAATTATTCAAGTTAATGACTGCATTTTTTGTAACTTTTATACAAAAACTTTAAGTATTTTTCAGTTAGTAAAAAGTAAAGATGTTCATTCTTTATTATTTAATACGTGCCATTTATTATTTAAATGAACTCAACTACTATAATTTAAGTTAACAAAAAAAAAAATACATGTATATGATAATAATATTTCAGGAAGAATATCATATCTGACATAACACAGTTCTAAAAAGGTCAAAAAGTCACGAGAAGCTACTCCTGCACGTTTAGTACAAGGTACACAATTCAGTGGAGTCCTCTTCTTATTCTTGATACGATTTATAGAGATGAGAAGGGAGGAAGGAGAACAGGATGTTAGCATATTATAGTAGCCTTGCTATACGTAATGTCATACACCGAGCTTCCATGAATGAATCATAGAGAAATATGTATTCATTGAGAAGATCTCATGCAAGCATTTTTTTTTTTTCTTTCTTGTATAATGTTTTAGTGGTGAGTATAGTTCTGTTATACAGAATACACAACATGTATTATGAACTTGAATCGTAAATCTGTAGTTTATATTTTATATAAAAAAATTATCATATTTATTCAATATATTATAATATTTTTTTTCAATCTAATTTAAATATCAAGATTCATTTTAGGTATTGTTGTGGGTTTCTTTTTTTAAGAATTTAAATCTATTTTTATTTTTATTATTTTTTTATTATTAAAAGCCATAAACTAAATAGATATTTTATTGTATTAAAATATTATGTTATTTTATTATAGAGAGAGAGAGATAATATTTTACAAATAAAATGTTCAAATTTAGCATAAATATATTAAATGCTTATCATCAATGCAAGTGAACAAAAAATATAAATACAGTAAAATCTTGTATTTTTATAATTATAACCAATTTCCAATTTCAATTTCTGGTTTTTATAAATGAAAAATAGCAATTATTATTAGAAAATAATGAAAGTAAACATTTAAAATGTTATAAAATTATTGCTATATATAATATGTCATTTTGATATTTATTTTATTCAACGATTTCTTAAAATTTGGTGTGCAATAAAAGATAATTATGATGATATAAAGATGTAAATATTGCATCATAAAATATTAAATAATAAGTATGAATCTGAGAACTGAGAACTGCAACTTCCATGTGGTAAATTTTAATATCAATGGCACAAATATAATATATAAATATAATGATTATAAATTTGAGTAAAAAAAATAACTTCCATTATTTAATTTTCTAACGAGAATTGCTTCTAAGAAACCATATATATAAAAACATCTAGTTTTCATGTACTTTTGAGTCAAAAATTCATAACGTTATATAACAACTTACTTACATTACATTTTTATCATAATAACTATATATTTTTTAATGTCTTTATTTTTTTTAATGAACAAATCTAAGTGCAATGCCACGCAGTCCTAGATTTTGACATTTATTTTACATCGCACCCTCTTTGTTACACCGACTAAATTGGATCCCCTCCCTCCGGACTTTCTTCTTCGTATATCTGTGTTTAGTCAGGGGAGTCATTTTCACTTAAGTTGTCAACCTACACCAGCCTGCTGCATAAAAAAAACGCGAAAGTGTATTTATAAAGAATATGCAAGAGGGTGTGCCTGCATTGCCTTATGCCCAGTAGTATCCTCTCATATTCCCTCAAGGGATAGCTGCAATAGCACCATTATATATATAACGCCTGCTGTATCTTTTTTGCATTCATTTGCATACATTGTCTTTATATAAAGTAAAATGTATGAAAAATAGTTATGACGTCATCAACAAATTAAAATAAAATAATAATTAAACATTTAATTTTTTTGTTTTATTGACTAATATTTATAGTGTTTATTATGTAATTAATTCGATCTTTACTTAAATATAATGGTAATTTTTAAAATTTACTACTGAATGATAGCAGTTTAGTTTGAAAATTTCTATATTACTTTGGCGTGATAACGTTTAACTAAAAAATTGTCAACAGCATAAAAGATAAATCTTTGCCTTATTCTTATGTTCCAGCAAGCCTTAATTCATGTCTTTTTATTAACTACATTGCCCAAGTACCGCATGCTGTTATTTATGTATTTAACAAAAAAATAATCAAAAGATGACACTTTTCTTTTACAATAACTTATAAATTTATTAATAATAATGAAAACATCCATCAACGAAAATCTTAATTAAAATTCTGTCGTAGCTTTTTATTAAATGAAGCAAGGAGATAACAATGTAAAACTTTTTTTGCATGTAATTTTACTAAGAAAATTTCCATATATTAGAAATAATTAGATAATAGATTATAACTTATTAAGATATTCAGAATATAAAATAAATATAACGATAATTTTTCTTTAACAATTAATTTACAGAAGTAACATATTCTTCTTTTGCATTGTTTTAAAAAAATTAATTTTATCATGTGTCTTAATATATACTTAAAAACACAAGTTTTACGTTTTTAAACGTAACTCCCAACAAATATAATATACCACAAAACGTTGTAATTTTACTAGAGCAAGAAGTGACATTTTTTTTACATAATAGAAAGCAAAAGTTTAAATTTACAAGTATAAACTAAAACTCTCAGCAAGTTAAGAGGAAGGAAAAGTTGTGGCAGCCATACTGTCACACTTTTCTTAATATTATTATGAGCCGTCCCACCATGCTACACGATCATGTAATGTTAAATTTTACTTTTCATGTGTATATGCATGGCTTTAGCAACTAGCTTGTCTAGTTTCATTGTAGTAGCAAAAACTCTTATAATATGAACTGAAACCATGGCATATTCAAAATAATAGGTAGTACTGCAATGAATAATAACACACGAGTGAAGTAAAAATTAACTATTATTAAAAATTTAATACTTTCAGAATGTATAATTATTAATCCAACTATTTTTATTACACTGGTATTAAATTAGATATAAATAAACGTTATTTCATAAGTTTAATGCTCTCTTGAGTATCATCCTGAACTTATTATTATTTACTATACTCACAGAGACGCCTGCATTACTGCAGCCCCTAGAATGTATGCAACTTCTTCTGCAGCTATGTTATTTTTATGAAGCAAAACTTGAATGACTGCAAATTAAGTGTAAACATTAAGATATTTGCATTCATGCAAAACTAGTGAATATACTGTGACACTAGAAATAAGACACCTTCTTTTTGCAGCTCATATTGTTAATTTATAGTGTGGTTTTAATATAAATGCCTCAAAATTCAATTATTAGACCTATAATGAAAATTTTATGGAAATTTGAACTTCGAATGCTTTGATAATCTCTTCTGATAAGGCTGAAAATCTAACCTAATTTGTTTGTAGTTGTAATTTAAATTCTGAGGCTACAATATTTAAATGTAAAATAAAGTAGAAGCTAGTATGGAATTAAATTTACATTTTTCAAATTCGACAAGAGATAAATTTTCCTGAACATTTTTGTCGTACCTTTTGCTCGATTTTGCTGGGTCTTGCACAACATTTTAACAGCAACAACAACTGTATGTACGCTGTAAGTGAACAGGCTGGTGGTAAATTATACTTGCTGGCTGCAGCACCACCGCTGTTGCTACTCGAGGGTGCGCGGTGGACCACCTCCAAGGGTTCATTTCAGGAGGTAATACAAACTTTTTGTGATAAGGCTCATTTTGATATAACACATGAGAAGATATTAGACTTTAAAGAAACTTCCAATAGGTTCTGTTTTTTTTTATTTATATATAAAATAGAGCAGATACCTGAATTTACCTGAATAGCGTAGCAAAACCTAGCTCCGCTTGGTTGATTTTATAACACTTTAAAAAAATTATGCTAAATGAAATTGATACAAGAAAACAAACATTTCCGCGATGTATAAATATATTGTACAAGAATAAAATTTAACATTCAAAAGCAAAGAGCGATAGTGCTGCCCTCAACGAGAAGCTTGTTCGTCACGAACTATGATAATTAACATGCATAAATGTATTACAACTGTTTCACCCACTGGCACGTCGTTGAATAACAACTCCTGCAGTATAAAAGTAGCATTCATACAATCATATAATATAAAACTGTATTAATTATTTTACTTTCTTTGTCAAAACATTTTCTTGTAGCTAACATAATCACAGCTTCATTAATAATTAATTTGAGAATTGATTAAAAAATTGTAGAAGTGAGCTGATAATTATCTTACCTGTTTTTAATCTACATGACTTGGTTATTCTTATGCTACATGTATAAACATTACTAACTGGAAAGCTAGCTATATAAGCTAGAGAAACAGTCATAAACACACTCTCTAGGCAACGTATACAATTAGAGGCTGCTGACTTTGCTCACATGGCGAGTCTCGCGGGAACTCAGCTAGCAAGCAACGAGCTCTCCGGAGACGCTACAGAGACAAACCGCAGAGAAACTGCTGTAAGACTTGCAAACTTCTTGCAGCAAAATGTCTCGTGTACGTACTTTGATATTATGAGCTTAATTCCCTAGATTTTCTTTTGTTCGTACTTAAAGTAACTTACATTTATACTCCCTTCTGTGTTATATACTTAAAGTAATTATTTAATGATAATTCAGATTATAACGAGGCTTTTAAATGCAAAAATGTTTTCTTGGTTTTATACATATTAAGGAAGAAATTCATAATTGTAATATCCTATTTGTGCTATTTGCAATATATATCATTATAGATTTATTTTATGTTTTTGCAGAGAGGTATTTTTGAAAAAAATTAGCTTTAAAGTACAACATTATATAATTCACATATATCTTAAACAAAAATTTATCATAATGATGAAATAAATTTAATTTTAAAACAATTTAATATAAAAGTAATATTTAAGGATATAGAAACTGTTGGAAATTGATTACAAATTGATTACATTCCTTATATACCTAACACTTATATAATTATCTATAATAATACAGTAATATTATTCAGAACCTATAGTACCACATAAGAATGTTATGAATTCCTATCAGTACTACTATTGGAATTTAACCATGCATGCAATATACATACATTGGCTATATCATCCTTCTCTATACATACCGGTGTTGTTTGTTGATCGCGCGTGTTAACAATATATAAGATATTTATTATTCTATTGATGACGCGTTTGGCTTGATCACAACGTATGCATGATTGACATCGGTTGTCCATAAGGAGTCATGTAAACACTTGCTTACAGCAGAAGAAGGCGGAGGATGTGCCAGCCATCTCGCTTGCAAGTCACGCATAAAGCCCTAACACTTGTCCCGGGGGCGGGGGAGGCAGGATGACGGGGGCGGGGGCGCGAGTCACGTCTCCCCTATACCGTCGTCGCAATATACGTCCCACACAATATACAGGGCCTTGGCACAGGTGACATACAGGTGTGGTTTACTTCCATATGAAGTTACATAAGGGGGGAAATTTTAATATTGAATAAAAAATGTATTTGGTATTGCATCGAAGAAAAAATATTTAAATTTAGTCGAATTTATTAATTCATATTATAGCAACTCTAGCCAGAACCAGACGAACTACAGTATATACAGATCTTAGTTTACGTGTAGACTCAACTACGCGCGGCGATCGTCTTTTGCTTTTTTTCCCAGCCAGAATACGATAAAGACTGTCTGGAAAGCTATAGTTGCCATAGAGTCTACAGGTATTCTAAGATCTGATGTTAGACTGTATACTGTATATATACTTATTTTAAATTTTATCAAACATACATGGACAAATATATTTAAAGTTTTGTTATTATATAATTATATATGAAATTGTAATCTTAATTATTTCAATATTATAGAATTAACACTCGTTTCAATTTTTATTGTATAGTCACGTAATTAACATCGTTTAAATAAATTTAAATCGAATTAAAAAATAAATTAAAACAATTGAAATGGTATAACTCTAATATAAGTATATAATGTATATTTATATATTTTTAAAATCTATATTGTCGTACTTTTATTTTAAAAATTACAAACTAAATAAAATAAATAACTTATAATAATCACTATTCAGTCAACATAATAAGTCTAATTTCATGCATATAACATTTTTGCCATAGTTCACAGCAATGGAGTATACCGACCTCAAATTTTTTTATTGCAAAAATGGATAGAGGGGGTGCAAAAATATGCTATTCTGATTTTTTTTCCGATTTTTTAGGGACCGGGAAGTATTGCTAAAATTTTTTGACGAGGTGGGGTTCGAATCCACGTCCCTTTTGGGTCCTATCTTTTATTAAGAGAGGCGGCAAGAGGCGGCACTTTTTCTGCACTTTCAATAATTTTTTAAAAATACTTCCCGGTCCCAGAAAAATCTGAAAAAATTCAGAGTAGCATATTTTTGCACCCTCTATCCATTTCTGCAATAAAAATTTTTGAGGTCGGTACTCCATTATAACTTATTCCATTTTTATTATTGCTCTTTTGTTTAATTTTTACTTGCAACTTGTATCTATTTGTTATGACAAATCATCAGTTAAAAATTATATATATAATGGTGTTATCTGTAATTTACAGTAAGATCATACAGACAAAAAGAAAGTAAGCCACGCATGCAGAGAGTGTATATAGATGGTACTCATATCAGAGGTCATGGAGAGAGCTGCAGACAAAGGTGACAGGTTACTGCACATTGGTACGGGGGTCACGTACCCTTGTTCCGTGCTCCCCCAAACCATGAGTCACGGAAGCCTTCGTGAATAATATCCAGCTATATATTACTTTCAAGCGAATGTGATTCATACAGAGCATTGTTTCCTAGAATACGATGTTTTGGTGAAATCATCTACTGTTCTACAGGCTAATAATAACAGTGTTAGTTGAATAATAATTAATTATATTATATGTAATTTTAATTTTTTAATTCGACGTTAAATGTTTTGATTCTCAATTCTGAATTGTGAAATAAAATAATGTAGTATATAATTTAATTATAATTTTAATTTAATCTAATACATATTGCCAAACAATTTAAAAATAATTTTAGGACAGTATTCTTGTCAGTCAATATATTAGTTTGTATTGAAAATTTTTATAGTTATATTTTTAATTTAATTTATAAACATATTATGTCTCCAAAAATAAAACACCTTGTATTTTTTTTATGTTATCCAATTTTTTTGTTCATTAATGATATTAAACATTCACTTTATTAATTCTTGTAAAATGTGAAACATATTTTTTTTATAAAGTTAATTTCTTTCTAGTTGATCAGATTTAATATGCATGTAGTATCGTATCTAAAATTATGTAGCATGCATAATAGTTTCTCACCAGCATCACAGTGTATATTATCAGAAGTAGCAGCTCGTATTACGGTGATAATTTATGCAGAAATCAAGCAGCAAACACGGCAGCTCATGATGTTAAAATAAGGACAGTCTTGAGAAAAGTGCGCACGTGAAAAACTTTCCCATGAAACCTTCAACTTTTTACACCTTTTTATGAAAATGTTTATTTATTTTTCATGTATACTTAATTATGTAGTGTTAATTATTTAATATTATATACAATATAATAATAACAGGTTATTTAATAATAAAATTTGTGGTTGTTTAATGTTAATATTTTCTTTTATACATATAATAATAGTTTTACATGCACACAATTTTATGATGTTAAATTTTACATGGTAATATATTGCAATAAGACTATCATAACAATTTTCTTTTCTTTTACATTATTTAATAATATGCTGCATGATGCACTGTGTATTATATGGTATAATAAAGTTAACAAAGGATGATCATAAAACCGCAATACCAACGATGAGAATTAACATGCAAGTGCATCTGCTTCCTCTCTATACATGGTAGCATGAGGAATTGAATGACGTCATAAAGGGTTCGTAAATACTATACGTTGTTTTTGAAAGAGGAAATTTGGAATCTGATCTGCTGAGAAAAAGTTGTTTTTGCAGTTTTTAATTATAATGCAATACGTAATATCCATGTAAATTTTGTTTGTATCCCAAAACACATGAACACAGGACTCAATTTCTGAAACCTTTTAACAATAAGTAATGCATGAAAGATGAAAATTCGAATGTTTTACGTATATTTATGCTGATAAATCATGAACCCAATTTTTTTATGTAATGCAGTATCGACCTTAATTTTTTTTTATTGCAGAAATGGATAGAGGGTGCAAAGTTATGCTACCCTGATTTTTTTCAGATTTTTTAGAGTCCGGGAAGTATTTTTAACAAAATATTGAAAGTCCTTTTTGTGACGTCACGAGACGCCGCTCCTTAAGAAAAAGATAGGACTTGCCGCCTCATGACGTCACAAAAAGAACTTTCAATAATTTTTTAATAATGCTTCCCGGTCTCAAAAAATCTGAAAAAAATCAAGGTAGCATAACTTTGCACGCTCTATCCATTTCTGCAATAAAAAAATTGAGGTCGATACTCCATTGAGACATACTTCAAAATGATTTTCTGTGTATTGATAATTTAAAGAAATAATTTTTAAATGTAATTATTCAATTAAGATAAATTAAGACACTACTTGCACTAATTTTCAACAAAAACAAATTTTATGATATACATTTTTAATTCGGTAAAATATATTTTATTATATAAATATACACAGTTTATTATACTATCCATATCTACTAGAGATATGCACGTCATTTACAACTCCGTGGCTCACACGTTATACGATATGCAGCTAGCATTTATTTCTCACTTTAGCGTTGTGAAAAGTCAGGTACGGCAGATAAATGCTTGATTGCATACATACACCAGCATGAAATAAACATGCAACATCTCCATATAATACTGGAGCATTATATATGTACCTGAAATATATATAATCATATAGTTTAAATACTGTAAATTGCTGTAAACAAATTACTTTACTGCAGTTATTACTTATTTTATAACATACAGAATTCTCTTGTTAAATAATGATTTTACAAGTATTTTGAATTTTTATTTATGATTTAAAATAAAAATTAAAAAATATGTAAGAAAAGTATTATAAAAATAAATTTGATTTAAATTTAAAATTATTTTCACATAATAAAGAATTTATTTTAATGATATTGTGGTGTTTATAACAAAAATATAATTGTGAGCATGTTTTCACCTTTTTTAAACTGATATGATAAAATTTTCTTCATACTATTAATGAGATAATTCATTTTTTCTTCTATTTTAGTGTGAAAAGGATAGGGTTGATGTGAACAACAATTAGTCTTTGTTGAAAGCTCTGTGATATCTTATCTTAATTTGTAATGACAGCCAATTAGCAGGTAAAAAATTATATTATTGTTGAAACTAACATTACATATATCAAATCAAATTATGATAAAACAAAAACAAAACACTGATAGTAATAATGAGCAAATAGACGTGGGAAATCTTTGAAAATTAAATCATTATAGCGATTATCATATAATATGGTTTTTAGTTAAGAAATATAATATATTATTATCATATTTATGTTTTAATTTTGTAAATTTTTATCAAATGCCATTTATTATAAACAAATATATTTGTTTAAATTTTGTAATAAAAACAGTTTTATAGTTTTAAGTCATGCAATAAATTATCACATTCTTATATAAATAATGTTAATTTTTTTAAAAAGATAATATTAATATTATTTTAATATCTTGATATTTCATCAAAAAATATATGAATATTTAGAATCATACAATGGTCTATTGTTGCTAAATTACCCCAAATATAAGTTTTTATTGTTACCGCTCACGGAAGCTTATGTCTGAATGCATGTCGAACTTTATATAGTGCTGGGAGCTGCGATCAAGTCTGAGAAAACAATCAACTTTGCGTGCAACTAGAGGTACTGCAAATTAATATTATACATAATTTGCATAATACATAAGGTTGTAAATGTAATACATAATGCAATTGCGGTCACTGTATTATAATTATATAGAGTAAGAAAGAAGCTCGTTGAATAACATTATTTATGAATTTCTCTTCTATCAAATCATCAAATACAAAGATAAAAAGAAATTAAGAACAACTAATCTAACCAAATTTCTGTAATAACAACATTTAGACGAAATATTGTGATTAGGCAAAATGTTAACTTGCACCCGATGCTCGGACGATGGGCACCAGGACGCGCGCGGTGTCGGCGGCCGGTGCTCACGCTGCTCCTCGCGGAGCTGTTGGCCCGGGCCGTCCCAGCACGGCGCCCCGTGACGATACCCGTGTTCCCCCGCCCTCCAGCCGCCAAACCGGGGCTACAAATTACCGCACTTCCCACCAAGCGTCGCTAATGACAAGAAATGCGAAATGGTGACACAAAGATTACCTTCCTTAGTGAGAAATGTAATTTATTATTATAAAATTTATTGCTTATATTTTTATGTTTACTTAATTTTAGGACTGTGTGCCATGCCATTCAATGTTGTTTATTATTTATACCTTTATTTTTAAATTGAGGATGTTGTAAATATAATATATCACGTCATATATGTAATGGTTCTATTATTTAATGAAGAATAAAATAAAATATAGTTTGTTATAAAATTAATGTAGTAAAATTGCTGGATATATTTTTGCTACATTAATTTAACTATGGAAAAAAAAACAGTGCTAGTTTATGAAAATAACCTGAAATATAAATTTTGTTTTATAGTTCATATATAACGACAACTTAATTTTCCATATTAAGTATAATATATTTTTAGAGATTGTAAGCATCGATATGGTATTGTATATTATCATTATTAGTTATTTAATCGTAATCAATCTTCGTATAAATTTAATGTTCATCTACAAGAATTGGCAGAATTGACCAAGAAGCATTCTTACATAAAGGTCCTATATATTTTATAATTCTAATATACATATTATATAAATATTAGACAAGCTGCTAAAAAGGAATATATTTAAAAAAAAATATGTGGTAAACTTATTCAACGATTTAAATTATGCAGCTAAATTTATGATATAGAAGCATTTGACTCTTTATTTATAATTTATAAGTAATTTGACAAAACAATCTAAATTTAAATAATTTTAAATTGTCCGAAATGTTGATCTATGGTATCTATACTATTATGATAATCTGTTGTCTTTATCTTTTGTCTTTTTTGGTTTAAGTATTATATTGTCACAATTTGTTTATCTTCTGTGAATAAATTATATTAACTATATGTTTTGCCATCTTGTCAAAAATTTATATTATATATGATATATATATATGTATATAATATATTATTATATACATGTGAAACTCCCCGTTTACGACTTTTCCAAACTTTTGGGGTTTACTGTACAATTTTCTTTATTATAATATATAATGTCATATATTTTGTTTTTCTGAATAAACAAATACAAATTTAAAAAAAAATAATAACAAGCCTCGTATTTTATGGAACTGTATCCAATGCATTCAACCATAGCTTTTTTTTAATTGCTTGCATTTTAAATTTAAATCACAAAATGAAGTTAATTATTAATTTAGCATTGAAAGCAAGCTGTAATATAATAAAATTGCAAAAGAAAACTACGGGAAAACTATATAAACCAAAAAAGGAATTTAGGAATTTGTATTATAGGGGGTGTTTAAAAAATGGAAACAAAAAATTAATCATTGACTTTTCAAGCCAACCTTGTAAGAAACAACTCTGCATTTATTTAGCTCGGCAGTTGTTGAAGAAATTGTTCAATAAAATCAAATTATGAGTACTGATTGCACTTAGTGTCCAAGCTTGAATGCTTGCTTGATTGTCGTTTGAAAGATTCCTGCACAATGCATGAGCGCCTCAAGAATCCATGCATGTAAATTATCGTCTGCTGCAGCGAGTTTCGCACGAGTGGACATGCGACAGCAAGCCGACCTGACGTAATGGCTCAAAGGGTGCGCAGGTCTCATACCTGCAACCTCAGGTATACAGGGTTTACGTCTGGCGCCATGTTTTATAGTCAACAGGCGCCAAGGTTTATTTTATGATCGTGCAACTCTCTAACTTTTATTTTACGGAAATTCTCTTAAAAACTATATCACCGTTGTAAAACTGTTTATAGAAAGTGTATTATCATAAAAGTTATTTTGTTGGTTTTAAACGTTTAATTAGCTGTCATGATTATCTTTCTTAGTTTAAAACTATGTAATTTGATAAAGAATTTTTAACACATTCTACTGTATATAATAGTATATATTACATTTACAAAATACTATAAAAAATCATACATTTAAATATGCCTTATATAATTTAAATTATTTCTGGGTCTTATTTCAATTCATGTCACTTCTCAATTTTATAAAAAGCATTAAAAAAGTTATAAATTTTCTCTTTTTTATATTCAACATCAATAAAATAATTTAAGGATGCAATCAATGTTACGATAATTATTATATAAATATTAAGACATTTAAGACTGCATGCACATCCAAAATTTTCAAAAGAGATGCATCAATTCACGGTTCATAAAGCTTGTACATGTAAGTATACATATATTATATTAGTAAATTTCACGATACCATAATACAAACTAAAAAAATTTATGTTTGTGACACTATCATATAAGAATACCAAATATGAAAATGTCATATCGCGATTACACATCGGAATTTGAATGTTTGGCGCCATAGTGTTGAAATAATTAATTTGTAATGTGTGTATAAAACCTAAAGCTGACTGTTGATTTTTACCTTGAAGCGAACCGCGAGCGATCCTGACACTCATAATAAACTCAATGTTGTTGCATTTTTCCACGCGGAAAGCGTTTGCATCACAATCAGACGGACGGGGTCGGCAAATTTGCTTTGAAGTATCAGAGAGGCGCCACAATCATAATTCACGTCACATCGACACTCGAAACTGCTTAATATAACCTTTATTACCAAGAGGTGCATTCAAGTGTGTAAATTGATTGAACATCGATAAATTTTATGTTACTTAAAAGGATGTTATGCTTTATGAATATCAGAATCTATATACTTAAAGAAATTAAAATTAAATTGTAGTATTTTTTTTTCTTTGCCAAGTTTTCTATATTTTTTTTTTGTTTTTTTAATGTATATTATATATAGCTAAATTCATCAATTATTTATAATTCAATATATTGAAACTAAATCCTTTTTCTCTCTCCATGATATTTAATTTTTTTAAAATTTCCTGCAATGTTAAACGTAAAGAGAGAGAGAGAGAGAGAGAGAGAGAGAGAGAGAGAGAGAGAGAGAGAGAGAGAGAGAGAGAGAGAGAGAGAGAGAGAGAGAGAGAGAGAGAGAGAGAGAGAGAGAGATTCGAGCTGGACGACGAAAGACGAAATTGAGAACCCGTTTTCTTGGGAACACGAAGCGGTGTAATGATGGTCATACGTCTTGGCAACTTCACACGGAGCCGAATTCTCTGAGGCTGGTCCGTTGCAGAAAGACGGTGGTGCTGAGCAGCCGAGAATTCATCACGGTATCCGCGCGGACACGCGGCGACCAGACGTTGCGCATCCTCGCGACGGCGCCAGCAGACTCGCTTTTTCTTTTGTTTAATAGGCTGAGAAGATTGCGAGCAAGATCCCATACCTATCTGAGTAGCACACAATGCTTATAATACGAGAAGCCATTATTTATTATCCACAAGTGTATATAGAATGCAAACAGTTTCACTGTATATAAACTCGAGCACAATTCCAATTGTGTCAGTGTCTATTATATTGAAAGGTTTGTGAAATGTAACAAAACAGAATGATATATTACATTTAAAATACTAGCAAATTGACCATGCAACATTCTCATGAATTTTTATATTCCGTGGATAATAAAATATTGATACTGCAGTTTTACTGTCAATTTTGAATACATCGCCTGATTTGAATGTAAAGTTACATAATTATGTGTATTATTATTTTTTAATATCGAATAATCAAATAATGTTTACATGATTGAAATGTATAACATACATTATCATAAAATTTGTTTTAAATACAAATTAAACCTGATAATAAAAATTCCGTATATAATTAAAAAAGTACAGAAAATTAGCATTAAATGTCATTCGTATTATACTCACACAATTACGTTAAAAATAACATAAACTTTTTAATATTATTTTTTTTTTACATAATAATAAATTCTTTGTGTGTTATAACACCGTATATATATAGACTTATATATATAGTGAAGACATAAAATAATGCAGGTACGCTAAAAGCAGCTAATAGAAACCCACACTAGTAAGGTAAAATTAATTCACTAAGACACACCTTTGAGCGGTCTAATCCTGCTGGGATGAATGCTGCTTCTCTCTCACATGTGAGCACCATCCCTGCTCCCTCAAAGCACCACTCCCTAGCCGTACACTCCGAGGACTGACTTATGCGCTCAGCACATCGTAAGAAATCGCCACCTTTAATACATTGGCAGCAGCAACTTTAACTTAGTTTTTGCAAGGTAAAATACTATTTCTTTCTAGGCTGATGCTTGATATACCACAGTATCCCACACGTTTTGAGTAGGCGAGTGACAACTTTTAACTTTTTTTATTTGTGACATTTTCTTTCCTTTTTTTATCACCTTTGTGTGTTATATATTTGTTCAGTACATTTTGTGTTTTTTTGTTTTTATACTTTTTAAATTTTGTTGTAATTTTCTTGTATATATTGTTTTCTTGCTATATTTTTATTTAAGTTATTCCTTTTTTTTTATTAAAATGTACTCGAGTTTGCCATTTATGTTTTCGAATAATTTAAAGAAATATAACTTAATGTTTTTGAAGTATGTAAAAAATCACAAAATAATTATTTTGTATATATATAGTATTAGTTTACCTTAATTAAGTTTATAAAAAATATCAATTTTATCATAAAACAAATAATTTCACATTTTGTAATAACGTTTTTTTTCTCTCAATACATTTAAGATAAAATTTATTATTATCGTAAAAATTTTCATTCACAAACTCTGGAATAGTCAGTCTACTATTCTTTGTATTTTACACCCGAGTCTCTCACTACAGGCAATATCTTATGATCACATTGTCGCGGGAAGTGTAAGGTAAATTCTGGGTAATTTGACATGGCGAGGACGCCAGCACCATCACCGCCGGTCTAGCCCGTGAGGACTATCTTGTGATCAGCGCCGACTTCGTGGCACCAGAATGGCCGTCGCCTCCTCCACGCCACTACGCCCCTGGTCCTCCCTCCTTACACGACCAACAGACTATGCTAACCATGGCTATAAAAATAAAAAAAAAGGTAAAAACGTAAGCTGGGGCGGATAAGGTTGATGACAAGAACGTTAAAAAAAATCCCTTTTTTTTGTGAGTGTGACAGTTTTAAGATGTAAAAGGTACAATGTTTTTCTTTGGAAAATGTCAATTTCTTGATTCTATATGGGTTTGGATACTGGCAATATATATTATATATAATTATGAAATACAAGTATACAGAGTGCATACGAGAAATTTGAAAAAAAAAATGATGATGATACTTCTTCGGAGTTGCAGTATTATAAATTATAACACATAATATCTGTTCACCAAGAAAATATGAAAATATATCCATTGTTTTTCACACATCATAGCGTCTAGTTTTGGAACGAAGAGAGTAGTTTTATGCAAGTGTTTGTATTATTATAATATTTTATATTCTACACATTAAGATATGCTATTTTTAATACACAGAAATAAATAAAAAGATGGGTGCGTTTTGTATTTTTATTACGATTTATGTCAAAGAGCAACAATTAATTACGTCTTCCTGAAGTTTCTTTTACAGTTAATTAGTTCTTATTTGAAAACACCACCCAAAAATTAATAACAAGAAGAGAAGCTTAACAAAAATTTAAGAATCATTTATAAAAATTAATGATGGAATTATGGATCATTAAGAACAAATTCAATTGTATAAGTTTTTGGGTGGGATATAAAAATTACATGATGACAATTTTTTTCATTATTAAAAAAAAAAAATATATGTCTCTAATTGATGTGTCGCCTTTGTTTTGCTTAATTCCTACATGGTTTGGCCATTAAAATGTCCCCTCTTATCAGATTCTACGATCCTTTATTTTTTTCCTATATATATTTTTATTTTTTGTTTTATTTGTAGTGGCGAGATAAATGATGACACCAGAGCCCGCGGCGAGGTTGCCTGCCCTCCCCCCCCTCTTCACTAAGACAAATGACGCGGGCCTAGCGGCCGCTCTTGGTTGACAGCGAACAAGGTATTGTCCAAGAGGCCCCGGGCGGTCGGACAAGCTAACGAATGACCTGCCCTCTCTTAGCTAAGACCAAACTGACTACTTCTCCATGGATTCTCCTCACAACACCCTATATTTTTTTTTATTATACTTTTTTTTATATATATAAACTATGGAGTCGACAAAAAAAGCAAAACAGCAGGAGGATAGAGAGTCATGTGGCGAGTTTTTCAGAGAGAAGAACTCCAAAAGGCAGAAAGTTAACTAACGGGTCAGGTTTGATCTCCCACGCAGAAAATAGTGCTTTGCTTGTGGGAATGACGAGAGAGAGGTATCAAAACTGGACCCCACCCACCCTCAAAACTGACTAAATATCTCTCCTTTCTCCCCACCTTGTCTTTCTTTCATTATTCCATGGTGTTATAGAGAAGGTACAAAGGCTAAAAACAAGAGAAAAATTACAAAACATTAAAAGAGGTGTGAATGAAATGGTGCTACACAGTATTTATCATAATATGGGTGTAAGATATTTAAAATAACATCTAACAGTACATTAAACTATTTCCAGGTAGAAAAATGATGACAGCAAAAATACAAAGAAATTGCATACTCATTCTAATATCACTTGACCACAAATTTTTACTTGTTAACATGTTTCGCAAATAATTTATACACTATAGAAAATTTGACCCTTACTTATTGTGGGTTACCTGTTTTATTGTAAACACCTAGGTGAAAAAAAAAAGGCGACCACGCGTTTCAAACATCCGTGATGTAGATACCTGAAGACATAAACAAACACTCATCCATAATAAAAAGATATTCATTCATACTTATTGTCATTGATTTTTTTTAACCTTTATTATTTTATTTATGATACATATTTGACAGCTATAAAAAAAAAGTTTATAGCAAATATTTGTAAATTTGTTAGTAATGCTAATTTTGTAGAAGTATTTTATTCGTCATGGAATTTTTTATTTTTATTTTCATTCAATCCTTCACGTCAAGAAATAGCCTTGTCAAATTCTTCTTTTTTTTTCTTGTTTCCTGTTGCTATAGGCAACTTTTTATTCTTTTATGTTACAAGGGTTGCATACCCTCAGTCTCTGGCAGGCTGAAGGGGTAAAAATTGCTAATATAATACATTAACACTTAATTAGAAAGATAATTATAATTAAAAAACAATTATCTTTCTATAGATTTTTCTTGCTTAATTTTATTCCTTATGTAATTGTTTTTTTTTTTACATGGCTAAATTATTTAACATATTAATTTTAACATCAGTGAGTTGAAGAAGGGAGTTGTTACCATCTTATAATTTTAAAGCACCTTTAAATCATTGCGCACAGCGAGAGAGATGAAGAGCAAAGAAGTAGTAAAATTCTTTTGTGGTGCTGTGTGTATAAAGCGGCGTTGCGAGAGCAGCATGTAATATCCGTCTCCATAACAATGGAGTTATATACTATAAGTTTAAACACGCTTGTTGAGTGAGCTATTAGAGAATGAATGATGGCTATAATTAAACCACCATATCCGCGTATGAAAAGCCAGTCAGGCAAACTCAGTATATATATTTTTTTAAAGGCGGAGCAAAAATAATAAAGCTTTAAGAACCAATAAAGAAACGAGATGAGGTTATGGTCTAGTAAAAATTTTGAACGTTGTTTAAAAGTTTAAAAAATATATTATGAAGTATTTTCATTGGGTACTTACTTATAATAACGTAAAGTAAAATTCATTATTATTACAATGACGTCATTATAATTAAAAAAATTGAGGTTCTTTTAAAAATGGCTCAAACTATTTTTTTTAAATCAGAATCCTGCCTAAAATTTGTTAAGGGCGATATTGTATTTCCTCAAGATGAAGAATAACACCTAGAATGTTATAGATTACTTTTTGGGGTGATTTTCAAGTCATGTGTAGTGACTTGATTGTCGAAAAGTGGAGAAACGTTTATATTGGATGTTACCGCCATATCTCTAAACACTTATCTTCTCCTTGGGCTCTTTTTAACGAGCCTAACTTTTTCCCCCATCTCTCTACCTCATTTTCATAATAAACGCCACTTGTTTAATGAGTTTAAACATGCTCATTGAGGCTTTAATAGATTAAAAACTTTTCCTATATAATACATCAAACTGATAAAGTTTTAATTTTATGCTAAATATATGAAATTTTCACGAATTTAACTGTGAAATTCTATTTATAAATTAACTATAGATAAGTATTTAATGAAACTACATCAGACAACCAGAAATTCTTGACTCTCGGTTCCAAAAAGAACGCACTATATTCACAACCAGAATACGTAATGACGTAATAACATGACATTTGCCCTTGCTGTACGTGTCACTGATGGTTAAGAAAACTGCATACTAAAAATCTTTTTAAGATATGCTTCTATTTTAGACACTAAAAAAGAGTGTATTATAGAGGACATAAAGGACCAAGAGATGGCGCTGATGTCTGAAAATTTTGCTCTTTGCATCGAGGATACGGCAATACCTATACAGCATGGGGAGAATCACAAAAATTATTAAATTTTTAGAAAAGAAATCACTTACGAAGTTGAAATATTTTTTATATTAATTTGTCCGAAAGTATTTGACAACTAAGTATGGTGTTGTCATTTTTGTAAAATTATGCTGTGGCTGCTGACAGAGCTTTTACATAATTTTACAATGTTAATCATATACAGCAATCCTCGCCAGACGCACTCCAGCAGTTATCACTACAATAGGTTCGCACTAACTTTATGACGCCAATAACCACGCTATGGCGAACGACGCAACGTTTTGCCATGAACATTCTCCCATAATTTACTTGATTTTTGCTCTAAAAAGATAGTTCTTACACTCTTGGATAGCTAATAATACGAAGCTAATTTTTGTTAGGAGCAATTATTTTTAATAATTTTTTTTCAATATTATTTTCCATGATTTGTAAATATGTAAATGTAATTTTTTTGTAAATATGCAAATTATACTGCTTAAATATCCGACAATCCAGTTATTTGCTATTTTCTAGCTTAGAACATATCTTTAGCTATAAAACTGTGTAATTTTTTTTTACTTACCACAAGTAGTTTCCGAGAAATTAATTTTTTTAAAAAGGACTATTTGGACGCCATCTTTTTTAAATGGCGGCGCTAGCACAGGGGGTACAAGGTGGTACAACTCAAAATATGTTTGAAACAGCATTACTGACAAATCCTGAAAAATTCAGCTTTCCCCTCCATTTTTCCGGGTCAAAACATAATATCACTGGGCTATTGTTGAAATAAGAATGTAATATACACGCAAAGACACATAATAGAAAAATTACAAGTTTCATGCAACAGTTTACAAAACTGTCTTAAAATTTACTGTGTACATAAAAACTTGACTATGACAAAAATTTGTATTTACATATATTATAGTAGAAAGTTATTACATTTTATGTTAACAAAACAAAAAAAAAAAATCCATTTGGCAAAACCAACCAACAGTATAGAAGTAATGGTATATATTGTTATGCGAGATTGTTGGTATTACTGCCCATGTTATTGTCTTATGTTCTGTGCAATGTTGGTGGACTATCTCCGCAGGGGTTTTGATAGCCATGTTTCTCCGCTGGTAAATATACACAGAGCTCCGCCCGGTATTGTTTCCACAAAATATAGACCTATAACATTACATGAATAAAATTATATCCTGCAAATTTATTGCCTTTACTTGTAAAACAAAGTTTTATATGATTCTATTATAATAACTCAGACTCTACTTCTGTATTATATAAATATACATGATAATAAATTGATACTATAGTGTTCTTCCCTTAAAAATACAAACGTGCTATATAAATCCATGGTAAGTTTTGAAGTATAAAAGATTTCACTGGTCACTTTAAAAAACATCAATCATGTTCTTAAAGCAGTAATTTTTGCATTATATTTATGTTGTACTAAGAATTTAATATTTTCATTCAATTGGAATATGGGATCCCATAATTATGTTATTTGTGATGTTTATTATGAAACAAAAGCATAATGCAATTTGAGATGCGTGAAAATGACAAAAAAATTTAACACAATGGAAGTGCAATAACAATTAATTTTGTCTTGTAAATGCAATCTTAATTGCAGTAATAAAATTTCAAACTTTAAAATTCAAAGTTATGTACACTTTTATTTTCTATAACATTGAAATTTGAATCGTAGACATACAATTGATATTAATTAATGCATGTAATTAAAATAATGACTTTTAAATTGAATGTGATTACTGGTATATTAGTATTTTAATATTTAAATTATAAACCCACTTATAGCTAAATATTGCTTGAATACTTAAAATCACAAGCAATTAATAATATAAAAAAATAAAAAATTTACCGTGCACATACTCTTTTTATTTAATTTTAAATCATATTATATTTTTTTATTGATCTATACCTCTGTTGTATATTAAAAAATGTTATTTATAAAAAGAGAGCACACATAAAATATATTTGACCACCCAGGTTTTTAAATATATTACTTCTTGTTCGCATCAACACATTTTATTTTACAATAATAAAATACAAATATTTTTTGTACTAACAACATTGATCATGTATTTATAAAATTGAACATTCATGAATTAAATTTTATCTTAAAATAAACATGTAAGAATTATTTGGCAATCTTTCTGTTATACATAATAAAACATTCCTTATAATTAAGTACTTAATACAGATTATGTTGTTTGATAAAAGCAAAAGCTATAATATTTATTACAAACACTGATTTGCAATATGACGACAGTAAATTTTACAAGTATCGCCATCGTAGATCAGTTTTATAAAATATGGACTACCAAACTGCAGATGGAAGGAGATTATTTAGAGCAACTAAAAAAAAATATAACATAAACACCCACTGCTGTAAGCAAAACATACTGCATAAAATCAATTTTATTATGTCTTGAATTTAATGCGTGCAACTTACTGGTTCCAGTTTTATTGTGCTAGTACCACAGTGAGCAAATATAAAAGTAAGAGAATTGATGCCTTTAAAAAATAATAATAATGTTTAATAATATCTTACTGAATAATTGGTACACCAAATAAATATATTTTTTCACCTTCAAAACTGGAATATAATATTTATGCAATTTACTCTTATACATCTATAGCATAAAAATATGTGTTGATTGTTTCTTGAAATTTTCATATATTATATATTTGCTTGGAGAAGACTCAAAATGCTGGCAGGCAGAAACTTTTGGTAAATTTCAGAAAGATATACTGTAACTCAGCTGGAGTGATCTTTTTGACCTAGAATGACCTTTTTGTAAAATATGTTTCAAGCCAAATAATATTTTGTATACATCTTATTTTTGAAAGAGAATTCCGTTTTTCATGTTAAACCATGAAGGTTTTCCGTTTGAAAGGAAGAAACGTTTCACAATTCTAAAATGCCTTGTTTAGGGAAGAAATAACAACATAACACATATAGTATCATCTTTATATTTCTATTTCTAAAAGTAAGATTTTTAACCTTGTAAATGCAGGTTTGAATGCACTCCTCCTCCCCCTTCCTTTGAATACATGCAGGGTGGGTTAAAATATATAGACTTAACTTGTAACTTTCTACTTTTGACAACAAGCAAGACAATACTTTGTGGGTGTCCTTTTATATAAAAGGAAAAAAAAAATGACTTTTTTCCCTTTTTATCAACAAGAAAATAGAAAAATAAAAATTTATGAAAAGAAAAAAAATTGTTTTTGTAGATGGAGTTATCTTAACTCCGACCTTTTATTTTCCTTACGGTCAAACAACAATTACTATATATACCGTGACACGTATCTGCTACGGTCAATTGTTAACGTTTGCAAGCAAAAACGATTTGTTGAGACCCACACTTTTGAAAAAAACGAGTCAGAAAAAGGCGGGTGGTAATTTTATTGCTTTGGAAATATATTCCTCAAGACTTGACCCCCGGTGCATCAAGTAGGACCATCGGTCATTGCCTGACTTGTGTTGTGCCACCCACCTTGCCCCCCACCTGCTGGCCCGCACGCTCACCGCTAACAAGAGCCTCACATTGCGACAATAGCAACTAAATAGCACGGTGTTCGTGCAGGTGACATTGTTGGCATTTTTTCTTTTACTTTCAATTTGTATAATTGAAACTTTTACGCATTCTTCCTTACTTTAACGGTACCTAGAAATTGTCATAAAATTTAACTTTCAGTTTTTATGTTTCATTACTTTTTTAAATTCCTAATATTAGCCTTGCCTATAAGAAAAAATTATAAATTATTTGTGAAATAAATTTTATTCAAATGTTATTTCTTGGAATTCAAGTAAGCATATATACAAATTCAACAAATTATATTAAAGATATAAATTTCTTAGAAATTGCATTTTTAATGCAATGTAGTGTACCTGCAATGATTTTTGTTAAAAAATACATCAACAACAAAAGATCTCATCTGCAACACAACACGATTGTTATTCGAGCACACGTCACATACAATTATCATAGTGTGGATACGAACCAAGCACCTGCGTTGCTTACATTCTATTCCATGACATGCACTTGATATTGGCATGCAGCATTCTGAGTCGGTTACATTACTGGAAACATGCCCGCAGCCATGACAAGTCCGTGCACGGGACTTGAACCCGTCACCTCATTGGGTAGAATTGGCCACGCTTTGACTTGCCGGCAGCGAGAATGTTGCAGGTTGCAGTCAAAGCTGCTGCTGGCTCGCGGCGGCCATTGTGTTCATTCTTCTCGGAACATCTCGAGGATGCAACCACTGCAGACGTACTCTCGTCATCAGCTGCTTACTCGCGGGTCAATGAACCTAATCTTAGTTCCGGCTACGAATTGACATGACCTGCTGAAGACCATGCAGATGAATTGCAGGACTGTCAATTTACTCTTTGAATGCAAAACGTGTTGTTTTTTTAATAGCATATTATTTCAAGTTTATGTGAATTGATTTTATTTAGTATACTGATGCACTCTCTTGTTATAATGCAGTTTTGAATTTTATAAACCATTGTGTATAACATAAATTTGCATAATTATTTATATAGAATGAGTTTTCACAAAGGATTTAATATTGTAGTATTGTACCCTCAGATTTTTTTTTTTTTTTCACTCACTAAAATTTTCTAAAAGGATAAAAATCAAAATCATAAATTTAGTTTCAATTTCATTTCATCTTCTATCACTTGATTGAATCATAAACTATAGATCTAACTTAATAAAAGAACCATATATTGTTACAAATTACATAATTTATATAAATATACAGATTTGATGTCTGTATGACGTTTCAACTGCAATTTTAATACTAACATCAATTTGATCATTAATTTTAGAAACATCCCAACAAACTGCAGATTAAAGGGTTTCGAAGCCAAGACGCCGCTCTCAGTGTGATTGATACACGAGCGATTATTGCTCCACGAGGTGACATGTCCCCTCCCCCCCCCCCTTCATGACGTCACATGTGGCCGGCAATGTACCACAGCAGGCAAAGAATGATGGATGTTTGTCCAACCATTAATAATTGGGGATAATCACTCAATCATGACGCGGTGGACCTCCCGTTTAATTACCCGTACCAGAATTTTTAAAAGCGTAATCAATCTAATAACTTCCTCGCCCTTTTTCCAGGTGTGACAATTTTTGTTTTTTTATACTTATTAATCTTATTATATATACAAATAATTAATTGAGTTGCCAAGTATATATCATATTAATATATTTGACAAAAATATAAACAATATGATTAAATCTGTTGCTTGTTTATTTTATAAAAAAAAATTTAATAAACTGTTCTTATAATGAACATCCATTATTTGTAATTGCATGAAAAGAAATAAATGAAAATTTTGTTATTATATGTAAAACTATATATAAGACTCATTTAGATGTATATAATATTGAAACACTTAATTTGATATATTATAGTAAAATTGTACAATTGTTTATAAAAAAAATATATATTCACAAATAAATATACAGCTTCATTATCATCTGGCAGGGTGCATACATAATATAGTAAAGGACATGGTGTACATTGCATTTATAAAGTATAAATATAGTATAAATTAATATAAATATAATACATTAGGTATAATATATTTAAAAACTAAATTAATCCTCGTTTAGGTTTAAATTACTATAATATATTATAAAAATTTATTGTTTTGGTAATTTTTATGATTGGGTGTGTATGTATTTACCAATGTATAGTGATTTGTTCTACATTATAAATTTATTTATTATTATGATTAATTTGAACATTATAGTCTATACCAAAGCTATCAATAATAAATATAAAGTAACTAAACCCACGCGAATAGTATGGATCGACTTCGGTTAACAAACTTTTGCAATAAATTATGAACCTCTTTCTCTCTCTATAAATATATAATATAAATATGAGACTGGATCATAAAATATTACATTTTGAATAGCTATGGTAAAATAATAAGTTTGTCTTGAAGATTCTTAAAGTATTATATAGGTATCAAATGTCCATTACACTTACTGGTTAGCCATGAAAAAAATACTGAAATTTATTTCATTATTTAGTCTTAGCAATTTTATTGAAATCCATTCGATTATATAATACACTAGATCTATGTTAATTACTTGATACAACTTTAACAACTATAATATAAAAAATGTAGCATTGAAAAATAATGTATTATACTGTAAAACAACAAAGCTATATGTTTTCAATGTTAATTTGAATGCTTCAGACATTAGTTACAAAATTTGAATGATAGTTAACTCAGAAACATAATATGGTATTAAAAAACAAGTGTAAATGTATTATCATATGCAGTATATATCTTAAAAAAAATACTTTCAATTATAATTATTTTTATAATTTAATCACAAAATGTGAGAGTGAGAGAGATTTCTACTTCATAATACGTACGTACTGCTGCTCAAATATTACTTAAATTGTTAAATAAGTTAGGATGAAAACAAATAATATATTTTGATTTTCTTAACCCTATCACAATTTTGGTCACCGTACACATGCAAGGAGTGTTCTATAACGGAGACGTCTCCAAAGGTTACTCTGGGTGATCGCAAGGCCAAAAGCCAGTCTCATGATAACTCTTTACCTCGGAGTCACATAAAAAATTGTGGGTGTGATGCATAGTATAGAAGCTAGTATAAATCATATTTTTAACATTGTATATACAAAAAATATAAGTTAAAACCCCATCTTAAAAATTAAATGTCATATAATAAACATAAAAGACAAGTAAATAGATATATATTAAATATACCAAAAAAAAATTAAATAAAAAATAAATTTAATAGACTTGCTCAATAAAGTTTTTGAAATCAATATTATAAAATTATTACACATTAATACTTTGAATTGTATTTTTTATGATGCATATTCCAGCAAGTTTGTTATATATTTTTTATTTCTTTTTTGGGTGTGTCTAATTTTTTATGTATGGTCTATACAGTCTGTACTCTCTTAACTTAGGGTTCGCGTGCCATAATAAATGGTGAGAACGTCCTATATATTATCTAAGTATAGCCAAGAAGTTTTCACTTTTTTTTTTTTATGCTTTAGTACATTTAAGCACATTAAACATGCTTGCTGTATGCACACAACGCTTGTCTTATGTTTTTATGTGTAATATTTAATAAAAAAAAAAATGATTTAGGGGATCCTATTACGACAAAGCTTTGTGTAAAAAAAATAGTAAGATGAGTAATAACGTACCATTATAAACTTAAAAAACAACCTGTTTTCATGAAAAATAATAATAATATTATTTTAATTTTTGTATAATGGTAGCAAATATATATATATATATATATATATATATATATATATATATATATATATATATATATATATATATATATATATAAATATTAAAATATTAGCAATAGGTAATGAATTTCTCATATTTTCATCCAAATTTAAAGTACACTATATTTTAAATCACTTTACAAGATAATTGATAACAATATAAAAATATTTCCAAGAAAATAAAACATTTCATACTGAAAGAATTTACAATAATGTCATGCAAAAGAACATTGCAATGCATAAATAAAAAAGGTTTTCATATATTTTTTTATCATTCGATCTTCAAGTGGCGCCTGAGATCTGCTGTGCAAAGGTACAGGTCTCAGGGCGTCGTACGTCTCGTCCCATTGCCTCAGCAAGAGGTCTAAAGCCGAAGTCACTTGATAAAACATCACACTATCACCTTAAAAAGGCATTAAAATTGTACCTGAAATACCTTAAACTTAAAACAATCAGTAAAGTTTAAAAAAAAAATGTGTAATAAAGGAAATTAATTGAAAATATTTTCATTTAGTGATTAATTGTCGATACACAAACAGGTGTATGTGATGACGTAATGTGTGATGATGTTGACTTTTTATATAAAAGTAAAGTCAGTTGCCTCCCGCAGGTTACGTGTCAAAGTTTAAACAAATAGACAAGTTAAACAGCAATAAAAAATGCGTCGATGGAAGGTGCTGCCTGTGGTGGTGGACACAGCTAGCTATAAGGGTCAGGGAGCGCCAGGGCGTGGAGGAGGCCCGCGGGATGAGCCCCCCGTCGCGCAACTATCTCCAGAATGCCTCATCTCGATCGTCCCGCCGCGATCTCGATGTCCGCGTGATTCGTCATAACACGATGAAATGTGAGCGCACACTGCCAGTCTTAGTTTTTATAAGAGATTGTATTATATTATTATAGTCGATATATTTATATAGTGATTATTATAAAGCATTGTTCACTACGCAGGAATAGGAATTTTGCCAATCGTACAAAAATAATTGGAATATTAATGGGACTCTGGTACCTGAAATTTTTAACTATAATAATCCAAATCATGAAAAAAAAAAAAAAAATAACCCAAGCTACAAGTTTCAATTGGACTTTAAGTTTGATAAATTTTAACCAATTAAATATATTAAAATATAAATTAAATTCTCCTTGCAATATTTTTAAATCAAGTTAATTTTAGGCTGTATACAAGATCATGATGCAAAATAAGACAATTGCATTTCTTGCCAAGGTTAGAGCTTTTTAGTAATTTTTTGTCATTTTACCTGGAATATATTGCATATTAAACAAGCATGCAGCATGCACAGTTGCCAAAAATACTGAATGAATGTTGGAATTTAAGCCGCTCCTTCGTCATAAAACCAGAGACCTGCTAATAACATTAACATTAAATGAACATATCTAATGTTTATCGTTATAATCGACCTTGGTGGTAGTAGGGAGCGTCCTCTTCTCCTCCATTCATTTTAACGTTACCTCAATATTCAAACCATTGGAATGAAGATAGTACTTTTTTTATATTCACTTAATTTAACTAATCAACATTATACCTATGAAAGAATGCATGTGCTTAATTAAAGAATATTTATTTTATTTTAAATTAAATCCTCATTCTAACTTATATAAACAAATAGAAATAGCACCTTTTGTAAAAGTACATAAAAAATGTTTATTATTCAAATCCCTTCATTTTATATAACATGATATTTAAACTCTATGATTTTGACAGAATTTTCTGATGAAAATTTGTAGTTAATTTTCTATGATTACAAATATATATATACTATATAATATATAGTATTTTTTTTTTGTTTCTATGTTTGGTAGCATCAAGATCATTTGAACAGCATTTTTTTTTTTTTCAAGTCGTTAAGCTGGGTCTTCTCCGTCACTTATCATCTCGCGATGTCCTCTACTCGTGATTATCAAGCACAGAGGAATGCCGTGGTAAAGACCCCCGTCGAGGCGCGCGCCGGGCCCCCGTCCCGCTGATCAACGTCCCCCCTTCTTCGTGCCTCGCTGCGTGGTTTTGTGCGGGGGACGAAAAAAAGAGCACTAAAATATAGCCTTGACAATAAGGTTCATATTAGTATATTATTACATTGAAAAATTAAAAATTTTAAAATTAAAAATATATTGGTTCCTGTGATGTTGTTGTATATTTTGATGCAGTGTTTAGTCCATCCCACTGCGGGGTACCAATGAAGTCCTCTTATATATCTATAAGACAACACTATAACCAAAAAAACGTAAATATATATTTAAGTAAAGAAAAGAAAATAATGTATAGTATAAGAAAAAAAAACTATAAAAAATTAGAATAAAACAACAATAAACGTAGTCATTTTGAAATAGTGAGAACAAGGTTTTTAAAATGTAAAACTTTTATTATTATAAAAACATAAGAAAAAATATAATATATTTATACACATTTTATAAATTTGTAAAGGAAGAAAATATATTTCTCTATTTTTATAGTTCACACTAATGACGTCACATGTCCTTTTATGTCAAGTTGTATACGACGAATAAAAGTAAATAAATTGTCAAAATTGTATATAATTTACTATAATATGAATACTTTCAAATACAAAGATATTTTTTAACAATTTTTGTTGTGTGGGATCCAAAATATTTATGTAAATTTTGAAAACGATTGTATATTCCATGGGAAAGTAATAAGCATTCTGTACACCCTCGACGGACCAGCATCTAAAACCAATTTTGAAAATGATAATTATGTATCTGCTTGAGTTTCTACAATTTTTTAAAGTTTACTTTTACAAGCATGCTGAGAACAACCTGATTTTAACTAAAGCCTATATTACACCATACAATTTTGCATACAAGTTTTCCTTGCAAGAAAATTTCATCTCCATACAAATAAATGGGGTTCAATTTTTCTTGTAAGAAAAAATTGTATGCAATAGTTAGAAAAATTGTATCGTGTAATAGCGGCTTTACACACATTAAATTCATTGAAATTGTTTGCAATTAATATAATATAACTAACATTTTACTTGAAATAAAAAATCTATAATATAAAAAAAGAAAGGACAGAGAGAGAGAGAGAGAGAGAGAGAGAGAGAGAGAGAGAGAGAGAGAGAGAGAGAGAGAGAGAGAGAGAGAGAGAGAGAGAGGCGAAAGTCTCATGAAAATATTATGCCATGAAGTTTAATCTAAAACATAAAACATCAGAATTTACATTTATAACCTTAAGTATGACCTTTTTGTATAAATGTTGTACTCTTGCATATACGGTTCCAATGAGTCATATAATATAATTACGAGCGGTACGTTATGCAGATGATACGGCTCTCGCGACACCGCGGGGTTCCCTTGACAGTACAATGAAGTCTTGCCGAGCTACCGCATCACAGATAAGAGATGAGCAAGCAAAGCCGTCGTATAGCAAAGTTGATATTATTTACGTGGCTCAGAGGGTATAATCGCGTGCGCCATCTTGTGACCTGAGAGAGGAATGCAAGCCTTGGCGCCACTCAGACCAGCAGAGGGATGGTCACTGACGTAATTTTTTAAAATTAAAGCACACTCAACAGAAATGTATAACGTGCATGATTCAGGTGTGGTGGGGCGAATTTTTCGAGAATTTAAAATTAATGAAAAATGAGGTAAATAAAATGGCAATACAATGAATTTAAACGTTATATACCCTATACAGTATACGTAATTAAACATTATATGATTCTATGTATAGATTGTATAGTATATTTATTAATTGAATCGCCTCCATATGCTCGAGATTATTTTTTTGAAAAGTTACGATTTTGAGTGAAATTCCTGGGACGTCACGGGTCAGCTCAGTGTCGCATTACTTCTGGTCGTCACGACACGTTGGTGTCATGGGCGAGACTAACGGGTGACAGTAGCCGCGTGTCACGTGTGTCACACGGAGCAGGGATTTGTCACAACGTATCGCAGCCGGGGACAAAGCCAGGCAGGCGAAAAAATGATCATCCCTTTTCTTCTTTAAGTATCAAAGTAGACAGGTTATTATTTGTATTTATATACGAACGAGCTTAAAAAATGTCGTACTTCCTGCACATAAATATCGTATTACGAATAGAATTAATTGCCATTTGATTTAAGAATTAAAGCTTTTTTATTTATATTAATTACATAAAACATACATTTTAAATTTTGGTGTTTTTTTTTTAATGAAAACAGTGTTTATACTTAAATTATTAAATTGCTGTTAAATTAATTTCTAATTCATTTCAATATAATTTAAATCCTTTATAGCATCACACAGAAATCTGAACATAAATAATTATGATTTTAATGAAAAAAATGCAACTTAACCACCAGGGTCATAAACAAACAAAGTAGTATTCAGGCAATCAAGGTACACAAAGCTCCTCAAACAACTTCCTTTCAAAATTCATTGCCAAAAAAGGACACGAATACTCATGCACTTCGTACAAATTCATTCTTCGTTAAATTTAAATAACTTTTCCCCTTTTCATCAGAATTAAGCTGCATGAAGAACTGACGAGTAAAAAGGAAGCTCTTAAAAAAAGCTCGTCAGAAAGTTTCCTGCAGCAGGTTGAGAGGAAGGTCCACGATGTAAGTACCCTCGATCTTGGGGAACATTCAAGTACTTGCTATCCTCGTCAGACCACGCCGGGGTAAAGCCTTTTTGCTGTAAGAGTTAAGTAGCATAAAGCCTGATGGATATGCACAGGAATATGTTTGCCTTAAAACACTTGAGTCGACGATGAAAACTTGTAGTGAGTTGTAAGCAAAATGCAAAGAGAAGATTCATATAGAAAGTTTTTTGTATTTTTTATAGTATTTTTATTATTTAATGTAATAAATTTGAATTTGTGGTTAATTCTTCATACCCAGCTGTTGCATAATTTATAATTTCATTATTATTTGTCCTCTTATACTGATAAAATTTAATCATATTTTTATGTTGTATGTGTAATGTTTCAAGATTGTGTAGATAAAACAATGTAATGTTGTTTAATAGTAAGGTCTTAATTTTTGTTATAATATTTAATATTAAAGAGATTCATCTTTTGGGATTCTCAACCCATCTTAATGGCTTTTGAGATAGGATCAAAATAAAGCTCAGGAAAATCGTCTAGTTTTATGGTACTGTTTCAATGATTTAAAGCTATACAAATTTGTATCTTCATGAATTTTTTTAACACAGCATACTCATGATATTGCTACTTTGTGTATAATGATTGTGTCTCGTCCATTAAAGAAACTGAACGTCATTCAACTTGAAAATTGAATGAAAAAGATCATTTTTGCAGTGCGTCAATAATAATTATATACCCTCTTGTTAAAAAATCAATTTAATCAAAACTCCATTATTGCAATTAATTACATGACTTTGAGTCACGGTGAGAATTATTCCTCTGGCAAAATTAAATTTGTCCTCGCCATAGCAGGTTTGCCGGATGAGCGATGCGCTGGCCACATTTATTGTGCATCACCATCAGCTGTTACCGCGAGGCTCTCTGACCCCACCAGTACCGCACCGCAATTCCGCACCGCAGTACCGCGCCAGCTGTCCCCAAGTGCTGGCGTCTGTGGGAGCCTGGCGCCACTCCATGATGTAACTACTGCCCAAGTAGCACCAATTTACCCTCATTGTGTGAAAACCGCTGTAGATTTTTATAACATTAAAAAAATATTTTAATGATGTTGTTTAGGGCTATTTTTGGTTGTGTACATAAAGGTAAAGTGTAGAAATATTCATTTTATTACCATATAGTCAAGTGAAATTTTATGTGTAAAGTTATCATCATTTTATATACAATTTTACATTATAATTAGAAAACGTTTTATGTGATGACACAGTTGTAAAAATTTATTGTTATTAAATTTTGGCAAAACGATGAAATTACTATGAAATTTTTTGTTGTATATAATTTATTTGTAATGTGGATTTTACAGCGATATGATGAGAATAACATTTGTAGCTTTCTATTTCTGTGTAAACGTTTAATTAATTTAACGCCATACAAAAACGAATGTATATACAGTCGTTATCACTGATAATTTCTTTTGGCAATGATAATTAATAAATTTTTTATATTAGATAATAACGTATATTGGTAAGCGTTTTTTTTTTTTTTTTTTTTACAGCGAGGAGCATAATATTTTATATAAAATGCAATTAAGAGAATAGAGCATAATATTTTATAGTCAAATTCATTTTTCTCATTCATATTTTTTTGGCATATAATATAATAATACAGTATATATAATAATAGCATCATGCAACTTTATATTTTAACTTTAAATTTCTAAAACAAAAACATTTTTATCATATTCAGCTATCATATTTAATATACTTTACTCAGGGCAAGATAAAATTTGTCACATATTGTCCACTTAGCCACTTCCACACAGTCCAAAAAAACACACCAGGTTTACTGAATAAAATATGTGACAAGATTTACAATATCATGGATTGACATTTTTTTTTTTTTTTAAGTACACATATAAATTTCAGACACCAATAAGGTGATAGGATAATTGTAAAAAACTAATCACTATAATTTTCACTACACCTGTGCTTAATTAAAAATAATGTGTAACATTAATATATATATACCTGCAGGTGTCGTCATGTATATGAATACTTTTTTTTTGCCATATAACAAAGTTAAGACGTTAAACATTTACTTTATTTAATTATTTAATTTATGTCGCATTATTTCACATTTAGATTAAAAATACATAAAGTTTTTTTTTCTATTTAAATATTATGGTATAATATTTGCAAGCTTTAAAATACAATTTAAAATTTTAAAGTGCTCAGTAAACCTTCTGTTATATATTTTTTTTGTCTGCTGACAATTAAATTTTTAGCTAAAAATAAATTGAGCACAAAAGTATTGCATGTTAAAAGTATAAGTTAGCACCTTCATGACTTAAAAATAGTGTCAGTATCACTCTTTTTGATCATTCTAATTGTCTATCTCCAGCTGTATCTGAAACTCCTCCATACAGAGGATAAGTGTGAGTTTCCCTCGTGGAGGTTCGTGACATTGCGACGTCCGGTGTGTGTTCGCAGGTGCACGCGGTCCTTGCCAGCAGAGGGAGTAGCGGGACTCAGATCATCACTACCCCGGTCACACATCTCCGTCAATCGTCACACCTGACTCTCCGCTAGCACGCGGTCCTTCTGAGTGGCCACTTGTCATATATATACTCTCACTCAACACCTTTCGTCGTGACGTAATTTCAATCGTGATAAGACATCAAATCAATGTATGTACCAAGTACTTGGAAAATTATACATATAACAGTGGGTTTAATTCATAATGGAGTATCGACCTCAAAAATTGTATTGCAGAAATGGATAGAGCATGCAAAGTTATGCTACCCTGATTTTTTTCAAATTTTTTTGAGCCCGGGAACTATTTTTAAAAAAATTATTGAAAGTCCTTTTTGTGACGTCACGCGGCGGCAAGTCCTATCTTTTTCTTAAGGAGCAGCGTCTCGTGACGTCACAAAAAGAACTTTCAATAATTTTTTTAAAAATACTTCCCGAGCTCTAAAAAATCTGAAAAAAAAATCAGGGTAGCACTTGGTACGTTCTATCCATTTCTGCAATAAAAAAAAATGAGGTTGATACCTCATTTTATAATAATAACTTCTTTATGAAACATTTATACCATTATAATTATATTATAACCAGGATAGAGTGCCATGTAACTAAATTTTAATTTGATGAATGTATTATACGAAAATGGATGTATATAATAATATATACAAGAAGTTTGAAGCTTATTTCACATTCAAAGATGATCTGATGATGTTATGAAATTAATTTCAACTTACTCACTTGACTTTCCTCTGTGACGTCATCATTGTAACGAATGTTTCGAGTTTATGTTGCTCACTATTCCCACCGCGCCGCATCTCACAATCAGACGCGAACAATGCGATTTATTGTACCAGCAACGAGCATTGTTCTGATTGTGTCTGTACTCCAAGATCCATCGTACTTCGGCATCGCGTGCCTCCCCGTGATCTTTCTCTCGTCATGGTACTCGTTAAACTATTAAAGTATTATATTTTATGTGAATTCATTTTTTATAGCCTTCTAATATATAATTTATTGTTATGTATTAAATATAGTTAATATATTATATAAAATAGTTGAAGAATGAGTCCATCATATCTTGGGTATACACTTATACAGTTTTATACTGTAAACATAAAAAGCCAAATTGTATTAGCAAATTTAAAATAAATCATAAATTCAATATCTGCATGATATGAAATATAAATTTATTTGAAAATATTTTAATTTGAATTATATTAGACAAATTGATGATAAATTTTAACGGTATGAAAAAAAAAATTAATTTTAAATAAATTTTTCCCAAAGCAGTATTATATATATATATGGATGTTTCCTTTTTTACACTAAATATTATTTTGTAATTTGAACTTTAAATAATTTTACCATAATGATCTGCAAGTACCAATACAAAATAAGTTTGTTTTATCATTAAAATTGACAGTCGCCTGCATGAAATAAATGAAATTTAGTATACATGTCTGTTTCCAGTCAGCCCCTCAACGACTGATGACATATTACAGGCGCAATGTCTGGCCCGGACCACGCTGCAGATTTGTCAGGGGCCACACGGCGACCAGCGCGACATAATTAGCCGTCATAACCGAGCACCGCGGGCTGACGGATCACACGTCCGCGAATGATCTGTATCTGCGAACCTCACGCTCAAACTGACACGACTGTCTCACCAAGCAACAATGGTGACGTCATACAGCGTGTGCGAAGTTTACAACAATGTGCCAAAATATTTGGAAAACTAAACACACAATCACACAAAACGTAAAACCTAAGTTTTAAAATAACGCGATGCTGGAGGGAATTATTAATGTCCCACTTAGTCTGTTGAACTCGAGAAACAAAATAAAATTTATAAATAATTCATAATTTATTCAACATATGATGGTGTAAAATAATAGTACGAATGAATCTTGTGAATATATACACTGGGTAAAAAATTAAGGAATATTAATGTGATCTCAATTATAATTATAATATCGAATATATCTGCAATGGATAATTTATCGTAATTTATTTGTCATATTTCCCCAGATAGAGCAATACTGTGTCGAAAAAGTTCATGAAATGAATTCACAGCAAAGATCTCACGCACGTTTAAACTTCTATTGTTTGAAATACATGTGTATTCAATTTTTGTAATGCAATGGACAACCTGCACGGAAAATTTTTATTGCAGAAATCAATAGAGGGTACCAAATTATGCTACTCTAAATTTTTTCAGATTTTTTTGAGACCCGAAACTATTTTTAAATAATTATTGAAAGTCCTGTGATTTCAGTTGGCACCCTTGAATTCTTAAATTCTTAATAAAAAAGATAGGACGGAGATGCCTATTGACGCCTCCAGGGGGCGTGGCCGCACTTTCAATAATTATTTAAAAATAGTTTTGGGTTTCAAAAAAATCTGAAAAAAATCAGAGTAGCATAATTTGGTACCCTCTATTCATTTCTGCGATAAAAATTTTTCATGCAGGTTGTCCATTATATTTATGAAAAAATTTCAAGTTTAATTTAATATGCACTTATACTACCGTAGGCAACGTACAGTACATTTCCAAATTCATTAGTTTAATCTATATTTAAAAGAAAAGAGCTGCTTAACAAACACTTGACTTCTATTTTATAAAAGGCAGTCTAAGCAAAATTTTGAGTAAACAAGCGCGGATCCAGGGGGGGGATTTAATATGGACAATATAGGCATTTCCCCCACTCAAAACTATTTTTTTAACATTGGCCTTATGAAGACGGCCCCCTCGAAATTTAGTTCTGGATCTGCGCCTGTTACCCTATAATAATTATATAATAATATTGTATGTATAATAGGAGAGACAAACGTACACACTGTATTTATAGTTTATAATAATGGTATACAAGCTTTCAGCCCATTTAAATAACATGAACTCTATTTTAAAACTTGGTATTCTCCAAGGATGAAATACTTGCTCCATAATGAATATTTATTTGGTGATAATGATTGCCATAATTCATCTACAATATTATGACAAATGATGACGTCACATGGTGTCCACGTGACACGCACTGTGGTCGCACCCTGACGCTTTATTAGCCCTCATCATGTCCGGACGTCAGCTGTGAGAAATCTGTCGAGCCACTCGAGGTGACAACCTTTAATAAGCTAACGAACCTCCAGCACCTGCATGTACCTTTTACATAGAAAGATCTAGTGGGTACCAAACCTATATTTATATAATTCATAATTAAAACATAGTCTGTAACGTAATTTATTTTACAGATGACTGTACCATCAATTCTTATCAGTAACATGCAAATGTGTTATGTTATACAATATATGGTACTATAATTTAAATCAACATTGAAAAAAACAAACTATTTTAGGAAACTTGAACATTATCTTTATTTCTGTTGTTTCTCTTTTTGTTTTTAAACTTCTTTTTCTCCAATTAATTTAATTGATCATATCAGTAAGTTGTTTTCTTTCACCTGGCGTGCCTATATATGAAAAAAAAGAGTTTTAATCGTATCTATATTGGTTGTTATCGTAAAACCTTATCAAAATTAAAAAAAAAAAAAAAAAACGTTTCTCTCAACAAAAAACTTCGTGTGAGGTCTGGATATTTTAAAGTTGATCGCATCCTCTAAAGTTGAGAAGGGTCAACTTTGCTGACCTTTAATGGCTTGTAAGAGGGGCCCTCTTGGCTTCGTTTATGACCCTATATATGCCAAGTAAAACGTACACCGGTGAGCGGCGGCGTCCGAGAGCTATATCAGTTTGCGAGGAGCGGTACCTATGTTATATAAATCTGGGAGCGGGTAAACGAATCGAAAATATACGAATCGAAAAGTAAACGAATCGAAAAGTAAACGAATCGAAAAGGAAACGAATCAAAAAGTAAACGAATCGAAAAGGAAACGAATCGAAATTTATAATTTGGTGGAGGGGGTTCTAGCTCCTCCTCCAAGAGAAGGCGGGGCCTATGAAAGTGCTAGTGGCAACACCGCTCACCAAATTTCGATTCGTTTCCTCTTCGATTCGTTTCCTTTTCGATTCGTTTCCTTTTCGATTCGTTTCCTCTATACATAATTATATGATCGCTACTATTCAATCGTTATTCTTTGTGCTACTAATATGAAAATCTCCAAATACATGTTTGTAATTATTTACGAACCATGGTTTCAAAAATTTTTCGATTCATTTCCTTTCGTTTCCTATTTATTAATCTTCAACACAACTAACATTTAAAAACTCATTTTAAAAAGAATAGTATATCTTCCACCATATTATAAATTTCGATTCGTGTCCTTTTCGATTCGTTTCCTCTATATATAATTATATGATTGCTACTATTCAATCGTTATTCTTTCTGTTACTAATATGAAAATCTCCAAATATATGTTTGTAATTATTTACGAACCATGGTTTCGAAAATATTTTCGAATCATTTCCTTTCGTTTCCTATTTATTAATCTTCAACACAACTAACATTTAAAATCTCATTTTAAAAAGAATAGTATATCTTCCACCATATTATAAATTTCGATTCGTTTCCCTTTCGATTCGTTTCCTTTTCGATTCATATATTTTCGATTCATTTACCCGCTCCTCATCAGACTATAGTAATTTTGGAAGAAAAAATTAACAGACAAGAAAAATATGGAAATATATAAAATATGATATGTAAAAACTATATTTCGTTTCTTTTCAATTCGTTCCACCTGTCCTTTTTGACTGGAGGAAATTTAAGACAATAATGGCAAAATATTTAATATAAAACTGCCTGTACATTTTTTCGATTCGGTTTCATTTCTATTCATTTTCTTACTTGCATACCATGCCGATTTAAATATATCGAATATATAAAGACATATCCCTGATATTTTATCAACCTTTCATTCCTTTCATTTTTAATTTAAGCTTTTTTTGTAGTCCAATATACTGAATACACAGTACATTTTTTTGCATTGTAATCACATCCGCCTTAGAGACCTTACAGTCGAGAGCTCCGTGTCTTATGGCTAGAAATTTGACCAGCTTGGCCGAGCTTTACTGTAACTGAGAGTGGCGGCGCCACTGAATCGCAGCGGCACGGCCTGGTTCTCGCTGGTGGTTTATAATCATATTCAGTCACCTTGGCTGCGCGGGCAATTTCAGCCAGCAAAAGAGCCGGTCCGAGCCGAACATTTAGCAGCGCCGCAACTCTCACAGAAACAGCGAAACTCTGATCAAATCCCTGGCCACCCTGGCCATAAGACACGGAGGTCTCTGCAGCCGCCCGCTATACTGTACAGTACGCATACATGTATTTGAGCTTGCGCGCTCTCATATCGCCGGCTCGCCCGCGTGCGATGCCGTGCGACTTCTCCCAAGTGGTGGAAGTACGGGGGTAGTAAAACATAACTCCCCCTTTCCCCCTTTTCCCGAAAATGTAACATCCCTGAATGAGAAACACATAATAATAATGCGAAGTTTTATTTTTCAATTCATATATAATAATATAAATATAATGATGAAGTGTCCTGGATGCCTGATAATGCATTTTGTGTACATTAAATGTATAATTAGTTTCCCTCGAATTCACGGTGATAAGTGCCATTGATGCAATTATATATTTTATATATCGTTATGTTATTGCCTCTGTACTAGCTTGTGTAATTGGTGCACAAATAATAAACACGATTATATGGATGTAAGATATTATACCTATTTTACTATACAGCAATTAAATAACTGTGAGAGGTGTGGCGCAGTGCGCTTGACCGGGTCTCGTCAGATCACCGAAGTCAAGCAACGCCGCGCGTGGTTAGTAGTTGGATGGGTGACCATTTTCAACAAAAACCACGTTTCCCACCCAGGGGTAAAACGTTGCGCTTTTCCACTATGTGGTTCCCCTGGCTTTGGACCATTGCACTTCCGGTTCATTGACAAAAGCTGTGGCGTCCATCCTGGCTGAGGTTTCCACGTTTCCCTCAGCCGCAGGCAAATGCCGGGATGGATTTGCAAGGCCGTGGCCGCCCCCGTTCCAGAAGAGCCCGCGAAACGCTCAAGTTAGGGTTTCGGAAGGTTCGGGGTTTCAAAGTAGTATGTAATTAGTAAATAGAAGTACCCAATAGGGTTTGATTAAAAATTTAAAAAATATATATATTATAATATATTTTCCATATATAGTATAAGAGTTCCTGTCAGAAAAAAAAGTTAAGTTATTATTTTCTAAAAATAGTTCAAGTAGTCCTCCATATCAAACCAAAATTTAAAAAAATTCTATCTCAAATATAGGTTTGCCAGAAAAAAATTCCAAAATCAGAGTGAACGAACGCGTCGCTTAACATGGGGCCAGTGGGTCCTTACCTGACAAAGACCCTCGAATATATCGAAAAAATACACCGTTAGGTATATGAAAAAAATATAGTGATGTTCTATGACCCAAGCTTTAACCAAAAACCGTTAAAAAATAAATTGTCGCTCGAATCCATTTTTCCGTAAGGAAATCAAGAATTTTTTTTTTACGGAAAAATGGATTCGAGCGAAAAAATTTTAATTGGTTCTTGTATTGGTTAAAGTTTGGGTCATAGAACATCACTATATTTTTTTCATACCACCTAACGGTGTATTTTTTTTTTTTTAGATATATGAGGGTCTTTGTCAGGTAAGGCCCCATGTTAAGCGACGTGTTCACTCTGACTTTGTTTTTTTTTTCTGGCAAAACTATGTGAGATAGAATTTTTTGGATTTCAGTTTAATATGCAGGACTACTTCAGCTATTTTTAGAAAATAATAACTAAACCTTTTTTTCTCATAGCAACTCTACTTTATATCCTGGATATCTCAAAAACTAGACCGACCATTGCTCCATTTTTTTGGCTGGATATTTATCAACGACTATATACTGGTAGTAAATAGTTCTTGGATATTTATGTTATAATATAAGGAAGATTTATTATAATTTTCAGTTCACCATCTCCTAAGGCTAGTGACAAAATAATCCTTAGCAAACTTTCCAATACATACAATTAAATATAATGTATATATATATAGTACACGACACAATATAGTAATAGGGAGAAAAGAAGCGAGAGCGAGTGTTTCGCACGTCGCAGAGCTGTTGAGAAATACTCGTAAATAATATAAGTTCAAAAATACAAGCTTGAAAATTTCGCGCGCTCTCCCTGCCTCGATGATGATGGTGAATGACGGAAATAGCTGAACTAGGCGTTCTATATAATTCAGCCATCATATATAGCAATCCAAATAAAGTGATTGTTGTATTTAAGGTACATGAATTGAAAAGGAAACGAATCGAAAATATACCAATCGAAAAGTAAATGAATCGAAAGGTAAACCAATCGAAAAGTAAACCAATCGAAAAGGAAACGAATCGAAAAGAATAGAATCGAAAAGTAAACGAATCGAAAAAGAAACGAATCGAAAAGTAAACCAATCGAAAAGGAAACGAATCGAAAGGTAAACGAATCGAAAAGTATATGAATAGAAAAGGAAACGAATCGAAAATATACCAATCGAAAAGTAAACCAATCGAAAAGTAAACGAATCGAAAAGGAAACGAATCGAAAAGTAAACCAATCGAAAAGGAAACGAATCGAAAAGGAAACGAATCGAAAAGTAAACCAATCGAAAAGGAAACGAATCGAAAATATACCAATCGAAAAGTAAATGAATAGAAAAGGAAACGAATCGAAAGGTAAACGAATCGAAAAGTAAACCAATCGAAAAATAAACGAATCGAAAGGGAAACGAATCGAAAAGTAAACGAATCGAAAAGGAAACGAATCGAAAATTATACAGTGTTGCCAGTTTTTAAAATTTCAACCCACCAGGAGGCGTGGCGAGGGCGTGGTTATGTAAATTTTTCGATTCGTTTACTTTTCGATTCGTTTACTTTTCGATTCGTTTCCCTTTCGATTCGTTTACTTTTCGATTCGTTTACTTTTCGATTCGTTTATTTTTCGATTCGTTTACTTTTCGATTCGTTTCTTTTCGATTCGATTCACCTGTCCCATAAATCTTTATTGCACCTTTCAATCAATAACCATTTGAGTTTATTTCTTCAGTTTTAATTTAATAATTTATTGTTACATACATTTTTATCATTATTCAATTACTTTGCTTGAATATGTATACTGTTAAAAATTTAATATGCACGCTTATTATTTCAATAATCTGATTTAATTCTTTTTACGATTTGTTTGTAATATTTATGATTGTCTAGAATAAATTAGATTACTATAGCTCACATGATACGATTACGTGGATTGAATGGGGGTGGTAACTAACACAATTAAATTTGACATGCAGTACTGATACTGTAATAAAGCTTGAAAGCTTAGCGATATTGTGGGAATTTTAGTCTAATTTGTAATAAAATAATAATATTTTGGCTGGCTTTTCAATTAATATCAGAGATTTTATATTGTAAGTTAAAGCGCTCTGTTAATATGCATCCCACAGTTTTCTGCAATTTGAGAATCACTTGAATCTGGAGAATGTATTGCAGTGGCGATATTTTAGTGAAAAAAGTTTAAGCCATTTTGCTAGAAGTAAAATGGCTTAAACGCCAAAACTTAGGCATAAGAAAAGAAGAAGAGTGAAAAAAGTAATTATTTCCAAAAGAAAATATCAACAGTCCTGGGACGAATTTAATGAGTTGCATCATGTTGTGTTAATATAATATGCTACGTCTAATCATTGTTTTATTAGTAAATAATTTTAGCTTCATTAAATATACATAAAATATATATATTTATTAATTAAAGGTGAAAATACAATCTTGTTATTGGAATGAAAAGATATGCGCTCGACTTTGTGCTCTCTTGATGCCATCAAGATTCTTGATCCTATGAATAAATTAAGATTACCTCCTGTTGATGAAAATTATGTGCTGATTTTTAGGATATTTAATTGTATAACATTTAAATTTAGTAAAAAATATGTTTAAATTTTGACCTTTTACGAAGACTAGTAATTTACTAGTATGGGTCAATATTTGTAATATATTCAGCATACTAATACATATACTGTAGTAAATATGCTTGCTCCCCCCCCCCCACAAAAAAAATCTGCATCTTATCCATGAAGACTAGGTGTCACTACTCAAAAATGAGAGTATTCTAATTTGCTGTCCTGATTAATTCTAAATTAATTACTGGCATGCAGAGATAACTATTTTTAATCCATATACTTTCTTAACATGGATCTTGGTAATTTTGCAATTAGCCCTCTAGATCATTTCTTATATAATGGTATTTTACTATCCCATCGCCCTATACCCTGATCTTCTTCAGCATGTCCTGGATGAAGGACGGAGGTTGGACGATTCATCCTCGGTGTCACCTCCAGTGTCGTCATCATGGCTGCAAACTGGGCGCGTCGTAGAGTCGAATTTACATAATGGGGAGGGGACGAAGATGTATGCATCACGCACAACTCTGCACCTTCTCCCCTCCAAGTGTAATACACTAAGACCCGCCGCTACCTCTCTGTCTGTTAAATAAATTACTTCAACATGACTACCAGGATAATGTATTGTAAATCTAGATACCAGTTTGTTTTAAACAAATAAATTTACTAGATAATCCTGTCTGTTTTAAGTCCTTTTAAGCCATAAATATTTTTATTAATAATTGTGTTGAAAATATTATACTTACAAATAAAAATAATGAATATAATTTTCCTCAAATTATCTACTTTTTCCATTTCGTATCTTATTGGGTTTTATATATTTTCTGTTTTGTATTTTTGTAAAAAAAAAAAAAATGCAAATAAAATCAAAAATATTAAAATATATGGGGTGTATTAATTCATACAACTTTCTTTATGCTACCACTTGCATCACTCACTTTTAAATTTAAAGTATTTTACAACTGTATAATTATAATAGTTGGAATAAAAATAATTGTTCTATAGACTCCAAATTTTAATTAATATATTTTTTATCTCAATCAAAAGACAATAATATAATAGATCTATTCACACAGTATCTATGTACAAATCAAATTTACATTATCAATTTTATTATATAATTTTTTTGTTAGTTTTTTTTTATATATTTTTGTAATTTATTAATTTAATTACACAATAAAAATCAAAATATAATAATAAAAACATTATTAGCAACATGGATAATATTGCATAATATTAGAAGTGTATCAGTGTTAGTATAATATTTATGAAGAATTTATATAAGTACAAATTGAACTATTTAAGTGCATGTGAAAATACATGAACAACAATTATTATGAAACAACTGTGGGATTTTATTAAGTGAATAACTTTAAAGTTTTGTTTCGTTAATTGCATCTAAATATTTATTATATCATTTTCTATGATCGTCCTACAGTTGTATGCATTCAAATTCAAAGTAACACCATTACAAAGACATGAAGAATTCCAGAGAAACAAAAATTATCCAATTTATGATTCCAAATTATTATAATAGTTTATTTAGTTTTTTTCTACCATTAATATCATAATTTAATATATATAGAGCTTAAATTTGGAATCATAAAACATTTGTAATAAAGAGAAGAAAACACATTATATCACAGTTATAAATAAATGCATCTATGCAACAGAAAATAATAAAAAATTATATTTTTTTTTATACAAAGGAAAAAAAGTCTTTTCTTTATATTATTATTATATACCACGTTGTAATAATTACGATAAAAACACTAATTCTTAAATATAATTAATATAATAATTTGTATTAATTAGTTCATAGATACTGTTTTTGTTTTAAATTTAATTATGTGTTTGTTTGCTTTTTTTATACTACAACCATAGATATTTAAAGATGATAAATATTCTATAGATGAAGATACAATGATTAAAATGATAAAAATGATATCTAGAGATAATAAAATATAGAAGAAAGTGACGTTTTTTTAAAGATATCAATAGAGGGTAGTTTTTCACCAATATAATATTTATAATTTTATAGATGAAAGAATTATCAGGTGTTTTTTATATCAAATATTTCAAACTTTTTTTTTTATCCATAATATATATAAGTTAAGTACAGTACCATAAAAATTAAAAATACAAGTTGAATTATTTGAGAAAAAAATCAACAACAAAAAACAAATATATTCAGATCTCATATTATGACCAGGTCGCAATTTTACAATTAATTAATAATTAATTAGTATACTGATGTGTATAGCTAAAGAAATATAGCATCAACAATATAATATAGTAGTAGCGACTGAGAAATTGCCTTTTTGTTTAAAAAAACAATTTTAAAACAATTTTAATTACAATAAAATTGTTTCAGAACATTTTTTTTCTTGTAACATAATATATAATATTTTTACAGTAAAATAAAATCATTGCACTTGTTTTTCATGACGTCACACTTCAGTCTTTGTCGCCATGACAGTTTCACGCACTCGGATTGTTATTCACTCATCACTTGACGATCAGCTGATCCTGTTACGTCATCTGCAGGATGAGGCGAGACGCAAAAATCCTGAAATCACAAAATAGTATTCTCATTAGTGATGAAATATTAATTTATTTTGAAATTTCTTTCAGTGATATATGAATATCAAATAGAACAACTTACTATTCAGTTTCTAACTAATTTATAATTTTGATACTTGATTATGAGATAATTTTATAATTAGAAAAAAAGTTAAGATTAGCTCAAAGTTATCCAATTTGCAACATTAAATTAACGACACTATATTATATATTTTCATTAATATTTTTCTTTTGAAAGTTAATTATCTTTTTGATATTCAAAATAATTACATTCATAAAACATAATTTTACACGGGTTTTTCAGAGTTTCACCTTTAATTTGTGTTTTATAACTGTAAATTTTTAAGTGGTAGAAATCAAATTATTTAAGGATTGTCCCAATATTTACTGATTGCCCTTATCGTTAGAAGGTTGTGATTTTGTTAAATATATATATAAAAAATAATCGTTTATAAGATTTAATACGAAGACCCATTATAAAAATATTTATCTACTATAAATATTATATATAATTTTAATTTTAAATCTTAGGTATATATTAGTTAGAAAAAAAAATATAAAATTTGATACAATTATTTACTTTAAAACCTTAATTATATATGGAAAAAAAATGTATTTTTTAAAAAAACAACTGTTTTATCACTTATAGATGATTTTGTTTGCTGTATGAGAATAAGGATGGTAATTTTCAGCTTGTTTTTCCAAGTGGTAACCAGACATTTAATAGAGGGAATGAGTAGCTAGCTGCAAGTAAAAACGATGATTGCCTTTAAGCTAAATAGTTTGGAGGGCTCATCATGTCATATTAGCATTTACTGCGGCCACTTCTAACTTGATAATGATAGTGCTTGGCTGCATTGGCCGCGCGCGCCTGCTCGTCCACAATACAGCAGATGCTGCTTTCAAGGTATTTCTTTACAAGCAGGTAGGTTAGATAATCAAAGTTATATTAAATTTCAATAGTACGATGCAAAAAGATATTTACAGAATGACACGATTTAATAAATAAGTACTTTAGATTCACTTTTATTAAATATGGTTTTTCAACCATTCCGGTCAGTTGCTTTGTAAAATTTCTAAAATTGCACAATGATTGTTTGTGAATAATTGAGACCCTATATTATAATGGATTTTTACTTTTAATCTATAATGTACGTTGAGTAATTATCAGAAAATTTTGTGTGCGTTTATCATAATTAAAACTTGAATAATAATTTAAAGGTACCATGCATGCAATAATATGTAAATGCATAAATCAAATAAATCAAATTAAAAATTGCATATCATACAGTAACAGCTCATCCGAGTTATCTGAAAATCTCGTGCACATTCAAAATTTTCTTAATTATCAAACCTTGAAATATTTGTAAAAAATAATAATTAAAAGTGCCATTTTGAAAAAAAAAGTGAGCATACATAATTATTGTAAGCTCATTTACTAGTTGTTTATTGTTATGTTTTTCTCGATTCACATTAGTTCCAATGAAAAATTATAAACTGGTGCGTTGTATAATATAATGTAACTTTAAGTCTTAACGAGCTGTGAATTATTATGTTAAAGTACATGCCATTAAATTATGAATAATTGTTATTTTAATTTTTACACGTACTAAAATTAGTTCTTGTTAAATCTTGTTTATAATCATACCAGTTCTATTCTACTTGCAACTTTTTATAAATATTCTGGTTTTTACCCTAAGTTTTCTTCTTGTATTTTTAAAATGCCTACTAACTTCTAATAACTGTAATAAACTAAGAAGTCTCGTGAGTAAAGTTAAAAAATATAATGCTTCATTTGATTATTCGTCATTTTATTATAAGTAGGCCTATACGTAATATTATGGTTGTTGTTTATTTTAACTATTGAAAACCGGTTTTAAATAATAATATATGAAGTGTTAAGTTTAAAATCTCTAACATGAAACAGTTCGCAATATAATGATCGACATGAGAGTTTATGCTAAACCTTTAGTTACAGTATATATTAATATGAGAGCTAGTACATTCATATTAAATAAAACACAATAATGTCCATGATAATTAATAAATAAACTTATAAAAATAACGTCAATAATTTGACCTCATAATGTCAATTATTCCATTTTCTTCTGTGACCCATTATAATTTTTAAAAAAAAAATTTCAATATCACACTTCAATAATAATAATATAAAAAGTGCTTGTTATTTCTTTTTATTTTTTAACAGGTTAGACTCAGGTTTTTCGATTGGAATCTGTAGTGATTTGTCACTGTCAAAAAGAAAAGCGTGATGTAAAGCACTCGAAGAGAGATTTCTCTGCTATTATTTCACTTGCCTGATGATATAAACTCAAATCAAACACAATTTCAAATGACGCCACACTCAATTTCAGTATAGGTAATAATATTATAGTCTAGTTGTTTCAATAAGAAATCTAGATTGAATTTAAAATTATTAAATATAAACATTGCATCATTGCTTTTGTATTATTATAAAATAAATAATATAAAAATTTATCTATAATCAATTTTATTTTTCGTGTTAAAGAGAGAAGTGATACCTATCAAAAAAATCAACATAACTTCTCAATCATATTTTATTATAAATTTATTCTAGCTATATACAATGACATTTTAATGATTTGCATACAAGTTTTTATTTATTTATATACAATGAATATGCAAAATTTAAATAATCAATATATATTTTTTTAAACTGTTTATATTATATTTTAACTATAGTACAAACTGTTGATATTTACATTTTTGCCTAAATGTACAAAATTTATATAATTTATTTTAGATCTTTTTACCGGAATTTCTAGGCAACAAAAATATTTGTACTTTATTTTTATGTATTTATTTATTTTTTAGGAATTGCTTTTTAAATTAATTCACTGTATTTTCCCATGGTTTTGTACAAAAATGTAGCAATGATCGTAATATAATGAAAATAAGCTGTGTATTCCTCTTTATTATTATTTTTTTAATGTACATTGCTTATATTTCAACATCTTCCATGTATAATGCTGCCATCTGTTTAAAATAAATAATGATGTAAATGTAAAGCTATGATATTTTTTTTTCAATTGTGCCCAAAAGGTAAATATTGAATATTATTCAACACCTATTTAACATGATATTTTTAAAGGAATTTATATAAAAGAGATAACAATGCTTTAGGCTGCAGAGTTATAGATGGAGGTAATTTGCTGGTCCTACCTGATGCTGTGGATGGCAAATCGTGTGTGCAGGTCGCTCCTCGCAGAACTGACGATTACACAGGAGAGACAAAACCGCCCAGCGGATGCGAGCTGCGAACAACCATCATTAAAATAATTTTTATCATTAAATTTTATTTTTTTATATATAATATATAAACTTGTAATACCAGTTTCATATATGGAAATTATTCTCTTCTCATATTTGATCTATAAAAACCTATTATTATGGCTACAAAATTTTTATAACAACCAACAATATGTACACAAATTAAATGAAATTTTATACTTGTTTGTAAAAGAGAAAATAAAATCATCATTATTATTTTGTTGTATGTGCAAATTATAAAACAAAACTGATTTTACAACCATATTTGTATATGTTAACAAGAAATTTGTTGTTTTTATCAAGCATGGAAATACTGTTGTTTTTTTTACAGTTTTCCGATTATTTATATATTAAAAAAGAGTATTTTAGCTATAATAATAAAATAATTCTATATACATTATTGTATATATATATTTTAAATTTTCAAAATATTTACTCAAAATTTATATTTGACGTTTCTTTTTTTATCTAAAACATTTTTACTGCGTATTATTCGTTAACAATTTACATGAATTGATTTTTGTAACCCTTTTCTTTACATTTTATGATTACTAAACGCATATAAAAATGTTTTCTACAATTTTTTTTTATCCAATTTTAACATGCATTGATATTATACGCATTTTATATTGCCTCAGTAAAATCGTAGAACAAATAAATATTTTGATCGATGTTTTCTAAAATTTTGTTCATTTTTTTTTTTTTAGGATCTGTAAATATTACACGCAACATTAAAATTTCACAATTTAAATACATTTTTTTAATATTGAATAGAACTGGTCTTATACGAAAAGCATTTATTTTATTTCAACTCTCCCGGAAAGTTTTGTATATTATTAGTGCATAGCTATTCCTCATTGACCCGACCTATATAATGTAGGATTTCGGGGGCCCTCGTTCAAACCAGATGAATTATGCATCATATATATAGCATATTATATATATACTCGAAAATAAAAGTAAGCAATATTTGAAATAAAAATTTCTGTTTTTTAAGAAATTAAATGTACAGATCAAGTCGAATAAAGTTTTGAAAATCACAAAAAGTGAAAAATAAAAACTAATGTAGCGTCCAGTCTCTATAAGACAAGGATCATACAATATACATTTTACCAATAACAAAAGTGCCCGCTATTTTTATCATGTTCTCACCTCTTATAGAAGGGCTTGAAGGCGGTGGAGCTCTCTGCCGCCCCCTGCATGCCGCCCCCAGCACCGGTGCCTCCGTTCATCATATGATGTTGATGATGCGGTTGATGATAACTCGACATCTCTTTAGGACGATCTTTATGTGGAGACCCTGGCATTCTACTCGCATATCCATTATAATTATGTTGGTTGTACTGTTGTTGTTGCTGTTGTTGTAATTGTTGCTGTTGTTGTTGTTGATGTTGTTGATTCATATTATGATGTTGACTACCAAAACATGATGCTGGTCCAGTAATTAAATTACCAGCGACACTCGGAAGTTTCATATTCGGTGGTGTCTGAGGTGGAGTGTCTGTTTGTACTTCTGGAAACCCCGATGCTGCTGCTGCTACTGAACATGCTGAAGGTCCTCCTCCTCCCCCTCCTCCACCACCTCCAGCATAAGGTCCTGATGACGTGGCAAGAAGACCTCCGTATCGAGAATACGGTGCAGCTGCAGCGGCAGAAGGACTCATAGCTGCTGGAAGTGCAAAGCTGTTGACGCTTGGTAGCCATGGTTGTGTTGACATTTGGGCTGATGGAGGGGGTGTTTTGCAGGCTGCGGTGTCAGCCAATGACCATATTTTAGGCTTGGTGGCTGGGATAGGAACGCCGCAGTCAGATTTTACTCCAATTTCGTCTTTCAGCATCAGAGGTTTACGTACATCATCATCATCAAGATCATCGTCATCATCCATCATGCCGAGGCCTCGGTGGTGCAGCTCGGGCTTGACGTGGTGGTGACCCATCAGAACCGAGCCTGAAACAACACGTCAACACGTGAACAGCTGATTCTAATGCTGGAACGTGACATAAAAGCAAGAAGTTGTAAAATGCCCAAGTAGTAATGGAATGAAATTAATTTATGAGAAATTAGCACCAAATGTAAGGAGATGTTTAAGCAATGAAGCTTTCTGGTGCATGCTGTAGAAATAAGAATGGTTATTCTGCCACCAAAATACCTGAGAATTTGTCTGTCAAGGTCAAGAGGCGTGGCTACACTGGCAAATCTGACAACACTGTTGCAATAGTAATGCGAATAATAGATTAGGAGGAGGTGGTAACTACAGTCCTTTAGAGCGTTGCCAAGTTTCTTAGGACATATAAAAAACGATCATCATCGCCACGGTTCGAAATATATGAAAACAATTCAGAAAATTAGTCCAAAAAATTAGCTTTTAATCCAGGTAAAATTTAAAAAAAAAAATCTCGAGCCGTTTTTGTGCAATGTTGATTGAAAAATTTAACATTGAAAGGATACAAAATACACATTTGAAAAAAATTAATTATAATTAAACCAACGGTTAAAAAAATCTGAAAAAAATCAGTAGTATTTGGACAATTGTTGTAAGTCTACCAAATTAATTTCAAGAACATCTGTCGATACGACTTTTTTCGTCGGAATATCTCAGGTTAAGCCTTAATGCGTTAGAATTTTTGCCATCAAATTCTCAATATTTTACTTGCATCGTGTAATGCTGCTTACATTGACTTGTCAGTTGTGATACTATATTTTTAATAATTACTCATTAAACACCTACATTATAAATAAGGCATGTAGGGTATATGGGGGGGGGTATTTAATTAAATTAGGTTAATTTGCTTTTATAAAATTATCATAAAATTTAACTAATTGGAAAAAAAAATCATGCAATGTTATCATTTCTATGTTTTTCTGTAACATAATTTTTAATATCATTTTAAGCAACAGTATACTGAAGATACGATAAATATCTATTTATAATGTACGTACGGCATAGTCGTTATAAATACAATCCATAAATAAACAAACAAATTAAAAAATACTCTATTTGTGGGCCGGTGTGATTAATTTAATTTCAATAAAACGCTAATATTATTGAAGCGCGATGTTCTTTGGTCTACAGGCCATCTTGTCCTAGCTACATAGACATTCAAGCGTTCTCCAATTGTTCTCCAATCATTATGTTATAAATTTCTGGTGACCCAGTTTGCATATAATGCAGTATCACTTAATTCAATTCGTTTGTAAAAATTAATTACTAATTAATGAACTAATTGCTTTTATAATTAAAAAAAATACGAAGCAAAAAACAAACAAATGCTATTATAGCTATAACTGTAATGAGGTATTTTTGAAATTTTCTTTGCAAGTAAAAGATGAGGTTTATCCCCTTACTTCCTGCACAAAGGGGAAATGTAGTATTGAATTCCTGAAGCCATACATGAGCATTTAATTTGATATTGAAAGCTTTTAAATATATATTAACACGTGCACAGTTTACAAACAAATTCAAATATTATAAATTACATATTTTTCACACCACATCCCTTTAAATATAACCCCAATATCAAATATCCAGGATATATCTTGTAATACGTGTGATATAAATATTTTTTAAATCAAGTTTTCCATAAAAAAATATTTTTATTTTTTAAAAAAAAAACTCATAAAGATAGACGTATACAAACCATGCATAAAATTTATTAAACATACTTTTTCTATATAGTCTTAGTTAATATGAAAATAAATAATTATATTATAAAAAATATTTAGTTTTTTATCTTATTGCTTGTATCTTTAATCTGAATTACTCTCATATTATCATGGCTAATTTATATATATTTTTATGGGGTTGATATGGACCGCGGACGCCGTGTGTGGTATGGCCCCGCGGCGTACAGACAACGGTGGGCGCGAGCTCACACAAGTTTGGAGTTAGCAGCACGCAAAGCAGCAAAACTCGACAATGTTTAATTGTTGGTGCACGTTGTGCATTTTAAAAGTTCATGGTTCAGAGATTACAAAAAAATTGAAAATTGTTATTCGGGTGATCAAATTTATATGCAGTTTATTGACATTTATTTAAAAAAAAATGAAATTTTCACTGGAAATTTTTAAACATATTAAATGGTTTTAAGCTGTTTACATCTATATCTATGTAATAGTATCTAAACTCTATTATTTTGTATTTTTGGTGTTCTTTAACTTTGATTTTTTCTTGGCGGTTTCCAAAAATTTTAAATCTAAACCAAATTTATATTGATGCAATTATACTGACAATAGTGCCAATGACAGAGTCAACTTTCATTCTTTCTCATTTAAATTAATTTTAGTACTTTTTATATTCCAAATATGTTCAGTACAACATTTTTGAGGTATTTTGTAAGAAAACAGCAATGCAAACAGAAGACGGGGGAGAGAAAATTTAGAGGGTGATAATGTAAAAATGATTTTCTAATTAATTTTATTTCAAATTGAAAATAAAATAAATACAAAAATGTTAAACATCAAGTGTTATATTATATTAATAGAAAACACATGATATAGATTTACATTTATATACGATGCAAAGTACTAAAGCTTGATTCCCACAAAACGAACCCTCTCTTTAGGTTTCTATATAAATAAAATATAATATATATTTCTCACTCCTCGCTTCTCTCATTGCTACGATGTTAGACATTTGAAGCAAAGGGGACATTACTGAATTAGAGATGAGAATTAAGTGGTCCTTTTGGTAAAGGGTGGTGGTATGGAAATTACGAGGCGGCTCCTCTCTTTACTGAAGCAGCACACTGAGGGAGAGAAGGACGGCGGAGCTAGGCGTGATGAATATTGAGGGAACAGGACGGAGGGATTTGTTAGAAGGGTTATATTCGGACGGGAGGAACGACAAGCGTATAGCAAGCGACAAGCGTTAGCTTAACCCTGGCACCATCTAGCTTGCTTGCACAAGAGAGAGAGAGAGAGAGATTCTGTAAAACCGTGAGCTATAGGGATTACCTCAAACTGACTTTAAAACGAGTTTTACAACCAACTCAAGTCTCGTATACTATCTAAGGTTTTAATATATTATATATAATATATATTTTGAAAATGAAGAGAAAACTCCCAAATAAAAAGAAAATAATGTGAATATCTTTTAGAGAAGATAAGAAATAAGCAATTATCAAATATTTGAATGTAGAAATTTTTAATAACCAATTAATCTTATGTACTCTTAAATTTACTTTTTATAAGGACTGAAATTGTACAATTTGTAGTAATTTTGTTCAAAGTATTTTCTTAAAAATTGGCATGCTAATTATATAGTTTTTACACACACAAAAAATGACTTTAGTATAAAAAAACATGGCATAGTTGTTTTTAAAATATTTGTTTTTACCTTTAGGCATGAATTTTTATATATTGAAAATAATTTGTTGTTTATATCGAACGAATATTCAAAGATACTATCTGTTATTGGGTAATAGAAAATAGTTTGTAAAACAAAATCTTTAAAGCAAATTGCTCTATAAAGAAAAAAAAATTAATAGACATTATGTTGCCAGAAGCTGAAACTTGAAATCAGATTTCGAGTAAATAATAACAGTTAAAAAAATCTATAAAATAAGCTTCTGGGAGATCATACAAAACTGTTTCTATTACACATGTGACAGTATGAGTCTGAATATATAAAATCGGAATAAAATTTGGAAGTGTAAATTAAATTCACTAATATGCATAAATTTCATGGCAGCAAATCAGAATAAAGCAGAGGAATTGCAATCAAATACTGACGTACAAGCCTCCGTGCCTTTCAAAATTTGCCATTGTTTAGCTGGGAAATAATTACAATATGAAAATTCAGCCAATTAAGCAAGTTATATTTTATGCCAATTAATAAAGAACCATTATATATAAGATATTCAATTCTTATAGACCTGTATAAGTAGTATATGATTATATCTGCATGGTTTCTTGCATGGCAAGAAATGTTATTTTTATAAAAAAATTTAAATATTTTTTTTTGCAGTAAATTTAGTTCTCCAAAACGGCATCCATAACCCAAGGAGTTTGTCATCCCAATTAACATGCATGCATTGTTTATAATTATAAAAAAAATCATAATTATGACTAACTTTACCTTTGTCGTCGATCTTGTGCGAGTCTCCCCTCATTTCCGGCCTGGAGATGTCATCCTTGCAGTCGTCCATGTCTCCGTCCGAGATCATGGCATCCTCGTCATCGTCCGTCTTGTTCTTGGGCTCCCAGGTCATCTTGTTCTCCTTCTTGAGTCTGCGCCGAGCGTTGGCGAACCACGTGGAGACCTGCGTCAGGGTCATTTTGGTGATGATGGCCAGCATGATCTTCTCACCCTTGGTCGGGTACGGGTTCTTCTTGTGTTCGTTTAGCCACGCCTTCAGGGTGGCTGTGCTTTCCCGAGTCGCGTTCTTACGTCGAGCAGCGAGGTCGTAACCGGCACCGTACCTGGACACAAGAATTAACAACAAAGGGTTAGATGGAGATAAATATTATGGTCATGAAAAATGTAGTATATGTGATATGACTAATTAATATGAAAAATAAAAACCAATTTTGTTCTTATAACTATAAACTATGGCACAGACTACTCCAAATTACAGTAAGTCCTGGGAAAAAATTAATTTATTTTCACGTATTAATAAGTCTTCAAAAATTAACGTTGGCTTTGGAAGTTTCTGTGCATGCGACATTAAATATGTATGTTGTGAAAAGTAATTTTTTTAAATTTGATCTTCCACCACGACGAGTTAGCTTTGACCAAATAATTTTTATGTTATGAATTAATCAGAACTTCAATTTTCCGCCAGTAACCGTTTTAAACTTTACACATGGTTTAAATTTTAAAATCTTCTATGATAAAAATCATTTAAATAAATCTTGTTGTTCAGAACATAAGTTCAAACTTTTGTGTTAATTTGATTCCTGCAGGATTATAAAAAAACATTTGTATAAAATCATACAAAAACATAACTTTTCATGTTATTTTATAATGTACAGTTATACAAGTTCAAACTTTAAGATAACGTAATTCATTAAAAAGACGTGAGAAAATCATTATAATTAAGAAACTTTTAATGCCATCGGGAGACAAAGTTCACGGCACCATCCAACTGCTGCATCATGAAGTATAAAGTTTCGTTGCAGCAGCATCAACCAGCAAATAATATATAAGAACAAAACAACTACGTGTTTATGTCATTAACAACTAGGAGGCAGCACTGTTGTCACGAGTGGTTTTTAATGAGTGTCATAATAAAAAATTAACGAGCCATGAATGATTTTCCTCTTTTTATACGTAAGAAGTAAATACTACTTGTTAGAATGTTTTCTTACATTAGGTGTATATATGGTGTTATTAAACATAATTTTTTTATATTTTCATTAAAAATATTTATACTCATGCAATGCACACTATAATAGACTGAAGTAATTACACATTTAATGACACTTTATATCCTTATAATAAATTAAAGTTTATATACAAGTAAATCATCATGTTTTCAATTAAATATTAAGAGGGACTTTTTTTCCATCGTTGAGAGTAGTTATCACCACGTTCATTGCAACTCACACAAAAAATTTGATATTCTATAAAAAAGCATGTTTTTTTCTTTATTTTTATAATTTTGAAGCAAATATAATTAAATAAAAGAAGAGAATTTCCTATTTAATATTCATTCAGAATTCAGTTACACAGATTTGGCATAGAATCTATTATAGAACGTACATTAAAATAAAGATTAATAATTTTATTTTTGTGTGGAAATTGTCTAGTTTTCAACAAAAAACACAAGCCTGTCTTTATAGTTTGATTTTAATTAAGTAATAATAATATAAATATATTTAAACTCTTTAACCATATTTCTATAATATGCTGTAACGTTGTATTGAATTTTAGCTTGAGTTAAATATACAAATATAAAAAAGCACCATTTAATATAATATCATATATTTTTATATTTATGCATTTAGAGTATTTTTATTGCAATATATACGTCGTCACATTGAATTTCACTCTCATAAAATTGTTGTTTTAGTAAACTAATCAGCTGAAAGATATTATGTAAAGGAGTTTTGTTGAAAACGTAAATTTCAGACAGATCTGCAGTGTTTGTTGTGTCGCTGTTTACACTCCTTGCTGCTGTGGAGAACGCTCTATATATTATGACGGAAGCGTACGTGCCTTACAAGCCCCGAAGCAAGTGAAACCTAAGTGTATTAAGTTACTTTACACCAGTAATACATTCGGAGCATAACTTTAGTGCATGTACTTTTACTACGTCGTTATATTTTTATGGTGCAAAAGAAAAAATATATATTTTTTTAAATATTTTGTGTTCTATATATAAGATTTTCAACATTTTTTTGTTATGTTAATATAACGATTTCTATGATAACGTTTTCAGTACGGCACTGAACATCGTCCTACATACTTTTTTTATTCAGGCTCAAAATTTTATTATATAGATTTGTGTATATGATTATGTTTGTTCGATGATTTCAACTGCTGGTACAATTTGTCGTCTATTTGTTTGTTGAATTCAATATTTCATCACTGTAATACAGTTGTGTGTTATTTATTGTTCTGAAAATTCTGCATAAAAAATATGACAATTTTATGTCACTTTTTTGTTGTATAAAACGTTACAATAGTTCTAAATAAAAAGAGAAATATCAATATTCCAATGTCATTGATGCAATTGTGTCAAATGTCTTTGGATCCTTCCTTTTAGACGGAGTGATCGGATTGAAATATATTTTTATCTGTCTGCTTTCCTTCCTTTTATTGTAAACAGTGACAAAACTATTTCGCAAGGACTCATATTTTTTATACTTTCTTTTGTGTCATGTTAAAAGAACTAAAATTATTAACAAACAAATAAATAAATAAATAAATAAATAAATAAATAAATAAATAAATAAATAAATAAATAAATAAATAAATAAATAAATAAATAATGAATAAATAAATAAATAATGAATGAATGAATGAATGAATAAATAAATAAATAAATAAATAAATAAATAAATAAATAAATAAATAAATAAATAAATAAATAAATAAATAAATAAATAAATAAATAAATAAATAAATAAATAAATAAATAAACAGCATGCAGTAATCTGATGATAAAAAAATTTAATGCTATTGATCTTGTTGTAGAAGATAAATTTGATAATATTATTTCTTCTTCTTTTTTTATCGTATCAAATAACAAAGAGAGAAAAACAAACTACTTCTTATATTGACAATTGAGGGAAGGAAATATATTGATGTTTTCTTAAAAAAAAAGTACAGTATTTTATTTGAAGGAAAGGAAGGCGTGTCTTTTTCTATTGCCTCTCTCTGTCTTCCCTCGCGTCTATTTAGTTTTATTAGCAAGGTTTGGGAATCGCTTGGTGCTCTGTCAGATTGTATATATGCGCGGCGATGGTCCCCGCCTCTCTCTTGTTTCTCTCGATCGACGTCCCGTGCTTTGCAGACGTGGCAAGCCAGCTTTATAGCAAGAGAAGGAAAGGAGCTAAGTAAGCACTCCACCCATCATTTAGAAACCTTCTCTCTACCAGCAGCACCTTCTCAATATAAGAGACACAAGCTGTCTGTCTTTTTCACAGCACCATACCAAAATAATAGACAGAGAAAAATCGATACTTAGTCTGATAAGACTATACCGTGATTACTGTGTATGTAAGAATGGTTTTTGAAAAATATATTATAGATGTAAACAATATATCAAATATATATTATAAATATTACAATTTATTGGTAAAGAATATTGTAAAAATAATAGAAAATAGAGATATTTTAATAGGATTTAAAAAAAAATGATTGCGAGCATGATAACACTTGCAAATTATAATATAGATTCTCCGAAATTGATGACTTGCGCGGAAATTTAACTTCCTTTTTTTAGTGTTCATCCTGTATAATAATGTTAAAGTTTACTTAATTTATATAATAAATTCATGAGTGTAAAACATGCTGTCACCAAATTAACAATATAGGAAAATAACACATAAAAAAGCAGCTAAAAAAAATATTGCGCTCTATGAAAGCAATGATTAATATTTTATTTTTGCTTTATTCAGATGTATTGAGTGATGTATTCAATACAGTCAATATAATAAAGCAATTTTACGAATTGAGTTTATTGTTATGGCTTTTGTCATATAATAGTTCTCAACAACTTTAACAGATGTCGCACTTTTATGATACATGCATGTGACTGCAAGGGGAACGTCTTTGTTTTATGCATTATAAAATTAATTATAAACAAATTTTTGTATTTCAACCTTTTCGTCGAGTACACTGAAAAAAACATGTTGCTTGATTTGAAAAAAATATAAAAATAATATATATTTTCCACTGATGTTGAGTCTAAAAAATATTACTCTTTTAAATTTATTATTTGCTGTTTTTTGATCAGATGTTTAAGTTTTTCTAAATATTTAAAAATCTCAAGGCAAATATTATATGACGCACAAGTGCAACACTGCACTGGCTGGAGAGCCAAATGAATTTACCTCAGGGGGGGATCAACGTATTTTTTAATTGAAACGGACACCCATCCATGCCATGTATAACCAACCACGTTCGACGTTGCTTGACTTCGGTAGTCTAACGAGACCCGGTAAATGTACTTCGCCATGGTCAACCTCATTCGTTATATAGACTGGTGTAAAATTTGCGTTATTTTTATTACTTTTGTTCCAAATATTTTGTAGCAAAATTCAGCTACAGTAAATAAACTTGATATTGAAGTTAGGGCATGCAGAGAAGTTTTCGAACTGGTTTGCGGGCTCGACGAGGCGCGGCTTGTGGGCAAGTGCGGGCGCCGTGGCCGGTAAAGGCGTGGAGAACGGCACGGCAGCGTGGCGCGCGGCGTGCGCTTGAGTACCAAGTGGTTCACCGCATGCGGCCGCTACCACCGCACCACCACCATCACCGCCCAGTGCCGGCCGTATCCCCATCATCGCTCACCGCACCAGCTATATTATAGAACAGCTAGAGCTAGCACAGCTCGCGCCAACACATAGAAATAATAGCTCCCAGCAGTGCGACCGGGACGCCACTCGTGTACACTTCAATTCATGGAATATTTTCATGACATCATAACTCCATGTTTTTTATTGTAATTTCCATAATAATAAATTAATCAAATTTTCTTTAAATCTAGTATCTAAAAATAACATTATTAAATTTCAATTATAATTTAGTTGAGATATAAATAACAATATTATATCATAATTTTAGGAGAACTCTCGTGAATTTGCGTATATCAGTAGCTTCCCTACTGTTTGTGGGGTGATACATGGCGCTATAGTAGAGTGCGCTCTATACATCAACCCCCGCTCGAGACTCTCCATCATTTCTGCGCCCTCTCTCATTCCTGCCTGCACGCTCCCTCTCACGTCACAAACACCCACAGAGATTCGCCAACTTTTTTTTTTAGGGTGTAAAAAGATGAATGAATTGTTTATATACTTTATGTACCCTTCCATATTTTATATAGACGATGACAAGATGCCTTTACATTAGTTATATTTTACGCATATATATACCTTAGTGCTTTTGCAACTATATATTTTTTATTTGTATATATTATTATATTTTCAATTAAACACAAAAGATTATCAAATTTAAATCTGATTTTTATGTTATATCATTATTCAAATACACATACTGGTATCAATTGAAACATTTTGTATTTTTCTTCTTCATTTTTTAAAGGTATAATATATATATTATAGATCAAGCAACAGGCTGGTACTTGAATGTCTATATAAGAGTGTTTGGTTGGCAGACGGTGGTAGGGGTGGGTGACCCCCTTCAAGTCTATATAAGAGTAGATTCATTGCTCTCTTGTGCTCACAGCATCCCTCCCTAGATGGCTCTCTCATGGACCACTCTAATCTATTTACTCACCCCACAAACTCTCTGCGCTCTATCACACTGGCTAACCGTCCCCCCTAGCAAGTATGCAACCCTCCTCTCAGCAGTTAATGATAGCGGGATAATCTTTTAGACGACCAGACTTAAAAGGAAATGAAGTTATATAAATATAAAGGGAGGAGGAAAAGTGTAATAAAGAGGGTTGAATAGAATTTGTGCTGATTTCTTTCGCCTTCTTATTCACTTATTTCGCCTATTAAACTTTACTCACCCTATATTCAAAACTAGTTTAATGCTTCAAAAAACAAATAAAAATAAATTTATTATTATTTTTTGGAAATTGTATTATATGTACAATTATAATATTACAAACAAGTGCATTGTAATGACAAAATTGGGAATTTTGTGATGTTACATTTTGTTATACCGCGAATTAAAATGACGTCAATACTTTTTAGGTTTTAAAATTATACAATTAAAAGAATGGTGTAGAATATAAAATTTATTCGAATTTTTATATCAGATTGCTCTCCTGTCATGTCTAATTAATTGTTATTATTTATTATTATATACTCAGGACACATACCAAAAAATATCATAAATACTCTAATTGGACGTTAAATAACTTTCATAATACCTTATCTTACTTTTAAAATCTAACATATATATTTTTTTTATTTATATAATTCTAATTTCTGGTAAGTTATATTATCAATGAAATTTTATTAACTTCCTGTTTTATTTTACTTTAAAAAAAAACTTTTCATAAAAAAAAAATATTGAAAATAATTGTTGTGTTTCCGTTCTAAACATTTTTTGAATGGGAAATAAATTGTTTTCATTCACCATGTAGATACATGTTTTATCATTTTTAGTAGATCTGATTGTATTTTTATTTTTTTTACAATTTTATTATTCCTGTATAAATGCATGCAATGCAAACTGACCAACAAAGCATACAACATAATGTGGTCTGATTTGTATGGGGCGACAGAGTTTGTTATGGAAAGCTCATTTGATCCAGCAAATACCTCTACTATCAATGGATAAAATAATACAAACTAAAAAGAAAAAAAAAAGTGTTACGTAGTTAGAGAGGTTTTGTTATCACCGTAATCATCTTCTTTTTCTTTTCATTCACCTCCACTGAAAGCTACATTTCTTACACCTGGGTCGACTTGATGATAGTTTCTTACGTCCTCGTTTTTGCGACTTTATATATTAAAATTCACATTACTATCAAATGACATCACAGTATAACTAAACTTCAAATTTTCAATCATATTATAATTCCAACTCATATGTAAATTATAGCACTGTATTTTTTTTCAAGAATTTTACCTGTTTTATTATTTTTGAAATTTTCAGATACTTTTAACAGTAATTTTGCTATGACGTCATTGTAATTTTCTATGATTTTGACTTAACTTTTGTTTGGTCGTTGCCATAACTTGACTCGGGCATATAACTTGTCTCGAGCGCCATCTAGAGAGTCCTGCCCGCCTGTTCTCACCTTCTTACCAGACTGACTGCTGCTGCTGGCTTGGATGGCCTTGCCGTACCTTCCAGCCTCTGGGTTCTTATCTTCTCTGCACCTCTTTCCTCACTCTACCTGAGAAAGATTTTCTTCGTGGGTGACTATACGAGCTTTATATTATAAGAAGGATCAGACTACAGAAATCTCCTTCTTTCAAATACACTTCACCTTCAGCTCATTAATATAAAGTTATTAGCAGTCCACGTCAGTCATAAATTATAATCTAATTAAGAGCTACTTTTTTTATTTCAAGTTCTTGAATACACAGTTGTTGCAAGGTATTAACGGAAGAAGTTTTCTTCTTTACCATTAAAGATTTTACACCTAATTTTTATGCATGTTATAGTTATGGTGGATGCACCATAATTTGATACATTTTTGCATGGGTTATTAAATTTCATCCTCGTCGTCGTTTCTGAAGCTCGGTACAAGGCGGCGACGCGTGACACCGGCTCGAGGTGCGAGTAACGATCTCGAGCGGCGGCTGCGATATCGGCCTGTCAATCTGGCAGCACCTGCTCGGCTTCCACCAAACCTTCTCGGACACGTCTTGTCCATACAACATTTATCCTGATCGGAGGGTATATTCCATACCAGTCATTGAACCAAGTTACAGTGCATTCCCTTTTTTACATCATATTTTCTTGAATGTATTTTTCATTTTGATTTAAATTATAATTGAAGCCATGAAAATAATATAATTATACTAGTTTAATTGATGAGTTTAGATTCTAATTTCAAAATTCTTAATCATGCTTAATAAATTTCTGGATTTTCCAGATTACTCAGGATAAGATAATTTTGAATTTTAACTCATGCATGTCAATGAGAAAATTAATAAATTACAAAGTGGAATACTTGAGCTGTGATTTGAAATTAGAATGTGGTGAGAATGAAAGCAAATATCACATTCTCTTTGCCAACATTCACGTGGACGAGCTAGGCTACAAATTTCTCTCTCTATTCCGTAACTATGGCAACGTGATGGTGACTATTTCATCGCTCTAGGCCCCCCGAGTATTGCAGGCTGCAAATCCTCCAAGCGAGCAAGAGCTTTCTTGTGGATGACACAAAAAAGGGGCGGCTCGAATATTGCAGTGAAAATGGCATTTCAGTAAGTGTATTACTTTGGGACAAAAGTGCTGCTGCTGTCGCAAAGTAAAAGGTTTGTTTTTTCCTTATATTTTATTTTTATTTATTGAAGTAGGAAAAAAAAATCTATTGCCAAATAAAAAAATCACATATATTATAGAATCAATTGATGCTATAAATGCAGCCAATATCCAATTACATTATAATTTGTTTTATAATTTCACAATATTAAATATTAATATTATACACAGGGCACAGAGATAAATAAGTTCACATTTAGGAAAAAACAAAACAATTTATATTGAAATAAGCATGAAAAAAATAACAAAACTTTTTTATAAAATAAATCTTATTATAATTTATCAATGTTTAGAAAACCATCACAAATTTGATCTAGTTTTCTTCTTACACAATACTATTATATAAAAGTTTATCTCGTTTGCTTGGCTATACAAAGAATACATTATAGTGGCGGAAATGTCCCGAGAATCGCGCCTGGGGGACCACGGCTGCAGCATGGCTCGATATTTCAGCTGTGGAGGCTGCTGAGTGCTCTAGTCGCCGTGGCAACCAGAGAGAAGCGAGAGGCACTTTCAGCGCATTGGACGAGAGAGCGCGCAACACCAGCAAATGTAGCCAAGTTTAACAGATATGCAAAGTATTCGATTATTGAACATTTGATAATATCACTAGAAGATTTGATGTGTAAAATAAATTAGTCTAGACCTGTTATTGTTATTCTTAAAAAAAATATATTTTGTTTTTTAAACCACAAATTGGAAAAAATAATAAATTTTAATGTTTGTAAAATGTATCCCAATAATGGACAACTTACATGATTTTTTTTACTGCAGAAATGAGTAGAGGGTACCAAATTATGCCACTCTGAATTTTTTCAGATTTTTGTGAGTCCTGGAACTATTTTTAAAAAAATATTGATAAGTGCGGCCACGCCCCCTGGAGGCGTCAATAGGCGTTTTTGCCCTATCCTTTTTACTAACGATTCAGGGGTGCCAACTTAACTTAGAGAATATCAATAATTATTTAAAGATAGTAAAGTTGCAGGTCTCCAAAAAATCTGAAAAAAATTCAGAGTGGCATAATTTGATACCCTTCATTCATTTTTGCAATAAAAATTTTTCATGTAAGTTGTCCATTGCAGAAGTTCGGTATAATTTTGTATGTGAACTAAATTAGTAAAAGCTACTAAAATTATTTGAGTACTACAAAGTTTTCAAAACATATTTCGTTAAGAAAATTATATTATTTATTTTAAATGGCTTACATTATATAATTATAAATAAGTATATTTTTTTGCAATTAATGTAATACCAACAATTTATTTCAATGACAACACATTTTTATACGTGTTTTGTTAACAAAAAAAAGTTTCATTGAACATTTTTTTCCTCTCACAAAAATTATAAACTGTGATATTTTCCCAGATCAAGTATGGAAAAAAAAAAAAAATACTGTTGTTCAAAATTTTGTTGTTTCTCTTGTGTTGTTTTTTAACACTAACATAAAATGGCGTAGAATCTCAACTACTTTTTTATAGCATATTTTTTTAAATACGATATTACAAGGAAAGGACGAGAATAAAGCCCGGATGTAACTATATAAAAAAAATGTAGCTGATTTTTAAAAACGGCAATGCGATATAAAATATGAATGGTGAGAGAGATTTGTATCATTATGTGTGGTCATATACACTCTTATTTTTGTAGAATGTGGCCAGTATTGTATTGTTGCTGTTAAATAACTAAATCAAAAATCTAGATTTTTATATACGCGTACCAAGGTCATAAAATAATAACTTTATGATATTTGTCAGCTATTGAACTTGAAATATTAAGTAATAATTTTTTTGTGGAAAGAATTTAAAATCAAATTTAACAACTATATTTATAGATTACCCTTTTCAAAATATATAGGGGTTTTAATAAAGCTCTTTAGCACATGCAGCTTTGGTTTTAGCAGCAAAATACTATATAATCATGAGGGATAAATCAAGTAATAATGCTAAAATGTGTGCTAATTAAATATATGTTAAATATATGAATGCTCCCCATAATTTCCAAAACCTAGCAGAATTAAATTTCTGTATAAATGAATTTTGAATCTGAGGATCATATAGTGAACATGTTAAAATTTCTACAATAAATTTGCACTATTATTTGAATTTGCAATTGGTGTTCAGTTTGTCAGGGAGCGGCTGTGAAAAGCGGCCAGAGAAGATCAATATTCCAGTGCGTGGTGGCCAGCAAACACACGCATTGAGCCAACCCAGCGCCGGCCATTTTCCGCTAATCCAAATGTACCATTGCAATAACGACATCCTCTTATAATACATTGAAATAAAATTAGGTTCAAACATGTTTTATGTACTTTACAACATGATATATATTTTTTTTTACGGTATAACCTTTCATATAACCTTTTACAACGTCAGTATATAACAATTGTTAAGATGAGTTGTTCTTGTCATTGTTATATTGTCATATTTTATTGTTGTTATATATATTTATTTACTTGAGTGTCACGACACGTGTTTTATATACCTTATACATCATAGGAAGCATGCAATAATGTAAATATAATATACTACTTATAAAATACTATAATTTTCCAAACTATACTTTATTGCTTAATAATATTAAATTTAGGCAACACTTTTTTTAATATAGAGTACATATTATAATACTGTAATATAAACTTAATGTGGTATATATTTTCTCTTTAATCACTATAAAAATAATCTTTAAACTTTCTAAAAGTTTGTTCAAGAAGTACATTTTCACACCTTGAGGTTGTACAAAAGATTGAGATGTGTGATAAATATTATTAATATTTATTTTATAATTTATCATCACTGCAGTAGTTGTTCACACGGCTGTGGAGAACTTTTCATTTTTTTTTTTTTTTATTATTTAAAAAGAGATAACGAAAATTAGTTCAAGTACATTTAATATTTTATCAGCAAATTCTAATTATGATGAATAAACACAATTGCACATTACACACACAAACACAAAAAAAAAAAAAAAAAAGGCTTGCATGTCAGTTTTAAATTAGTGATTTAGGTTTATTTTTGTATGTATTTTTTCATGATGGCATGTGAAAATTGTCTAATTGTTGAAAAAAATAAGTCAGATTATTCATTATTGGAATATTTTTTGTAAATTTCCTCAAAATTCTCTTTATTTTTTTTAAGAGCTTTTACAACTAATATAAAAAAAAAAATTATAATTATATTCGATGTAAATAGTTTAATACAAATTGATATGGTATGAAAATAAAAAATTTGACTGCGCCTGCAGTAGTTCAATGTCTGTCCCTGCACACACGGCTGCAACGCGGTGCAGTCTGCTACACGGCTCGCGGCATGACCGGCCCGGGGGAACCGGTTTCCTCTCTGGCGGCTGGTGCACGCCGAGATAACAACGTGAGGAGACCAAAGCGTGCATGTTCGCCCCAACTTGGCTCGCTGCTGCTGCTGCTGCTGCTGCTTTCCCTAGCTCGCTTGTGTTGCACCTGCATGCACCACAGTTGCCGTATACTGTACGTGGCCTGAAAATCTAGTGACGTCACCAATAGGGGCTGACTGGACTGGTCAGCTAAACCGAGCTTGTTCACAGATCGTAGTTTGTGGTTTGAAAGAAACACGTCTTTTTTTAATAAAAGAAATTCTAAATGTTGCAATTGTTTGTCACTTTCATAATCTAAATTACAATACAACACATTCATGTGACCTCATTGTAATTCATTCAATGTTATAAATACTGAACAATTTAAATATTTGGAGATAATGCAATATACTGTTTATGGCATATATAGAGTTACGGTGCAAGCTATTTCTCCATATTAGTATCAAATATAATAAAAATATTACATTTAAATCCTTTGTAAATTTATTTGTATTTGATTTTATTATAGCTAGAAACTAATAATTTTTTATAATATCATGTTAACATAAGCTATTGAAAACAAAACAAAAACTTATATTCCAACATTTATAGCTCATACCATTAATAAAAGTAAGAGAAAATTTTGAAATATTGTCTAACATTTCTATCCACATGCTTATATTATATTTTTACCCTTATAAAAAAAAAAAAAAAAAAAAAAAAAAAAAAGTATTTACAGTGCTATTAAATTTTATGTTGTTTTTGAACTTCAGTAAAAGTGAGTAGGTAAAAATTTTTGCCGTAAAGTTGAAGTTTCATATATTCGCGGCTGCGGCGGCATGTGCGCTCTGTTGCGGAGAGCACGCAACCCCACCGAGTCGAGACGAGCAGGTGAAATAAAAATGGCTGATAAAATTTATTTCTCACAAAATAGGCGGTTTTCCGAACAGGAAGTTTCAAATCTCTCTCTCTCCTCCATGATATTCGTGTCATTTTTTTTTTTCGTTTTGTTTCAAAACAATTAAAACATTTTTTGATGCGTATTTGTTATATAATTTTATATATGTATTTTTGTTTTACACACATGCTGGTATATACATTTGTTTTAAAATATCCTTTATATACTGTCATTTTTATATAATTAAATAATAAGATAATAAGTTTTGTAAAACAAAACAATTTATTTATTGTTATCGCAAGAAGTGTTTTTTCCCTTGTATTTATTTTACGATAAGGCAATATAAGAACAAATGACAAGTATAATAGACTACATAATTACTATACAATTGAACAAAAGTAAAACATGGTGTTACTTTTTGTTATAACAATATAAAAAAAAGCTTGAAAAGTTATGATGGAATGCAAATAAAGAAGACTATAACATGAATTTGATTAAAATTGATTGCATTTTAAAACCGTGGTGGGATGAAAAGCTCTTGTAGAACTTAATACAAGAAAAATAAAATTTAAGGTAATGCAATACTATCATAATAGCCTTTTATATTAAGAAATTTGTTAACATGAGTTATAAAATCGTGTAGTAAAAACACGTCGTTTTATTATACGTTTTCATGTCAATCAATGACTAAAAACAATGGCCTGCAGTGCTGCTTTCATTACAACTGTATATAACCTCTCTCTGGTTTAATACCTTGGTATCAATCAATATCTCTCGGCAGCGGTGAGCCATTTTGTCTTCAGAGAGAGAGAGAGAGAGTTGCTCCGGATGAGCGAGCCGTGTCGTGGAAGGAAGAGGGAGCATATTTTACGAGTTGTTCCAAACTTCTCGCTCGTTTTTATTCTCCTACCCCTTGGTAACTTGCTTGTTGGTGCTGAGACTGCTTTTCTGCTGTGACACTACTGCAAACTTTTCACTAAACCACAAAACACCGAGGCAAGCAAGCACACTTTTATGTCTTTACAATTGTATACTTGTGTATCGTTGACTAGATTTTATATAAAAACATGAGACTTTTTTATATAAACAATATTTGTATTACATTTTTATTGACATTACATCACTTTATTTTAATGTATATATATATATATATATATATATATATATATATATATATATATATATATAATATATATATCTCTCTATATATTTATAGATAATAATTAATAACTATTATAATATAAGGTCAATTAAATCTGATTTTAACTAACAAACTTGTCAAAATTGTCATGGTGTATTTATAATCATGTTAACCTTTCATAAAAATGTTAATTATTATATTATCTTTGCGCATCATTTAATGCGCAAGTGAATTATATGTAAACTTTTTTTGTTTTGTTTGTTTTATCACGATGAAACAAGCGATATTATTGGTCAGTTTATTTTCCACCCCAGTGCGTACCTGTGCTTATATTATTCCCCTCACTCTCTCTGTGCAATATACAACCCTCTCGTACAACATGAGATTAAAGTGACGTCACATTCACAAAATCCACCCTCTCTCTCTCTCTCTCTCTCTCTCTCTCTCTCTCTCTCTCTCTCTTTCTATGTCTCCTTTATACATATATATACATATATGAGAGTTCTCTCTCCCCTATCACTAGAGCATGCATATTATACAGCAGTATACTATGGTATAACACAACAGTATATATATATAGAGATTCGTTGACTTTGCAAACATTACAAAGTCCCTTCCCTAGAGAAGGCCTCTCAACTGCAAATGATACCTCGACGTTCACTCAACTCTATGCATAGCACACGCCCCCTTTTTCTCTACCCCTGTAACTATATTGCAATTCTGCAACCCTCCATGCAGTAGTAGTTTAAACAAAAGCTCTTATTTATATATATTTGTGTGCAGTATTATATATATAGCAGTATCAAAGCCAAAACAATCCAATAAATATTACGCACTTCCAGTAAAATTCACAAAGTTTATATAACAGCTTTACCATATATCTATCTATATACATATAATATTATATCGCTCTTGAGGTTTTCTCATGCGTACATGATTTAAATTCAAGATTTGAAATTTCACGTTTTTTTTATATATATGCAAAAAATAACAAATCTATACTAAAAAACAATACGAGGTAAATGTATGTATAGAATTTACTATACAGTATATAATAATACAGTGAAATTTATTCATATAATAAATATTGATATGAAAATAACTTCTCTCCCTTTTTTTTTTAGACGGTTGAACAATAATAATGTAATTGAACGTGTTGTTGCTTTATGATGCATGTCTGTGTATTTTTTTGTTTTACCGAACTTTTATATTAAAAGTATTGATTTACAATAATAACATTTCCATGAACATGTTTAATGAACAATACTACATGTGTATACATAACAGCATATTCAATGCCATTAGGGATTATTATAGCTTTTTTTTTTATAATGTTTCGAATCAGTTTGATGTATTGATAATTTAAAAGTAAGTAAAATATGCCCAAAATTTTATTTTGATTTGGATAATTTAAACAGATTGTCATTTAAAATATAATATAAGAATATTGACCAATATTTAATAGTTACTTCGATTTGTGTCACTCATTTCTCATGCTGAAGCATATGTTGAGAATTCTAGCTGCAGTTTCCTCATTCATAATAAAACAGTGGTACTCACCCATAAGCAGCGAGTGTCGGGTCGTAAGGGTAGTAGCCCGTGGTCGGCTGGAGGCCCGCGCTGGTCCACGCCGTGACGTCAGCTGTGGAGCCGCCGTCCTTGAGGCCGTAAGGGTTACTCTGCAACAGATAAGAATCACAAATTAGACCATCAAAGTACAATTACAATTATATAAACATTTGCTTTAAGGTAGAGATAATGTCGATCAGCTGGGTTTTTTTAGCTCCATTTGATTAAAATGTAAACCTTAGCAAATTCACAAAAATTCTGAAATTTTTTTGAGAGGCAGATATTAGTGCCTAAAAGCCATAGAAAAAATTTCAAAATAATTTAATGAGTCGATTTTTTTTATAATTAATTTATTTAATTTTCAGCTTAGGGCTTTCCCATGGAGAGACAAACTAAAAACTGAATTAAAAAAAAAAAAAAAAACGGCTCGTTAAATTGTTTTGAAACTTTTTCTATGGCTTTTATAACTTTGTATCCATGTCCTATCTTTAAATGAGAAAGGTTACAATTACGGGAAGTTCACTATATGTATATAACAAGTCAAGTTTTCTGTATGTGATTAACTTAAAAAAAGTGCATAAATTATAAATATATTTTCAAAATTTCTCCCATTAAAAAAAGAAAATAGACAGTAAATATTAATAAAAGAGGGTATTTTAAAAACTTTGGTAATTTTCATTTCCATTTATCTCAATCATAAAATTATTTTTAGTCCATATATAGTTCTAATTTATTAAAATATATGTGTTATACTTCTTTTCGTGCATACAAAATTCTAAAAGATATTATATAGGATATTTATATTATGAATATATAAAAGCATATTTAAAAATAACAAAAGAAATTTGTTAATCTTAATTGTTATTTTCTCATAGCGTGATCTGAAGTAATCAATGTACAAACATGCAGCAATTATATTTGTGGTAGTACATAGGGTTTATTGCTTGTAATGTAGAATTATTTACTATATATACACAAAAAGTTGAAAATTAAATAATTAAAATATATTTAAAAATTTACATAGTAAAATAATAAACAAGCATGTTTAACAGTTAATTCAAACAAATATATTATAATTATATAACATATACTTAAATGTCGTATATAATAATTACTGTACAGACTTTTTACTATAAAATATTATAAAGGTATCTTTAACCTTATAAATAACAAGATAATATTTGTTAAAATATGTAAAGTAATTATATAATAAATTTTAAACAAATGAGATTTCATGTCATTGATATTGTAAGTTTATAATTTTTTTTCTTTTATAATTACATTTTGAGGTAATAATCAGTAAAATGTAATCTGGGGTTGAACATGAGTGGGGAGATCATAAAGGCTGGTCCGTAGATTGGGTGAAGTAATATGACTACTAGTAGGGCTTAGTGCTACCACCGCATTGTTCATTATCTTGCGGCCAGAACTGCTCTGGTGTGGTGCTAATTACTGACGGGGAGTGCAGTCAACTTTTTGTCATCTGGGCGGGCCTGATAATAAAGCGATATTCAATCACCAACCCTGTGGTATATATTTACCACTATAAGCTGCCTCGTAATATGTATGTTCTATGACGTTGCTTATATTTATATAATAATGATTACTTTTTCTGTGATGACTATAACTTGATGGCATGTTTCTATTTTCCATTTTAAGGGTTGTGTAATATTTTGTATAAATATTACGTTCTTAATGTTTTAATCAAATTTTTACCTGCTAAATAAATTACTTTTTCATTTCATAATATTATGAAATGAAATAAAATCAAATTAATTTGGAATTCTATAATTTATATATAATATACTAATAAAGTGGTCTGGGGTTAAGAAAAGGGATTATTGCCTCACTCTTACCATTTAATTGTAAATTATAGTTTAATTTTGACACAGCATTTATAAAGTATTTCTTACAAACGGTTCGTTCCTTTCAAAGTTTTCAACAGTTCTCATCAAATTTTACAATTGCAAATCAATTACAACTTAAAATTATATTAGATAACTACTACATTTTATTAAAAGTGAAAAAAAAAATAAAATTTTTGTGCAGCATAATTTTTAATCAAGGTTTATTTATACTTTTAAATTGTCTCATATTATCTTAGACACTTTCGTGAAAGTAATGTTCCTTGACCACATTATTGATAACTAAGTGCATGATGTGGGCCCATAAGCGATGCCCAGACAAATAAATAACCGAGGGAACGATAAGATTGTTTTTGTCGTGAAGTTCATCAGGACTAAGTTTACACACACCGTGTCAAATAGCCAGGACAAAAAATCGGAGGGGTTCTTAGCTATTTGGGAGGTGTTAACCACCTTTTTCTATATTTAGTTTAATTAGTAATTAATGCTATTTCTGAAAATATAATTGCTATGCAATTATTATTTTCAAATTTGATGCATATATTAATTATATCTCACAATATCAAATATTACTTATTAGTACAAAACACAGCTTAATCTTGTGCATGTAAGTATATAATCTATGTAATATCATGTATTTTTTTATACAATGTATTTTATAAAAAAGCAAGTCATACAATATTCCTTGATATTTATAACAGTATCTGACAATAATATAAACATGCAATTTTAAATCAGCTGTTATTGCGCAAATATTTTTATAACAACATATCTGGTTTTAGTACCGTGTATTACATTACAGACGGTGATAGTAAATTATTACATGATGATTGTCATATCTCCGCTCGATCACCCCACCGATGACAAAGTCACGAGACGACTACACGGAAAGGTAGGAAGGGGGGCGGATGGGGGCGTGTATTTTGATGCCGTGTAGCACAACACTGAGAAGTGACATTTGCACGAGACCCAGGAAGAGTACGTTCTCACGACTACTAAAAAGCAAGTAGTTGTTCCTCACTTTTTAATTGTTATAATGTAATGTCACGGTATTACGGGTAAATTCTAAATTATTTAAATCTATGATTTGATTTTGAGCTTATTATTATGTGAAAAACACATTATTATTAAAAAAAAAAATAGCTTATAATACATAAATTGTTTTCAGCTAAATGTATATTTTTTCCTCCACTTGAAATATGATATGTAGTGGAAATTATATAAGTACAGGTAAATATTTATAAATAAAATCAGCTATATTTTATCTGTGATTTTCGTGCAACTTGATTGAAATCTATTTTAGTATAAAATATTCTTATAATATAATTTACTTTGATAAAATAAAATTTAACGATTTATTTTAATAATTATAAGATTATATCTTGAATAAACAGTGTATTTGTCTTTTGAGAAAATTAAGCTGTATTATAAAATTTAAGACATGATCTAGATTTATTATAGAACTCTCAATTTAATAGCATCATTGAGAGATAAAATAATTAGCATTTTACTGTACATAAAACTAAACTACATTGGAAACATTGTAACCCCATTTTACTGCTGTTTTACATTTCATTGCAAATGTTTTGCATATATATATAAAAAAAAAACACGCAAAAATACTACAGTAAGCTCCAATGAAAGTGAACTATGTTGTAAGGTTTCAACAAAATGCAAAAATTAAGAACCTATAAGGTAACTGAACACATGTATATAATATAGATTAATTAAGCTTATTATAAGATTAAATGTAAAATGGGTTGTACTATCCGCACATATTATATCATTTATATGGTTTCATTATACTATATAGGATGGTATTAAGTTCCCTTATGTGTACGTGTTTTGTTTGTTAACCACAGAAACACAATTTTTACCTATGTTTTTATTAGTAAATTGATCCATGAAACCATATTAGTTATAAAATTCAATGTGTAATTAAAGGTAAAATAACACCTTACTTGGCATGTTTAACAACTATAGTATTATTTATGTTATTTGGTTTACAATCGTGACATATATAACTATGACATGTCATAAACTTGTCATTGCATCGTAATATTATCAGCTTAAAATGCTCACGCGGTAAATGGAGTATTGTGATGTTATTAGCATGTTCGTTCAGTTACTGTGTATTACAGTTGTTATAATAATAAATCTCTGTATTAATGATGTGTATATAAACAAGCATGTTATTATTATTATAGTTATATGTACAACTCTATTAATTAGACCAAGTCATTTCACAATTTAATTATCAGGTGAAGTGCTTATATATACAGGTGTAAAATATGATTTTGTACACTGAAAATAAAAAAATTGTTTGCCTTATAACTTATAACGTGTCTCCTGAATTTCGGATATTTCTATAGAATTGTAATTCAAGATAAGACAACAAATCTTGTGAGGATTTCATTGTACCTGGAATAAACAAGAGAATAATATTTTTATGCACATTAGTGTACACTCCTCTCCTTGGAAAATTTCAGTCAACTATAGATGGCAAGATCGTTGATAAAGAGTATAATATAATCTAATGGCGAGGGAAATTTTCTAGTGTATATAATTTTAATTACTTGCTTGTATTTATTAATAAAAATTCAAAATTTAATTCTAAATTTCTTTTTAAAGATATATTATTAAACAGTTACATTGTAAACTGTAATAAACAATAAAACATTAATAACTATTTATTATCTCATCATATTTTGCATGATATAAAAATTAATGAACAATTTTTGCAAATTATCTTCCTTAAAACTAAAAATTAACTGTTTTTTTATTAACACAATAAAACGTTTAAATTATAATACTAAGCAAAACTTTATACAGTAATATACACAAATGATTTGCATGCGATGTCTAATTTCTTTTACTCCCTTATAGCAATTTTTTTTATTCTTCTCTCCTATATTATATTTTTTTATTATAGTTCAGCAAGTCGCACGAGACGGAAGGGAACTAGCGGAGTTTACTAATTTATGACTTTATTTATATATTGCAGCCAATAAAGGGAAAGCTGCGGCTATAATATAAGCAGGTGACCACACATGTAGATAAGCTTGGAGCATTTATTTGTAGCAGTCTTATAACAATTGTAGATATATTATATATTAAATTGTTATCATTTGAGTAACGTGAAAATCTTTTTTTCAAATATTTAGTTCAAATTTAATAACACTAATTTGTTAAACATATACTTTTAAAAAATTAGTAGAGATAAATAAGAAGAAGTAAAAGAAAAGTTTATAGTTTTTAATGAATTAAAAGGTCTATAAACCTCCCACAATGATTATTATTTATGATCATCTATTGGATTTTAGATTCCAAAATTTTTTTAGCACTCGTGTGATGAGTGTTTTAAATACGTTTTTAAAACTTATGTAACGTGCACTTAATAATATGTATACTGCGGTGCAGAATAAACATCATTATGTTTAGAGTGGAATTAAAAAAAAATGCCATTTAATGTACAGTAATTTGCACAAAAACAAAACTGTTATGAGCACCTCAACTGAAAAAAATTCATGTTAAGTGTGTTCTCATTTATTTATTTATTTTTTTTAATAACTGTATAACTTACTTTTTGTTTAATATGCAACATGTATCCTAAAAAGCTATGTAAGAGAATATAAATTATAAAAACTGTAGAAAGTAAAACATTAAAATTATATAGCTTATTTTATAATCTATATAAGGTATATATTATAAATTGTAATCACATTACAATACTATGATATTGGTGACACTTCATAGTACGTGATCATAAATCTTATAATGTAAATAAGTAGTACAGTATAAAGTAAATTAGATCTACATTTTATATTAATGATATAGGGAGTGAATTTCATTCAATATTGAAGTATAGTAATAAATTTGTCATGATATATAAGAGAGAATTCTTGGCGTATTTGCCTCGCAAGTGTATTAGTTCCCTTACTTTATAGAATGGCTTTGTCTATACTACCATTCACTATAAATGATACTGACGTTTCATTGACTATTTTATATTTATATATTTCAGTATTTTTATTATACTCGTATATTATTTACCTCTTTACTAAATGCTCATATCAAAAAATTTTATTTTTCAAACACCTTGTGGATATATTTTAGTATATACCAAAAATTGAATATTCACTATGTTAACTTTAATTTTACATTAAATTCTGGTTGCATACCAACAAGGGGTAACTAGTGTATGAGTATAATATATATTTGAGTTCACAATGTTAATCTTAAAAAATGAAACAGAGTGACACTCTGCACGTCCCATTAATTTTGACTCAGACTGTACACAAAAAAATTCAACAGTAATTACATGGATGTCAATAACCCATAGTTTTAGATGTAAAACACAATCACATGAATAATATAAAGTTGACCATGGTATATAGAGACTCACGTGATATTTATACGATAAGCACAGACACTTGGGTGGTATTTTTATTGCAGACCAGAAGGTTTACGTTGTTTAAAAAAAAAATAAAGTTTTATTGCAAATTGTTACTTTTGATTTCAATTCTAAAATTTATCAATGTATTTTTTTATACATCATATTATTCAATATATAGAATTCTAATTCTAAACCTTGTTAATGAAACTTTGATATTTTATTACGTTAGTTTGTATTTTTATTCTACATAATAAAATGAAATTATACGTGTTGTAACAAATTACCCTGTTAATTTAATAAAGTTATAAGTACCCTTTTTCTAATTAATATACTTTTCATATGACCCTAATTTAATTATAAAGTAATAAATTAAATGATAAAAATCTATATGACGTAATATTAAACATCTTGAATTATTTTATATCGAAAAATATAGCACAGCTTCCTCATTCAGGAGCAATGTGGCAATGCATCTCTTTCCCCCCGCTGTTTACCCTTGCGTTAAGGGGGGCGCAAAGTGGTGGAAACGAGCTCCAATCCATCTGAATCCACCCTCTGTATCAACCCCCTCCTATATAGAAAATATTGGCTCGCCAAGCAATAAGGACAAAATAAAATATATGGCAGATTTATATATATAGTAACGTGAGAATTATGAGTATTGAGAGAAGTCAATAATATTAAAAACCGGTATCATAAAGTGTTGACAGCCTTGGTTTAAAATTACAAAATATTTTACACTGCACTTGTAAATAAATATAATGTATATAAAAAAGTGAAAATTATTAATTTAATATTTATATTTTATATAATTATTATTATAAGATACATGTAAGATATTATAAAGATTTAAGTATTAAGACTTGCAATAAAATCTTAAAAGTAAAATGTATTTAAATAAACACATAAAATATGTTTAGATAAAATAATATACTTTTTGTTTTTTTACAACTTGCCAGTAATAAAATTAATTTGTTGCACACATTTGATTTCCGTTTTAAATACAAAGTTGTTGACTTTGAAATAAAACTGTATAAAGATTTTATTATATAAAATAACATTCAATAACCAATAATATAAAAAAATTGTATATATAATAAATAGAGTAAATAAACATGAATCTAAACCAGGAAAAAAATGAAGTACGTACGTCAAAAAACATGATTAAAGAAATTATCGCTGCATTGCGCGTGTGAGAGGTGATAAAGTGCAAGTTCAGCAGGCGGCGAGCTGTGATGTATGATAACACATCACTAGGAGTGACAATTTTCGTCACCTGTAATTGTTTTAGTGGGGCTGATAAGATGTTTGATCTGGGAGCGAATTGAGCGAGAAAGAACACCGCGGCTGCTCGTTTGCTTTCGATAACACGAATTTAGTATTATAGATAAAAACGCTCTTCACTTGTTATATAATATTTATTAGCCTCATAATATGATTCACACTTTAATTTCTGATAGCAAAGAAAAGTTTTTTTTTTAAGTGATTTAATATTAAATAATTTTATAGTACTTTTAATAATAAAATATACAGGTTAAAAAAGTAATTTCAAATCAAGTAATATAATATTATAATATATACGCTAAATAAAGAGATAAAATTATATGATAAATCACATAATTTTTAAAAATGATTTGTGTCAGTTTTATTGCTTGAGAATTACAGGTATTATATTATAACCGTTTATTTAGATTGTCTGTTATTTTATATTATAATACATTATATATATTAAAATATATAATGTAAAGATAAGAATAATTAGGTCTAGTACTTACTCCATTATATATAGAAACCCTTTTATGATTAAAAAAAACTTCATAGCACACGCATTTCATTTTATGATAAAGAAATAATGAAATATTATGAATTATTTTTTTTAAATTTGATAATTGCATGCATAGTCCATTGTATTAATGACATTAATGCATTAACCTTTTAAAAAAGTTGTATCCTTATAACATATTTTCACTCTTAGTATAAAAAACATAATTATCAACATTATTAAATAATAACATTGAAATGGTTATCACATTTATAATATATTAGTCAAATTTACCTGGAATGACTGATCGAACAAATTTTATATTAAAAAAGAGGTAAACAAAATATTACAAGTTTATTAAAATAATTGCAAAACAAGTATAATTATCAAGATAAAAAATAATTTATTTTATAAAAATTAAAATAATTAAGCACTCGCTTTAAATACTAACAATCTCATATACTCTCTGAATTATGAAGTCTCATGGTGTATACTGTATTTAAAATGAAACTTTAATAAATCATGCATGAATGATTTGATCTATAAAAATAATATATATTTAATCATAATACCTTTATAGTCTTTATACACTACATACAGTATAATTTTATTGATTGATATTCTGAAATGACTGTAAGACTCATGTCTACATGAAAAGTCAATGTCATTTTATACTTTTGGGGCTTATGAGAGGAGAGAGAGGGGGGGGAGAGGGCAATGTAATCTGTCACAGACCCTGCTGGCTGGCCCGTCTATTAGTTTGCGAGGGAAGTGAGGTGGGACACGCGAGCATGCTCATTACCATGCACCGCGGCCGGCCTCACCCCCGTGCTAACACGGCATGTGCACCCACCCGCTCTCCTCATCTTCCAACAACAGCACGAAAACCACCAAGCTTGATTTAGAACCATGCGAGATTCACAATTTTAAAGTTACAAATAATTATGTAAAATTAAAATAACGACAATTATTAATTTTCATTATAATAATATGACAACCCCCATATAAATTTTATGACGTTTTGTTTACATTATTTATTATAAGTAATTAATATTTTTATATTTATATAATTTAATAATTCTAATTAATAAATATGTTACTTGAATATTTGAGCCCATAATTCTAGTCATTTGTAATATATAATAATTTGTTAACAATACAATAAAAGTGTCTAATGAATTTATTTCATATCAAAACAAATCATAATTAACATGAAATTTCCCGATTAAAAAATCATTTTATAATCAAAAAATTATAAAAACATTAATAAATGTTTGTTTTATGATAAAAAAAAATAATTTTTTTTTACATTATCATTATAAAAATAAGTTTAAAACAAACACACTTTTACTATCATAAGGGTTATTTTTATTGACTTAATAAAAAGATAAAAAATTATATAATAATAACAATAAAAATGTATTAAAAAAATGAGAATAATAATAACATTGATTATTTTATTATCTGATAATATTTGACATTTGTGAAATCTGGTAGCGGCATCACCACATGGACTTTTCTCCTTCAGGTTTTTACTTCATGTCGTTTTCATGCAGTTACCTCAAGTTTTAGCTTGGAGTCTAGCTTGCCGGAGATAAGAGCGCGGTTTAGCGTGGCCCCCGCTGAGACGACTGCGATACGGCCCTCTTTACCCAGCCCGCTCCACCAGCACGATTATTTATTCAACTCTCCTGATAAAAAGCAGCAGCACGGCAAGGAACAATCCCAACAGCAGCTACTGCTGTGTAGTATTATATAAATATTTCAAACAGCACAAAAATCTTTATATTTTAGTATTTTTTTTATTATATAAATTTTTTAAAACTTTAATATTAAAACATACAAGAAAATAATCTATGGCCAATAAATTTGTAACTTAATATATGAAAATAAAAAAAAGTCATGAAAAGGATTTAATCTAGAATTTTTAGATGTAACAAGTTACTTAAATATTATTTTGTTATACAAAGTACTGTTTATCTATGTAGGATATCAATGTTTTTTTTTCATGCATAAATATAGAAGAGTATTGAAATTTATTAATTGGGCTATCAATATACGGTCAAATATTTTTTTACTCCTAATTTTAATTTAGAAATAGCATACTATATTATCAGAATATCACCCACATTAATGCAACATTGATTTATAACTAAATAATGTTTATTTATAATAAAAACAGAATTACAATAATTTAAAAATACCTATACATTATTTTATTATCTATTTTATATACAACAATGGTATAAAATGGAATTATTTTGTGTGTAAATTGTGTGATAAAATTAAATCGTGATGATTCTCCATTCACTGACCGCTAATTTTCATTGTTAATACAACAATGACACAGTCAGTGCCAGAACAATATTAGAGTAACTGTAAACTCATGTAGGAAACAAAAGAAAAAAAAGTTTCTAAACATGGAGATAAAAAACAAACAAACTGCAAATAAGAGAATAAAAAAATACCAATGATTAAAATTAGTTGAGAGATAATACAATTCTTTATTTATTTTATTCCTTTCCTGCATGGAGATGAAAAGAATTGCCGCCAACATAAATGTAACCCAATTATCTCCTCTACTGACTGTTCACTTAAGCAGCAAATAAGAATAAGAAAAGAATCCTTAATTAATTAAATCACTCATTACTTTAAATATCGACTCAATTAAGTGCGAAAAGAAAACACTGCGTAGCTGTAAGACAAAAGATTTATAGTTCTCTTCCTGAATATATTAAACAACAAACGTACTGGAGAATTTTTAAGCTCAGGTGAACAAAAAATAATATAAACAACTTATACCAACATTGAATTTATTAAACTTTGTTTATATGTTATTGAATAAAGTAATTATAAATTTTTTAAGATAGGATCTCCTTAAGTGCCAGAAAATTAAATTAATTATTTTATTAAATAAAGAAGAGAAGAAACACATCAAGATAAAAATCTATGCGAGTATTTATTGAATAAAGTTGTAAAAATGCAATTTTCAACATATATTTATATAAGGATGCAATTCTATAAACAAAAATTGAATGTAAAATTATTTTAAAATAAAGTTTTTTGTTGTTTTATACATTGTAGTTTCCTCAGTTCCTCTACTTAAAACAATTGAAATATCACATTATTGGTATAAAAATTTTGTGACGTTTTTTCAATGTTTTGAGCCGATCAAGCACTTGAAGAAACACCTGGCAAAAATGCACTTCACTGCAATGAAGAAGACACTAATATGAAATGACGGAGCTTAGAGGTGAAAATAATGCGAGCAAGTTTGTGTTTCTACAAAAAGAGGAAACGACTTTTACGATTATTGCAGACGATGGTGTGGAGAACGATGGGTGCTGGTGCCATTGTTGTGGTAAGTGTGGTGCATGCAGCGAACGAGTCTATCTCAAACCGGAGAAACACTGCACTCTGAATAATGAACTTAATTTGCCTTTAGCGTTTAGTTCATTTTGTAAATAATATCTTTATCATAATGAAGAAAATTTTATTTAAAAAAAATATTAACCTTGAAATTATGTTAGTTAATTAATTTAATTATATAAAAAAAATATGTCAAATTAAAATTTTAATGAAAACTCCCATAAGAGATAAATAAAAAAAAAGTAGACACGTATTCATTATAAAAGTAGTGATTGCTGTTGAGTTGGGGGGACAAATGAAGGCGGGTTGTTAGAGCAGGCAAGCAGAAATTGCTGAGAACTGGCTGGCTTATTACTGCAGCTCTCCGAGTCTAATTTCCATAACAAGTTGACTACTTCTCCTGTACATTATACACACTAGCCTCAGTGCATACGTATATACAAAGTTCCTCGTTGTATTCTCAAATGTACATTCCACCAGCTTTTGTTAAAAATTAGCATTACAGCCTCCGCTGCCAGCTAGTGGTCAAGTGCGGCTTCTCTCGGGATTTCAGATGGACTCGCATAAATATGATGCCAACTTTGTGTCAGCTCGCCAGCAGGGAGATTTGGCGCTGACTGAACCATCCGCCAACGCGATCTCTATATACACTCATCCCTAGAGTCAAGTGCATCACAGCAAAAATCAATGCAGTTCACATTAAGAAATAAATATTAGCAGTCTGAAAACTGCGTCAAAATTTAGACAGAGATTTCATAATAAAATAATATGTACTATACAATGTTATCACTTATTATTATTTATTATTTTCAATATCATTACTATATGATGTAATGAAGAGATGATGGTGTGTATTTTTTTTTTTTTTTTCATCAATGCAATATTAATATTTTTAGTTCGTTAAAAAATATACTAATTTAGATAATATATTATGCTTTATAATTTATAATATAAAATTGCTTTGTGAAATATAATAAATAATAAAATTAACGGTAATACAATATATATACATATACACACACACACACATATATATATATATATATACTAGTCTTAATTTCTATTTATAAATAGCATATATCATGTAACTGCAGTAACATAATTCATATAATTATACCAATATACAAGTTTTCTTTAAAAAAAAGCACATAAATTTAATATTATAAAATCAAAAATTCATGAACTTCCTCCATTATTATAGTTGTTGTATTACAAGACATGTATTACAGTTAACTTGAGTAAAACAGAATGACATTTTCTTAGTAACAGATCGATGATACCAAATATAGAAGGATCATGTTTGTTTATGTACACAACAACAAAAAAAAAAATCATTTAATAAATTTGCAGTTTATCTGTTGAAGACGAATTCGACACGACCGTAATTTGTGATGTGTAGTGTTGAAGAGAAACAGCAACTTTACTTTCTTTCTTATTAAAGATCCTGATCGTATATTATACAATATTACTCGTAAACAACCATGTTTTTCATGTTTTTATACATTGAAAGATAAAAAATTATTAATTTTATTTTTATATTTTATATATATATACACAAGTGAAAAAGTAATTAAATTTGACAGAGTCATGTGCATGAATATATTTCTCGGTATAGAGGCATCGCACTGCACGCTTGCTGACTCAAAAGGTCCTTACTTTGCAATAAGCATGCAGCAAGTGTCGCGCGCTGCCAAGCAACTGAACACAACCGATAGAACCTCAGATAAGTTTATAAATTACTTTAATATAAGTTTTTGAATTGCGCGCATTTATAAGTACCAAGTAGAAACATTACTTTAAAAGTAAGTTTTTTATTATGTATGTACATTATCAGATAAATAACTACATCTTATATAATTTTTTATATATATAATATTTTATTATGTTTGATTAACATTATATAAAGTTATTAATGTTTAATTTTAAAGCCAAGAATGTGTCAGATTACACACAAAAACTTCTTTAGCTTTTATGTATTTTAAATATGATATTATATTATAATACTTTTTAAATATATATAAATTAATTTTTCAATAATAAATCTTGATTTATAGCTCTATAAATTATTTTATAAGTTGAATGTAATTTTTTTTTAAGTACTGATGTACTATTCATGAAGAAGTTTGTTTTATAATATTGATTTAAATGCATTTAAATGTAATAGCTTTGAAGTAGTTTTAAATCAAATGTAAATCAATCTAAAGGTTTTGATTTGCATATTGTGTAACTTTGACATTTTAATTTCAATTTCACGCTTTTACAAATGGTTTAGTTCCAGTTCGGTTCAGTGTTCCAGTTTTAAAGAAATGAAGAGGTGATTTGTAATTACGACGATAATATATATTATAATCTATACCCTCTATACCCTGAGCTGGAAAGTTTCTGTGTCAGACTATGTCCCCCTATATAGTCACAAAAAAACAAATCTTAATACACTTAGAATTTTTAATAATTATATTTTTTTCAATCCGAAACCTGATTTGATAAAGGTTACATTGTACTTACCAAAGGTGAGTAGAAGGCTGAGCTGTCAACACCGATGCTTGGGTACGGGTTTTGGTCTGTGGCTGGGTAAGGTGAACCGTACGATGACAGTCTGGGGTAGGAGGAGAGAGCGAGTCTGGCGGAGTCGTACTGGCAAGAGCACACGCTCTGTCCAGACACGGGGTCGGTCATGATGGGCCGGCCATTCTCGCAGCATGAGCTCGAGCCGGGGGCCCCCGTATGACCACCCCCGGGGACCGCCCCCGTCGTCGGCTGTCCCGCAACCAGCAGCTGCAAGCAGACCAACACAACTGTGAGGCGACGGTGCCGAGGACCACTTGGAGAACACAAATTATTGCATGCAGTCTCAAAGGTGCGGTGAAAAATTAACCTGGAACTTCAGTGTAATATAACCTTTATCAACAAATATACCCATTTACTAATAAGTGTATAATGCATTGTTTAAGAGAGGGGCAAATTTTGAAAATTTTAATTTTCATATTTTTCATCTACAATGTTTTTCTTGACCAAAATGTGTCAATTGCCCCAAAATACCAACCAATCAATCAATCCTTTAAAAGCAAGGTATAAAAAGCTATTTTACTTCCTTATAGTCTTCATTTGGTATTTTTGCATTTAAAATAATATTTAAATTTTGTTGCTTACTATCTAATTCATGCTCCAAATCCAAATACTTGCAAATTGTAAATTACTATTAAAACAATTACATAATTTTTTATAACACGCTAGCAGTTATTGCAGAGAAAATATTTAATAATATTAACTTTACATGGTATACACAATATGAAATATGCAATGAATATACGCGTACATAATAGAAACATAGAGTGATATATTTCCAAATATATCACTCTATGATAGAAATAAAACATTTAATAAAAATTAAAATTTCATTCATTCCTTATATATACGCTTTTAGAAACATGCGTAAAAATAAATTTCATTAAACTTCAATAAAATTCTTAATAGACCTTAGACAACCTAAGATCCTAAAATGTATCTCAGATTAAAATCACTTTGTTGATTATAACCATGATAATTTATTTTGTTTTTGTTTTTTCCATTAAGTTATTTGAAGATAAGATCTGACAATAACATCATCTGGATATTTTTTTACCACAAAATACTCAAAATGATAATCGATTTTAATTAAATAAACGATTCCTCATAGTCTTTATTTTTGTAGCAACAAAAACAGTTAAATACAATTCAATTCGGTTAAATACAGTTTCAGTTTAAAAGGTTTTTAATTGCATTAAAAATCGCAACAGATGAACCCCTCAGAAAGATGGATGTAGACAACCTACCCTTACTGAGGTGCTCGAACAGTTGCATACATGCACGGGGGTATTGATTTTTTGTTCCAAGTGTTCCAACAAATGGTGCAATACAAAGATGAGTCAACACAGTGATAACAATAGACGTCAACATAGACATTAAACAATCAATTGTCACTTTCAATTAGAGCAATCGATTTGGCTCGTACTGTTCTTATAAAAATAAGCTAATATAAAAATGTAATGTGCGCCAATGTTCAATATTATTTATATAGATTCTAAATTAAAATTTACCGTTATTGCCTACGGCATAATTATGCTGTCCTCTTATAGAGAATTAAAAATAAAACTGCCAAAAGACTGTTAAAATTATCAAGTTATAATATATATATATTCCAAAATAAGCATTACTTTTAACAAAAATATTTATATACAACGTCTTAATTATAAACCTATATATATTATGAGAATGATTTTGTTTTAAAATTTAAATTGGAGTGCAGCTTTGCCATACCAAAGTCTAAAATTACCTTTGTTTTAGATAATTATAAAGGTATGCCATCATTATCTACTGCACAGATAAGAAATCGCAACGTATTAAATTTTAATTTAGCGTATTCTAGAATCACCATTTTATTGTTAAGATTATAATATATTACTTTTTAATAACGTTGAATATTTTAATATTAAAAAAATATCACACATTTAATTATAGGTATAAACTGATCAAAAGATGGGTATAAATTAACAATAAAATGCTTTAAAGCTTCAGGCAAAATTTAACACTTTATGTTATAGTCTATAGTAAAAAAAAAAATCGTTTTATAAAACATAAAAATGACGTGTGTCTATCTATAAGCACTATTGATATCCTATAAGATTTTTTTTTTAAAGTCAATTTATTAAAATCTTTATGTTATATTCATATTATGTATAAAAAAATATGAATAGGATGGTCAATTGACCACACACGCACCATCATGAAAGGTATTGCCCTGAGGTAATATACCTGAGCCGTCAGATGTTATACATATTAGGGTGTTATGTTTTGTTACCATAGCAACCTGAGGACGCGGCGCGAAAAATGATCTGGGAGGCACGCGCACTTCGCGCCGCCTCGGAATATAAAATTTCTCACCCTCTTTTACACAGTCGCGCGCATCATCATGCTTGCCCATACCACTGCCATGGTGTAACAGGGGATCCGGGGAATTAACAATAATATATAAGGGGGTTAATACAAGGCATTCATAAATGTCGTTTCTATGTATACATGTGTATTTCTTTTGTATTATACTTAATGTAATAATAAATTTCAAAAAATATATTAAAAAAATTATACTTTTAATAACATTGTATTTTACGCAACTATATATAAAATAATGTGTATTTATGGATTTAAAAATTACCTTTCTTACCTAATATTTTATATTATTCTAAGATATTTTCTAGATATTATATTTTATTAACGTGTACAATATATTACTCCCCTTTTAATTATGATAATTAAGGTACACTTTAACTGCTTGTTAAAACGTATGCTCATATGAGGAGTATAAAGACGTAAACAAACAAGCAATCATAAACTGCTAATTAACCAACAACAAAAAAACTTTCCTAATGAGAAGGGTCAATATTGGCAGAGCTCTCAAAGCATATGGTATCAGCTGTTATTAGGGAGCCGCGGTAGTGTCACCGTTTATCGCTTATTATTATTATTGCTATTATAGCTCAGCTTCTTAGAACAATAATATTTAACTGCCTTTAAGACCGTGTCATAAAACAATCAAACTTAAACAGTAAAAACAATTGATATGAAATTATTAAATTGCTCCGTTTTCAATGTGTTTACATTGTTATAATATGTTAACATGCAATTATTATAGCTGTCTGGTTAACGTTTAAAATTGAAATTAATAGATTTTAATGATTAATATTTATATTAATTAAAAAAAATTATGTTAATAATTTGAACCTGTGTACCTTGACAATATTATAAAACCAAATAAAAGTTTACAATTAATTGAAAGTTATAATTACTCTGGATAGATAGTATATATATTTTTTTTACTATAAATATTTTATCATTTTGTTTTAAATGTGAGTAAAAATACTAAAAATGTGTAAAAAACGTGGACAAAAATGGGAAACGTACAGCATGTTTGAGGGTGTTTTGAGGGTTGCATACCCCATATATATATTTTTTAAATTGCAATTAAAAACTACAAATTCGACTGCAAATTCCTTGTATATATAAAGTTGACACCAAAAACAATATTTTTATCCAGCTGCTAAAGGCGTTGCATAAATCCAAGGGGGGTAGTTTTCTAAATAAATATAAAATTAGAGATAACAAAATCATAAATTGAGAAATACCTGTGAAGCTGACGGATACGAATAACCAAACTGGGTGTATGCTGACATGAAATTAGCACTAGCATGATCGTCTATAGTTGGAGTAACAGCGTGAGACGGAGAAATACCGGGCGGCGCGCTAGCAGCTCCCGCCAAACTGGCGTTACTGCCCGCGCCGTTACTAGAGTCCTCCTCGTCGTCCGTTGTTGTGCTTGTTAACACGTTAACGGCAGCAACACTAGGGTTATTAGCCCTAGAAGCTGCACCGTCAGTCCGAGATTTAGAGTCTAACTCGTGAGGCTCAATTTTGAAGCCGTTATATAACAAAATAATAATCACAAGAAGCACATCACGTCACTGTCACTGATTAACAACAATAATAACACAAGAGAATGGTACTAGTTCTTGTTATAAAGGTATAGGCCTACTATATATACGTATATATATTGATGTTTTTATGTTATTGTATAAGGTTATCACTACGCGTGCGCAAGCTCGTGCACTCTATCCTTCTCGTGCTCGTGTCTCCGTACGACTGCAGACTCAACGCGTTACGCACCCTCACATTTTCCCCATCCCTCCCTCAAACAGGGAGGAGCAAACAGTTGTAGCCAATCCAAGCTATAACCACTCCTACAAATCCCTCCTACATCTCGTATCTAACAAACCAGATGTATGAAACCACCTGTCAGATACTAACGGATTTTATTTTAAATTAACCAATAGAAATTGGAGAACATCTTTTAGTAGGTGGAGTTTATTATAAAACTTTTACCCGCGTAAAATATAAACTAAAAAAATATTTTTTAAGAACAAATGTTTTTATCATAAAAATAATATATTTTATATAGTGTAACATATGTGTATGTTTTTTTAAAGTTGTTTTATATGTATGCTTAACATATGTGACAACCAATCTTTATAGTCATGTTTAACTTAACTGGATTTAAAATTTCAATATTATCTTTTTAATGTTGATGTTAAATTAAACTTTTACGAATTTTTAATTTTTTCTTTCGTCGATAACTTTTTTTTTTCCCCACGTAGATAAATTTTAATTAATTGGAATGTTTTCTTAAGAAAATCTTTCATTAAATTATTTTTACATGCATGTACATAATTATCATTTTTTAGTGATATTTTTTTAATTGGAAAGGAAAAGTATATAAATAAAAGCATTACTGTAAATAGGAGCTAAATCAGGAATAAGCTAGCTTTTTGAGAGAGAGAGAGAGAGAGAGAGAGAGAGAGAGAGAGAGAATTTTGAGCTATACCTCAAAAACACTAAAAAAAACTTCACTTTCTCAAAATAAAACCTTTTAATCCAGGAAATTATACCGGACCGATCTCTGTATACAGATCATGAAATCACTTCTATTCACACACAATTGTAGAAGAATTCACCATGAAACACAATACATAATACTTAAAAATATTTCCTCTGTGGTAACTCAAATAAAAAAAAAAGTAAAGGAATGAAAATATAGTTACATTGTATTAGTTAGTATAACACATATAGGTGTATAATTTTATAATTTTGAATCATCAAACTGCTGTTGGAAAAGCTATAATTACTGAACTTAATTGAAGTGCTATAGGCGCTATAGCTAGGACTGAAGCCCCCTTAAAGATAAGTAATTTAACAGACCAATGATAAATCAAAACTTGAATTTGATTTTAATTTACTCCTTGGAAAAAAGTCTCCAAATTTATGCAAATTCACAAATTTTACTATATACTTTTTATCAAATTGAACGATGAATAATTATGTGATTGCAACTTGCAAAAATTAACAAATATATAAGCCATACAATATAATATTATATAAAAGGTTTATCGTAATATCATGCAATATTGTTGAGCATGGTAAGAATCTCCGCAAAATTTGAAACTATCAATATGAAATGGATACATCTCATTTTTTTTATAACTTTTAATCCACAATAAGTTGAAAAAAGGTAAAAATATTGTTATACTATTTGTAATGTATTTCAATTTGCCATATTGTGATTTGCAAATCACTGCTAAATAATATGAGAGAGGGTTTTCTTTTTTCTTTTTTTTTTTCAACTGTATACAATATCTTCATAAATTTACAAAACACATAAATAATTTGTATTGTTGTAATACAATTGAAATATTTTCTCTTGAGCATATACAAAAATTTGTGAGTCAAGTGTGGGTTTTGAAAGAGGAGCACACAGGTGACAGGTGAGGAATTTAGTACTCTGGTCTTGGCGGCGTCGCGGGGAGGGCGCCGGTGAGACGACGAGGAGCACCACAAAGAGACACAACAATGCTCGAGTAACAATGCTTAGCAAGAAGAAGGGAGGCCGTAAAGTTTGTGGACGGCGGGCGTACGACAAGCGGTCAAGTGACCCTCTAGACGTGATGACCTGGCGCCTTCACTCAACCTGTGAAATTTTATTACTATACCCCTTATACCTTGTTTCTTATAAGGTCGGAATTTTATTACCTATAGAGAAACAATAAAATTAATGAAAAGCCAATTTTAAAAGAGTAAAAAAAAAAGCACTTTAACCAAATTGTTGCGTACAAAAAATGCTGCAATTTGGAAACAGTATATAAAATTTATAAGCATTCCATTTGGAAATAAATTTGTGGAATTCGATCGTGCCCTGTCGTTTTTTTATTTTCCCCGTCATAAAATAATAAATTTTTACTTTATTTCACATACTGTTGTGCTATAACAATTAATAACAACAATAATGACGATGCAGTAATACGAATGAGTGTAAGTAACAAATAATTACAGTGAATTTAAATTTATTATAATCTTTGCCATGCAAAATCTCGGGACAAGCTGATAACGTTTGTGTTTATTCATCAATTCTTTTTACTACGATTATTTTAAAATCCAAAATATATTAGTAATATATAACGTAATATTAACAATTTGGTATACATTATTCAAATGTTTTTACTCCCATTTCGAAAGCAGACTAAAAATAAGCCGTATATATATATATATATATATATATATATATATATATATGCAATGTTGTATATTTTTGTATCGAGTTATTTATGTTTTTATAAATAAATATACCAATTTATAAATCATGTATATTTGACCTATAGGTCAAATTGATCAATACATTTTTACCATACAATTTTTTTTAAATAAATCATCTATATAATATAACAACAAAAATTTAAATCACAATTCATGTAATATTGTAAATTACGAGCAACTTCCTATAATAAATCTCTCTATATATATAATTTGTATAAAAAATATAAAAACACATTACAACAAATTTACATTCCACCTCTATAAAATACATAAAAATTTTCATACTTGAAAACTTGTAAATAAAAATAGTAAAATTACTTCCGTTTAGTTTATATACAAGGGGAATTTCATTTGAGTCTATTTTCAATTCAAATATATGGTACCATGTTGTTTAATATTGCAAGGTGTTATTAGGCCATGAGATTAGCAGGTAGAGGCGTGGCGTCGGGTGCTGATGTATTGCGTTTCCGTCTGGCGGCCTCGTGATGTATGGATGATGCATTGGCCCGCAAACATCGGCGGGCCTTCGTGACTCACTTTGTGGATCAATCTACTGCACGGTCCGTGAATATAAATATGAAAAATTACAGTACATTTCACTTGATTACAGTAGTAATCTTTTCATCACTAAGTAAGTCAATTTGAATTTTTGTATAATATGTTTTGATTGTATTGTATGGTCAGTACTAAGAGATAATTGAAAATTGATAATTCATTATTTCAATCTTTATCGTATACATTAAATTTGTTTAGTTGAAAAAATTCACTTTTTTGTCCTTATAATTTAGTTTTTAATTATGAAATAAACTAATGACAGCAATAATTACACATTTTTTGTGTAAGTATCAAAGAATTTTGTTCTGGCAGCATGGCATTATAAGTCTGTAAAAAGATAATATATATCCAAAATAAATTTCATAATCGATTACAAAATTTAGGTACTCGGAAATAAAAAAATATATAATATTCAGAGGAAACATACTATATATACTTTTTATTTCATACGCCCTGTGCACGCCATGAACGTCAGCCTGCAGTATTCATATCTATGCAACACGTTGAGCATGCTGGTCGAGCATTTGCAGCGAGCGTAGGAGACAGTGGCGTTTCAGCAAAACAATAAAATTTCATATAATGCCAAATTAAATAAATAGGAATCTGATGTATGATTTTTAAAAGTTTTCATTCGCCGTCAAAAACAAACTATGGAGTTAATTATAAAAAACTAAAAGGCGAATTAACGTTTAATTCATTTTGATGTCGCGAATTTATTTGATTCCAGCTATTGCTTAGCAGAAAGCTTAGCTCAATTTTTATGTAATTATAGTATACATCCTTATCATTTACATGTAATCATAAAATTTAAAAGTGGGAATTGTTGAGTAAATCGTACATTGATATGGATCAAAACACAGTGTTAAATATTGTTATTTTTTATCCCACAGCTTTGATACTATAATGTTCATGTAAAAGTTACTAAATTAATGAAGTCATTATTATTATAATTCTTTTTAATAAATTCCCCCGCTCACATCGTGCGTTAAACGTTTTTATTTTCTAATTCTATATATATGGCGGAAATTGACTCGATCACAATCTCGCTTCAATAAAAATGTAATTTTGATATACATGAGAAGAAAGAAAAAGGTACTTTAATAATTATAACCCGAATATCGGATGTCTGTGATGACCAAAGTCACGAAACAAAAGGCTTTAGAGGGGGGCTCACTTGATTTGGTGAAAGACCCCCTTAATTGAGAAGCCATGAGAGAGGTAATTACAAATTTGCATGCTTTTGTGATATGAGCTTTCAATTTTCTTTATCTCTTCTTGATAATAATAATAAAAAAGTTGTGCTGCCAATTTTGTACGTCAGCACTTATATAAAAATAGATTGTTATTCTGCTACAAGGCACTTGATAGGGGCAATCAATGTATAGCATGCCATGGTGAATATACGTTCATGCAGGCTTTTCTATAATGAATCATGCATGATAAATAAATTTCTTGGAATATTTGAATTGGTGTTTTTCAAGTACCAGTTGTGTACAAGTTTATTATTTATATTATACAATCTAAATTATAATTTATTTTACTGGATGTCATTGATAATTGCATGGGGGCCATACATAACATGATTTAATGCATAATATTTTCACAAGACCAAATACTGTCGTTAAATTATTTTTTAATGATTCAATGCTTACAACTGGTTGATTTTTTGCATCTTGATTGTCGTATGAATATAATTTTACAAATACATTTTATCACAATTTGAAACCAGAGAGATATATGTAATGTGAACCGATTTCAAATTTTGCATATACTTTTTGTGCAGCAATAAGATGATGGTTGAAAGGGCAGAAGACATTGAGATAATTAGATGCTGACAAAAATGTTGTCATCTGTCCTCCAATTACCCTTTTAACTCTCGTCTGCCCATCTCACATAAAAATGACAGAAATTAACAGACAAGTTACCTCATTATTTTTTTAAAATCCTTTGATGTATTTTAATTACTTTGATGATGACATTTTATACTTTTTAATTACAATAACTTCATAAAATATGCTTTTAAAAATAATTGCAAAAAAGTTTTGTAAACTTTTATTTTTATAAAAAAAGCAAGTAATTTGCTATACAATAAAACAGCACAGTGGTTTAGTCCTAAAATTTTCATTATTAGAGCATGCAGGTTTATACGCATATCCTATAGCTGCGTGCATTTAGAGTTTTAATGTTTCGGCTGATGACGTCAGCGTATATTCACTTGCCTATCTAAATACATAAAATAACATAATATAATAATATTGGGCGTGATTCACGAAGAAGTTAGCCAGATTTTTAACCACGTTTAGCTTAACCACGTTTAACTACTGTCGTCGCCAAAAGTCGGGACACCTGGACTTTGCAATTTTACTGTGCACTACAGAAAAATCGCAAAATTTAGAAAAAAATATTGCATTAAACCGGCAAGCCTCCTCTATAACTTAAAAAATATAACGGGCCGATTAATTGCAAAGTTAATTTGTTATAATTAAGGAAGTGACGCAACCTACCCAAAAAAATGACTTTTTCACGAGATGCCCGTCTTTGCGCTCTTGTATAAAATAGAGTTATGCAGGTAGCGCTTTCATTTATTTTTTTCCTAATAGCCAAATACTTCAAGATGTGAAATCAATTTTTAATTTAAAAAAATTAATTATTCCCTAATTACAATTAAACCAAACGCAAAATTAAACTCTAGTTTTGCAATTTTGAAGCTTCACGCTCGAAAAAAATATCATTATACACAGAAAAAAAATCAAAAATTTTTGGTGGTTGCCGATTTTTTATAATTTGTATATTAATCAATGTTTACATTTTAATTAAGAGCAGCGTTGCCAGGTTTCAGCTGCTGAATACGGAAATATAATGCCCGGCCGTGACAGTAGCATAAACTTCCTAAGTTTATGGACAGTAGCTTTGCTGTGTACAAAAAGCTTTTTATATGAGGGTCTCTTTGCCCGAGGCTGATCACTATTGTTTCAGCTAAGCCAGTTATATATCATTAAGATGGAGAAACACGCAACTAAAGTTGACATGATTGTGTTTAAAATGAATTCAGCATCTATTTGAGTGTTTTAATCATATTTCTAGCTTAATTATTAGTGATTATAATGAACTTTTAATTACTTACAAAAATCTCGTAATAAGCTCAAAAATGCAGCTAGAATTTTGATTAAAAAAGATATATTATTCATATTTAATTTTAAATTCAACCACTTCATCATCATGCACATTAAAGAGAGTTTCAATAAACAATCGAGATCATCGAACTATGATGCAATTTCAATTCTACCTGGAATGTTAAAATAACAACCCTTGCTTGCTGCAAGACACAATACAGTAGAACACCGCCTTTGAAGAGAGAACGACCCTCATTGTTATTATCTTTTATGGCCTGTCAATCAACTTTGCTATTTTTCTACTGAATAAGGCCACTCCAAGCAAAAGTTAGAATATGGCAACCCAGCAGATTCCTGAAAGATGGTAATTTCATCATTAATTTATGTAAAAACAAATTAAAAATTTATAAAAAATCGACGACCACCAAAAATTTTTAATTTTTTTTCTGTGTATAATGATAATTTTTTCGAGCATGTAGCTTCAAAATTGCAAAACTAGAGTTTAATTTTGCGTTTGATTTAATTGTAATTAGGGAATAATTAATTTTTTTAAATTAAAAATTGATTTCACATCTTGAAGTATTTGGCTATTAGGAAAAAAATAAATGAAAGCGCTACCTGCATAACTCTATTTTATACAAGAGCGCAAAGACGGGCATCTCGTGAAAAAGTCATTTTTTTAGGTAGGTTGCGTCACTTCCTTAATTATAACAAATTAGCTTTGCAATTAATCGGCCCGTTATATTTTTTAAGTTATAGAGGAGGCTTGCCGGTTTAATGCAATATGTTTTTCTAAATTTTGCGATTTTTCTGTAGTGCACAGTAAAATTGCAAAGTCCAGGTGTCCCGACTTTTGGCGACGACAGTAGATGGCTTAACACGTAAAACTGCAGGTATAGTTAAACGTGGTTAAGCTAAACTTCTTCGTGAATCGCGCCCAACATGGTTAGTGAGAAACCTAAATATCTTCCTTCTTGAATTGCGCCCCTTATTTCCATACAGTATAAAAAAAATAATTGTACTGTATTGTTTCTAAAAAAAAAAAAAAAAAAAAAACTTTAGTAAATAGTTTAAAACATGTATGGATTATGAGAATCATGTGAGAAGGGTTTATAATGTACGTTCGATAATTGTGTTGAGCAAGTCCCGGGGCCACGGTTGGTACAGAGAGAGCTTGCTTGATCCTTCTCTACCACAGAACAAAGAGACGTGTTCATCCCTCGTGAAAGTACAGACACGGCCCGGGACATGTCCTGCTCGAGGCTACAAGGCACCGCGGCTTGTACGACATACTGCAAATAACGTTTGAAGCAAAGCGAAAACCTTACTGTAGTATACCAAAATGTTGTATATGCAAACTCTCTATATATGTGATGCTCATCATGTGAGGAGGAAAATGTTTCCTCTATATATATAATTTGTATATGTTTCAAAGTTCAAACTCCCATATAACCTTGTATAAGTTTATTATGATATTGTTATGAAGGAAGAATAATAAGGATATTATTAAATTTATAATATGGTTATATATGCAAGTAATTAAATAATCTTTCTGTTATTATATAAATCTACATTATGATCTGCTTGAAAAAGATTCCATTTAATTTATATATATTTCATTTGGAAAGTTGATATAAATATATTTATTTGTCTTGAGAAATTTTGTGATGACATCAAGTTCAGGAATCATGATCAACACCAAGATTTTTTACACAATTTAAATTTTGAAGCAAAAACGAGTTTTTATCATTTATTAAAAAAAAATCAAATTTGATGTCTTCCATGGACATAATATATACTACCCTTCAAACATTTCACACCGTATTTTTATTTAATTCTCATAATATTTTGTCACTATAGTAAAACTTTTATAAAAAATAATAAAGGTGAGTATTTAAATTCAATACCCATAAAATAAATAATGTTGGAATAGGAATACAAACAGTAAAAAAAAAGCGTGACCAAGAGGTCTTATATCGCGGTGCCCCATCTTTGACGATCCGTCGTTTTCTCTGGGTCCGCCGCCAGACCTTCGGAGGAGGGACAGCGGTGCCGATGAGATTTATTGGACGTCCCGCGAGCGGCGCCACCTCTGCTGGAAGAGAGAGAGCTCCCCGGTGGTCCCACGCCGACTCAGGTCCCAAGACTCGCGCCCAGTTACACCTTCAACCCGATACTTGCCACTTTTATAGGGGATCATCAAAAGAAAAAAAAAAAACTATTTCGTTTTTTTCATTCTTAAAAGCGGCTCCACATTAAAGAGTTTAAAAAAATGTTGTGTAAGTATACTTTAGTTTCTTGCGGCCGCTCTGGTGTTTGTTTTAGTTTATTTTACCATTAAATTTTATAGTTCTACCAGCCCATGCCAAAATGTGTCGTTTATTTGCTAATTTTTTTTTATTAACGTAAAAAAAATATATATAATTACATTATATCTTGACCTATGATGTCTTTAGAGTGATTTATTTACTCTACTAAAAATTTATTATTTACACATTTATTATTTTTATGAACGTTAAAATTAGATACATGTTGATATTTTTTTATCTTGTATTTTTTTATTAGTTTATCTTTATAGAGAATATAAAAATTTGTTACATTAGACAACACAAAATTGTTTAATCTCATCATATACTTACATTTGAATATACAACATTTTACTTCAATCAAAGCCTTTCCACTCAAATATAAGCATCACGGATTCAAAAAGATGCATCAGGAAATATTATGGTTTACACATAGAATATCTTTACTGTATATTCGTGATAAAATTATTTATCAAATCCTTTTATGGAATGTTTTAACATTGCATGCACTTGAATTTTATTTATAAACTCAAAAGTTAATTTACCATTGGAAAAAGTTTTTCATAAGAATGGACAAAATGCATGTTTTTTTTCATTGAATAATTTTATATGTGGATAGAGGACATCAAATTATTGTATTTTGTATCGTATTTTTTTTTTTTTAATTGTTGTAAAGCCTCTATAACATCCTTAAAATTGTGCTACAAAACAGTGTGACGTAATAGTCATGCAAATATTTAAAACGCAAGATATGGAAAATGAATTACATATTTAAATGATGTCACAGGGTTAAGGGTGTTAAAAGTAAGTTTAAAAAAATCTAAAAAAAATTACTTGGTCATGTCCTCTGTATACCGAATATGCAGTAAAAATGTCATGCAGGTTGTCCAGTTATAAAATTGGTTGTAAATTTTAATCAGTACATGAAAGAGACTGTTAAAAATTTACATTTATAATAGTGAGTTATGATAAGAATGCCGTTGTGGAATTAAGTAAAATTAGCAGTTTTCTTTTGTCCAGTTTATATGCATGATGAATACGAACGTTTTTTTTGTTTTTTTTTTAAAATTTTAATAAATTCGTGTTTCTATAATATCATATTGTTAACATGTTATAATTGCATACTTGAAGACAAGCAGTTTAGGATAATAAAACTATTTATAATAATTGGTATCAGCGTGTGACATGGTGTGTACAAGGTGTCGTTGATAACGATGGCTATAAGGTGTGAGAAGTGCATACATGCGGGCCTCATGCACACAATTGCAGTCACGGACATGTGACGCCTCGATGCACTGCTGCAGTTTGCACTTACATGCACGCTGATTCAATAACTGCATGTCACTTATCTGTATCACGAATGCATGTGAGGGATGGTGGGAATATTGATGATATCTCCATCGCCAAATATCTATTTACTAAAAAATGTTCTGTGATTTTACGACGTAGGCAAAAGCATAATACACGCAATTTTGGTATATATAGACAGTTGGTGACATAAATGTAATAAAAAAAAAAGAAAGACGATAAGACTGTCAGTCTGTCACTATTATATTTACCGGCACGTCATGTCTAGGGGGGCTTCCTAAATATGTTAGATAATTTTGAATATAATACGTATCTAGAACAATATAAGATATAAAATATGTTGATATTATTATATACAAATTTACTTTATAATTTTAACTAATATTATGCAATAGAAATAAATTTTTGCGAAGAAAAAAATAAGAAATGAAAATTTGCAAGAACCTCTATTTATAGCTATAATTATATAATATTGTATGTATAATTAATTCTGAAAAATTTAAAAACAATTTAAACATAATTGATTCAGCTAAATTTCAATTACAATCCTTTACGATATCGTCTTATATAAAATATTATAAAACAAAACACTTAGCAGATACAATAAACTGAATTTAAAAATATATATATTATAATTTTATATAACTTTTTTAGGTAGAAATGACTGAATGAAATTATTGTTCCTGCAGGTTAGAAATTCATGTATAACACATTATATATATATAATATATTTAAATTATATAAGATTTGTTCACAAATGAAACTTAAATAGTTATACAATAACAGTGCATTTCCAAAATTGAATGCAGACATTGCAGACCCGAAGTCAGTAAATTTAACTGTAATATATGTATGAAAAAAATGCCGAAATTTAATTATATTTAGATTTTTCATGGTGTGTATTATTCTGCATCAACATTAATTTTTTCAAACGGGCCAGAAGTACTTAATTATTAAGATTTATAATTATATTAAAAAAAACTTATATTATATATTTTGTAATCATAATAACATATTTTTCATATTGGTTCTATAATTACATTACTATTGTATTAATTGTTACTAAAAATATTTTTTAGGAGTTATTTAGAGATTTGTTCATTAGGATAACCATTCCATTAACCCCATTATCCATTAACCGTGCATGGTTAGTGTCATTAATTAATGCTGACACTAAAATGTGGTTTAGTAGGAAAACTGGATAAACTTTTTTCGTGAATCTCGTCCATTATAATGTATAGAACTGCATGCATGCATTATGCGATGATGGTCCTTACGGATTTTATGTATTTTATATTAAATTTTTTTGAACAGAATTGAATTCATTTACTGTATAATATAAGGTCAGATCGAGTCAGCCAGATATTTTCACGTTGATGCCACGCAAAAATTATTGAAATCAAATTTGATTCCTTACAGTCTTCGCACCAAAGATCTGATTTACTTCTACAAAAACTTAGGATTAGATTATCAAATTTTGAAGTTAATAAATAATAATAAAAAAAATATTTCATTTTTAACTTACGAAAATCAGCTCTTGATCCCCGGCGGGAAAATTTTCTCCCTAAGCCCCCATGCATAGCCCTCTGGTCCACCAGAGGGCTATGCCCCATCATGTTAGAAAATTTGAATTTTTTCGCGGTAACTATTAAAGTAATAAATTTGAAAACATCTCTTCCCCACTCTCCCCATTTATAAGGGGTCTTCTGATAATGAATCAAGAAATCATTTTTCTCTAAAAATTGTTTTATGCCAAAAAAGCATTTCGAGTTTTTTTTTTTTTTTACACACTGTATAATATATATATCTATAGGTTTAGATAGGACGGTGGTAACGCCACAAAATCAGCTGACATGAAGCCTCCATTTAAATAGTTAATATTATATACTCCTTTTTCAGCCACCAATTGGATTATTTTGTTCCCTCCCAAATATGTAATTTTTTAACCCAATAAACAATAAACAATTATTATTATTATACTATATATTTTTAGAAATATAATGTATATTATTATCTATGCTATAGCATTTATAAAATAAGAACAAATTAAATAATTTTATGCTTGTATATTACTGCATTATATATGATTTCACCTCTATGATCTGTCTCGGACTGGGAAGCTAGGGGCCAGTCAGGGCCATATATGGACATTACAAGCAGCAGGGGCAACTTTTCAAGGGGTCTGAGGCCACTTTTCTTATGCTCCTGTGTTAAAAATATGAGGGGCCAGTCAGGGATCCCTGACCCAGCCTTATGGCCAGTCCGAGCCTGTCGATGATCCCTATGATCCAGCATTTTTCAACAATTTTAATTCATTTTCTATGGAAATTGAAAATAAAAATGAATTTAAATATATGAATTCAGCATGAAAAAGTACAATAATACCTTTTTCCTTGCACAAGTCTCACCTAAAGCCGGTATTACACGATGCAATTTTTCTAACTATTGAATACAATTTTTTCTTTCAAGAAAACTTGAACTCCATTTGTTTTTATCATGAAGATGAAATTTTCTTGCAAGGAAAAATTGTATGCAAAATTTTATGGTGTAATAAAGGCTTAAAATCGAATTATTAATTTATTATACATTAATATGATATTTTATAATTTAACAAAATATAATTTTACCATTGACACTGATTATAGGATTAAAGGTTGTTCTCACTCATGCAATAATATCTGGAAACGTACATAAAATCGCAATAAATAAAAAAAATGTTAAATTTTAAATAACTTCAAAAAATGTACCTAAATATCCCAAAATATTTTGTTCAAAGTAAACAAGTTAACGTCATCAGTAAAAATACTAAAAAATTATATTTTTTGTGCATGCATTTTATCAAAAAGAACATCAATTACGTGAACATTTTTTTTTAAGGAAATGTTTTCCTCGTCATGCAAATATATTACAGGTAGACACAAAATGTATGACCTTCTGATAAAGATTTTTGTCTTCACCTTTACCATCGAGGCATGCAAATGCAAGGCAAGTATATTTATGTGGCATTATAGGGCGCACTGACGCACATGCAGCACAGGGACGCCTTGCAAATCGCTATACGTGACTCAGGCGACGATCGAGGACGTTTCGTCTGCAGATTGCTGCCCCTGATAACGACCCTCACACCCTCTAGCACCGGTACCTGCAGTAAGGCGCCATCAGCAACTAATACATAGAATACACGCGAGAGCTCGACTATGAATATCTATATATATGGTGATGAATCAACAGAATATACTGTTAGCTGTAGCAATTAGGGTTCTTTTTATTTCCTTTCAAAAATATTATCTATATGGGGGATGATAACCTTTTAAAATTTTTGTATTAGTTTAAAATACATATTTTAGTACATTAAATGTTAATACCTTAATTGTATTTAAATTAGCATAATTGTGATGTGTATAAATTTAGAAAATAATAATTCTTATTATATATTTTCCGGTTCAGCGCAGTCGTTATATATAGACAATACCACACGTGTTACTAATTGCTAAAGGTCGGGGCAGTTGAATTTCGTTTGCCTAATTACAGAGTTCAGGTGTCAGGTGTAATCTTTAAATTGAAATGAGACAAAAGCTGTCAGTGTGAGTAGAATATATAATATATTATATAGGGGCCTTCAATTCAATGAAAATGTTGTTTTTGGCATGCAGTATTTCAAAGAATAGTCATATATATAAGTTATAGAATCTTATCCTTTTTTTTTTTTTTTTAAATCAATGAATGATCTGAATTCAATGGTTGAAAAAATATTAACGGTCAGTTTATAAAATATCGTCAATAAAAATGAAAGTTGAAAGCCCCTTGCTGTTAAAGATTAAAAACTCGTGTATATACGATACGTGATTTTAAGTCATGAAATACAATAATGATCTCAACTTGTATTTAGACAGCCTATCAATCACCTCCTCCTCCTCCCCTTATAGCTTGACCACGGAGCAAGGCGGCGTCACCCTCCTCCCTCCTTTGAGATCTCTTCGCGGACCCCCGGGGGGCGGGGGCGTGCCGCAAGGAAGCGAACAAGGTCCGCTGGCGTGGTGCCATCCAGCCTGATGATTCCCGTCTCTCTCTCTCTCTCTCTCTCTCTCTCTCTCTCTCTCTCTCTCTCTCTCTCTCTCTCTCTCTCTCTCTCTCTCTCTCTCTCTCTCTCTCTCTCTCTCTCTCTCTCTCTCTCTCTCTCTCTCTCTCTCTCTCTCTCTCTCTCTCTCTCTCTCTCTCTCTCTCTCTCTCATATACTCGGCGGGCGCTCCGGTACCAACTATAGCACCCATCTCGGCCGGTGTGGGGAGAAAATCACATCATGTGAAACCGCAATTGATGGCATTATGGCAAATGAATAATGCATTACATTGGCAATGTCTTACGACCGTTAAATTAAATGATCATCTCTCCCTACGTCTTTTATCTCTTCTCACACATATACATAATATAATACATTCACATCAGTATATAATACTATATATGTATAAAATCAACATATAATACTTAATTCATTACACTGAAGTATATCTACAAAAAGAATTGATAAAAAAATGTGTATAAAACAAGTCTATAAATAAATATAAACTAATATGATATAATATAACTACAATTATCATAAAAATGTTGAAGTTCGAGCATAAATTTACATACAATACATGTTAAAAGTTTTGATAAATTTGTATACATAACTGAGACTGCGCACTGCAAATATTTATAACAACAATAATAAAAATAAAACTTACCTCATCTGTATCAACTGATGGTAAACTTAAATCATTTTGATCTTGATGCAAATTTAAATCGACTGAAGATTGTTCTTGTTGATGTTGTTGATTCATTTCATGTCCTGTTGCACCACTGTGTTGATCAAGATGATGTAAATGTAATTCATGATGTGTTGATTCATGATGGTGATGTTGATTTTCTTCTAAATTTGATGTTACACATTGTTGTAAATTATTATTATTATTACTATTATTAATTTGTGAATCTGATGATGTAGTATGATCGTGAACCCAACAATCAACTAATGTTCCTGTTGTATCAACAATTTCACTATCCATCATCATTTTATGTTATTGTCACTAAAAAAATAAAACAAACAAACAACAATCACACTCACTGATGATGGCACTTTACTAAATGAAAATGTATAATAATATTCTCTGACGATCGAGTCACTTTGCTTGCCGCACCACCGCGGCAGGCACAACCACCAGTTTTGTGATGATGACGCGTTGTCGTCGCACCGCCCTCTATACTTGCGCACACGTCGGACCGAGCGAGCGAGCGAACTAAGCGAACGCCCGGCCTATATGCCTGCTGCTATCTACTGTAGTGCTGTGAGCAGGCAAGCAAGCGAGCCAGCACAGTATCTGCAACCAACTAACCACCAGAGGCCTGCTGCTGCTGCTGCCTGTTAACCAGTACTGCGTGTAGCAGTGCACGCTGCTCGGTGCGTGGTGGTGGGTAAAACGAAGAGGCCTATGGAAACCTCGGTTTACTGCATACCACCTTCCTTCCCACACCACTACTGCAGTATTATTATTGCACGATACTAAATACCACTACACTAGACTTCTACCTTCTTTCCATACCTGCTGGTGACTACTTGACAACAAAGAAAAATATCAAAACCAAGTTGCTACTTTTAACCCCACTACTTTTTTTTTCTTTTTACTTTAAAATATACTGAAGGAGGGAGGGAATATATTAACATTCTTTCTAAATTTTGAATGTCGTCATAGTCATATATCTTGAAATTTTCCCAAAAAAATTACTTTAATGATGATTGGTTTTTTATTTTGGGGCAATTGACACATTTTGGTCATAAAGTTTATGCACCCGAAAACTTTAATTTATAAAATTTATTGATTTATTCATTGATTTTTTTTTACTCATAAAATTCAGATTGATAGATTGATTTTGAATACATACGTTTTTTTAATTTCTCAAAATTATTGAGTTGCGTTCCCACTATTGCTTGTGGGATGAAACAATAAAATAATTTCAAAATTTTATAAGAAGTATATATAAAACGTTTCTAAATTATATTTTATTCTATCACAATTCTCATAAAAAAATATTTGATTATAAATTAATGTAGGACAATTCATCGACTGACAATTGATTGATGACGTCACAAAAAAATAAATTGTTTGTGTTATATAAACTTCCTCCCTCCCCCCCACTCAACCCCTTACAATTTCCTCACATGTGTATACTCTAATTTCCTTTTTTTCCAACAAGTGCGTAAAAGTTTTAATCGAAATATCATGTTTTAAAAACCAAATTACACCACGTGTGTTCTTTTTATATATAAAAAATACACACATGACAATCAAATTACAGCAGGTGACCCTTTTTCTCCAAATATATTTCGTGATTGTATGACGCTTTAAATTTCGTCTTAAAAAGTCCAGTTAAATAAAATCGTGGGAGACAATCAAATTTGTTTTAAATACGCAAAGGCACTTTGCCTGTTTTTATTTTCTTTTAAAGGAAACATGGAAAATCGTTCTGAAACGCGGCGATCCGTGTCTGCAGTCCCTTTGACTTCCTCTTAGTGCGTGAGAGACGTCGGTGTCCCCGGTCACTCGGTGCTCTATGCGGCCTGACCTCTCTGAGCACACCGCGAGTTGAGGACGGAAGTCGTGCAGCTAAATAAATTACACTTAAATAGAACAGCTCTTATTTTAGCAATGTTTCTTTGTAATCCTAAATCTTCTCTTTAAAAAAAATAAAACAAAACTATAATATCCGGCGTTCTGTTATAAAAATTTAGGCTGAATGTACTGAAAAAAAGAGGAGATAACAGGTTTTGGTACTTTTGTTTGTAACATTTTTTTTTAAAATATTTTGTTAATTGTTACTTTATTAATAATATTAGTTCAATCAAGAGCAAAATTCTTGCAACTTTTGGTACTGAATTTCAATTTTCTATAACACGCAGTTAAAACATTTGTAATTGATTTCAGGTATTTATATTTAATAAATAATATATTATATAAATAAAATACAACTATAATTTAGACTTTGTGATCTATAAATAATTAACCATTCTATATTTTGCATTTCTTATTTTTTTATTCATTTAATTGTTAATATAATATTGCTACATAATATTACGTTTATGTAATGTATATAAAATAAATTCATGGTCGCGTTGTTCCTGCATGCAGCATGTAAAAATAGTATTAACGTTCAATTGTCCGTTGTTATATGACATTTATCATATAATTATAAAGTTTTTTGTCATCATATTTTTAAAACTATAATATTTTGTTTTGTTCCAATTTTTTGTATGAACAAGTAACATGTTACATTGCATTTTACTTGAAACTATAATTTGAAATAAAAATTAAAAAAAAAAAAAAAAAAAACAGTTAAAATAATTTTATTATTATACTCTTTGATTCTTTGACTATTATTTATGTATATATATAAACATCAAAACATTGTTGATAAAAATATTAATTTTTATTGCCAAAAGCAATATCACATTTTCATATCAGTATATTATGTATTCCCCCTTTTCGACAAGTTGTAGAAGGTAAAATAATTATAAAAAAATAAAATATGAAATTGCTTTGTACTAATTAAATTTTATACCATCACGCGGTACATATAGAACTCCCACGTACAAACAATGTATCAAATTATATTATTATTATTATTGAAAGGCAATAATACAATTTACATTTATCGATATTTTCTTACAACATCTGCAAATTTTTAGCACATTGCATTTTGTTATCTGTTATTTTTGTTACGAGAAATATAAAGCAAGCAATATTGCAAATTTTGATTATCTTTTAATGATAATTATAATATTTAGCAATGAAACTAATCCAAAACCCTATATTATATAATTCACCAATAACGTAACGCAATTCAAAACAAAATAATTATGGTTAAGAATTATTGTGTCGTCGGTTACAATTTACAATAATATAGATAAAACAAAAATTGAAAGGTCTTGCAAAAAATTATGGTATTGAATATTTTGAAATGAAAATAATTAAATACTATATTTTTCAGTTGCATTTGCATGGAAGTAAAACATTTTAATTGCCGTGGTACGTAACACCAGGTAAATTAGCACGGTGAAAAGGCTGCATGCAGTTGATGACCTCATCACAGGGATGCGCGGCTCATTGCCCGATTATCCGCTCTTGTTTGCAGAGCATATCGGTGGTGTTGTATGTGTTGGTGGCGTTGGTGCTGGCTTCGCTCTCACCTAGTACTTTTTGTAAATTTTTTGCTCATTGCGATCTCATCAGGTGCGGGCGGGTATATAGCGGCTTTTATTTTAACCGAGCACTCGCGTATGAACAAACCTGCAATGCCTCACAGGTTACCCTCAATTAGCCTTGCCGCAAGCTACGGAAACATTTCTGTTTGTAATCCTAACAAAAAAACAAGAGCTTTTAATTTCATATATAACTGTGCTAATATTGCACTATTTAAAAAAAAATAAACCATTTATAGAACGTTTTAATTTAAACGTTTTACCTCACATAAAGTATAAAAGTTTCTTTGTTGATTTTTTTTTGGTAACAATTTTAGCATTCCCAATCCATAAAAATATAAAAATTCACTAATATTATACATTATCAATTTTACAGCAAGATAAATATTAGAAATTCTTTGCAGTTTTTTACTTTTAAATGTTGTAGTACACTATATACGTATAAAAAATACACACGATCATATTACTGACTATAATTTAGAAGATTATAGTAATTTAAACTTTTTATTATTAATGCCTACAGCTATATACTTCTATATTTCAATACAACATGAAAAAAATTGTATTTGAAGTGTGCATTTAATTATATAATTTAACTTGTATAGAAAAAAAAAGCATTGATATTCTTACAACTTACAAGTCTCTGGGTGGTATAATACAAGGTGCACCCGCATATATTTAATTTATGAATAAAAAATAATTTAATTATAATTATCGAGGTTAAATACTTAATTGTTTTTATCTCAACACCCATGACCTTTTACAACAACGTGTGGTTAGCGGCGGCTGACGAGGAGTATTTTACATAAACAGAGCAGCATATGGCGGCGGTAGCGGCTGCTGTACTTGCTGCAAAATTACATGTATGCATTATATATACACAGCAACAATAATTTCTTAGTAGAAATACAATTGAAATTATTGTGGAAATATAAATTTGATGTAACAGCATGCAGAGAATTTTTATAACGCCATGCATTTTGATTTTTCAAAGAATGAAAAAAATAACAATAATTTTTATTGTAAATGCATAAAAATATAGTGTTCAAAAATTGCATTCCTAATTTAAAATTTCATTAAATTAAAGGTAGTTTTAATTATTAATGAAATTTTAATTGCCACTGAAAATTCTACAGCTGCATTTAATAAATTTAATTTAATTTTTTTTTTTTTTTTTTTTTTTTACTGAGCTTTTGCACTTTTATCAAACGAGCTACACAATATTTCGTAATGGTTGCATGTATGTTGTATTAAATATTAGAAAAAATATATTTCGGTTTAAAATTGAAACTTCCCTTGAGCTTTAATTCTACTCAGAAAAATATTAAAAAAAAAATACAAATCTTTGTCTTATGAACTAATATATTTAATTTCCATTAATTTAATTATGCTTATATTTTTAATTTTGTCCGTGTACTCCTGCTCAGGTGATGACGGCTTGCTTGTTGCACGTACAACAGGAAGAGTGCATTTTGTAGTCACTGCCAGTCCGAGTTGCATATATACGGACTGCAGCAGCGGTATGCACCTTGCACAGCGCTGCACGCAATGATATTCACACGGACATCTGTAATAATGAGAACTTTTTAAACGTTCCACAGTACTTGTATACGGTGCATCTCATTCTTCTTAGAATTGTAAAAATGTTACAATAATGCAACTTTGTTTTTACAATAAGACATTATTACATTTTGGCTTGATTTTTTAGTCGAAATATTATATTAAAAAATTTAAAAATAAATATAATTAATATTATTATTTTTTTAATCGTCGTAAAAAATCCTGTAAGTTTGGTGACTATGCAACCCTTTACACTGTTATACTGTTGTTCATTAAATAAATCATGCTAGTAATATTTTATTATTTTACTTGAAAGAACGAGAAGAAATCGCAAGGCCAACGAGGAGACAACACCGAATGTGATTTCCGGAATTTTCTAATGATTTTATTGGGGGTAATTTTAATTGCATTGCAAATATAGCACAATGAACATAATACTGCACCGGTATTGATTTGCAGAATATCAAGCTAGATAAATAAGATGCTAATAAAGTGAACAGAGTTATACGAGTTAGCTGCTGATTAAAAATTTATGGTTTGAAAAAAAAAAAAAAAAAATGAAAACATTGTTTTGATTTTTGATATTTATATAAAATTGTAGGAAGTTTTGTTTTGGAGGAAGCTACCGAGGTGGTGCCTCAAATTTTGTGTTTTGTGGCTTAAAATTATTATAGCAAATTTGTTGCTGAGCGTCGTAATGTGGAATTCGATCAGCAATATACGTTCTGTCAATTTCGAACTTCCTTTATTGTCAAATGCTTTGTTTTAAGTTGGTGCATCATACATTTTGTATATTTTAATATTTTTAACTCATTGTATGTTTTTGTGTTGCATGTTGCATTGTTGACTTTATTATATTTACTGCCTTGGTTTTGTAACTGTTGCTAAATAAATAATAAAATACAGAGGATCATCGCCATATTCCCATCCCTCCGTGTCAATTTCAGTTTTTAATTGTAGGTTTTGTGAGAATTACACACACATTCGTGTCGAGCAAATCCCACCTGTACAAAAACAATGAATTTCCTTCCATTCAAAATATTGAACCTCTGTTACATTGACACCGTATTTAAAATTTGTAAACAAAAACAGAGTATTCCCATAGAAAAAAATTAGAATATCTAAACATTATTAAAAAAAATGAATTTTAGAGAGTTTTTAATTATTTTATATTGCTATATATATTATTTTTTAATTATCCAAAAGGACAAAATATAATAATGATGAGAATTTTTTAAGGCGTTTATTGAAAGTCTGAAAACATGAAAATGAATGAAAATTAACATATAGGATATAGCTACCACGCTTTACGATTCTATATAATTAGTGTTTTACAATAGGTTAATAAAACTATAATATTATAAAACAAACTGTTTTCTATTCATATATTGTTAAGTATTTAAAGAAGGATGTGAAATATTTTAAAATTTTAATCAATTAAAATAATAATGTAAGTATGTGAAAAAAAAATCGTTATGACTACAACATACGTGAGATTTATTTAATGTAATTTAAATTTTATTGCTAATTTAAATTTCTTGAACAAATTTATTACAATTTTTACTATGTAACGTTATTAAAAGTAAATTAAGAAACAACGGAAGCATGCGAAGTTGAACATAATCTTTAGCTGTTTCCTCGAATTATTAAGCACATCTACCACACCTTTATATTTTCGCTAAGTCTTGTACAGATTAGCAAATATTTTTTCTATAAACACATTTTTTACATTGAAATTTTTTAACTTATAGGTAAACGCCTTTAACGACAAGTAATAATTAAATACCTAAATCAGTCCATCAAATTTAAATTTTAGGTTAATGACCTCAAATTTAAGAAAGTATTTAAAAAGAAAAAAAAATGCCAATAAATTTTATGACAAAATATTTTAGAACAAAATGTGACATAGAAAGGAACTCAATATTTCATCTACATGCCTTGAGTTATTAGCCTCAATCACTTTTCTTTAATATATAACAATTGAAAAATATAGAATTCATTAATTGGAATAATAGAATTTAAGAAAATATTGCACTTTGCTTGCACTAAACTTGTTTTTTATTTCCTGATATTATAATATATTGTTGTTGAAAATATTGAAGTGTATCTATATTATAAGGCTTAATTGTGATATACTCAGGCATAAAGGCGTTCGATTAAATGTACTGTATAGATGAACATATACGTTTTTTCTCTCTAAATTTATGAATTTCTATTTTATTTTTTTTTTTTACTCTTCAATATAGTCAAATTATTAATTCACCTTGTAGTGTTGCGAGTGATTAACAGTATTTAAATGTGGAGTATCCATTAGATACTCTATGGCATTTGTTCGTTTGCTGTCCGTGAATGTTTATTGCACATCACTAAAAAATATATTATACACCCGTGACAATATACCTCATACTGTATTTACGGTAAAACTTTGATTTTTAAATATACTATATAATTATAAGGTCTACATATTTTATTCCCTCAATAGATAATGATTATATGTTAATAGCAAATACAACTACACGTAATTTGAGGCAAGTTTCAAACCCAGTATTTAGTATTTTTATGCCGAGTTTTATTTTCTCTTCTATATAAGTTAAATTTAATAAGCTTCGGTCGTCATGGAGCTCGTGGCTATTCAGTGCCCCATTATTTTGATGATGGTGCATGGTAGCAGCAGCAATCACGTCCCCTGCTCGTCTTTCTTGGCTAACAAACAAGCACATGGCACAAAGGAGGAGCAACGTGTTAGCACCGAGCCAATTTGTCCTTATTACTGTAGAAGCAAGATTAGGGGGGATGGGAGGGGGGAGGAATAAACAGTATACGCGGGGATTGTTACTTACATTCAAAATTATACTGTAAAAAACAACAACAGGGTAAGTTTTATTATTTCATATCAAAATAAAAAGAAGGCCTATCTGACATGTAATGTACAATCTCTGCATATTATACAGCGGGACCTGATGAGGTACCGTATACAGTTATTAAATATTGTGCAGAATTAATCGCAGTCCCTCTTTCTTACGTAATAAATGAATCAATCTTGGCGGGAATTTTCCCGTCGTGTTTAAAAATATCAAAAGTAAATCCACTACATAAAAAAGGAGACAAAAGTAACCTACAAAATTATAGACCAGTAAGCTTGTCATCAGTTTTTTCAAAAATATTCGAAGCAGTAATAGACTATCAATTTGCTGCCTACGAAAAAACCTATCAAATAATATCTCCAACTCAACATGGCTTTCAAGTAAATAAATCAACAATTACAGCCATTTTTGAATTCATTAACCCAATTTATGATGACTTAGAACAAAAAAAATATTCACTGGGTCTATTTTTTGATTTTTCAAAAGCATTTGACTGCCTCCCCCCTGATATATTCATCTCCAAACTTCGCTCAATGGGTTGCGAAGAGAACAGTATAAAGCTTTTTAATTCATATCTTACCGACAGATACCAGTATGTCGAACTAAGATCTGAATTAAATGGAGACCTAAATCATGTCTACAAATCAGCTCTTAAACCCATTACCCTAGGAGTTCCTCAAGGCAGTAAGACAGGCCCCCGAATATACAATTTTACGACTAATGATCTGGCATCTCATCTAAAAGATGCTGATAGTGTAGAGCAATATGCTGACGATACCAATGCCAGGATATCAGCAAAGTCAGTGGTCGAATTAGAGAGAAAAGCAAATAATACAGTACAACAACTAGAAAATTGGTGTAATGACAATCGTTTATTATTAAATATTGATAAAACTATTTTTCTCAGATTCCATTTGCCTACTAATAAAGAAAATGTAAATATTAATATTAAATTAGATGGCAAGTCAATTAAAGAAGCCACTGACACAAAATTCTTAGGGCTTAATATTAGTAATACATTAAACTGGGATGTTCATCTTCATGAACTTTCAAAACAAATTAATCGTGGAAATTTTTTACTCTATTCATTGAGAGGATTAGTCTCAGACGATACACTGCTCTCAGTTTACTACGCAAATGTATATTCCCATTTAAGCTACTCTATCATAATCTGGGGAAGTGATAATGCTGTACTAAATCGTTTATTTATACTACAAAAAAGATCTGTGAAAACAATAAAAGGTTTTAAAAAGATGGATACCTGTAGAACACATTTTTATGATTTGAAAGTGTTAACTCTACCCAGTATTTACATCTTGAATTGTGCAATGTATAAAAGATTACACCCAGAGTCATACGCTCAAGTTTCCGACATCTCTCCTTATGATACCAGAAACAAATCCAAAGTTGTAATAAAAAAGCATCAATCTGCTTTTTATAAAAATAATCCATATTACCAAACTCATAAAATCTATGATTTTTTACCCGAGTCATTGAGGGATGAAATTAGTGATAATGTATTTAAAAATAAATTAAAAACTATATTAATCAAAAAAGAATATTATAACATAAAAGATTTTTATGATGAAAAATCAAAAATAACGCAGGAGGATGTTGCAAACTGGAACGTTGCTCTTACGGATCAACACAAACAAAAAATGTTATCTTTATCTATGGCTCCGAAATAAAGATAGTAAACAAATTTAATATCTGACCATCAAAGTGTTATGTGAACTATAGTGCAAAGTGTTATGTGATCTATTTAATAGTGCATCAAGAAATCATATGTGGAGATAATAAAACAATTATATTATAAAAGAGTGAAAGTGATATTGAAAACTTAAACTATTTTTAAATATTAAAAAAAAAAAAAAAAAAAAAAAAAAAAAACATCAAGATTAAAGAACCTGATAATAATGAATAATACAATACATATATTATGTTAATAGTGCAAATTTATTTAAAATCATTTGTGTAAACCTATGTATGTTAATTTTAGGTAATTTTAATTAGATTTAAGTACCTGTTATGTATGATTTTTGTAACAAATCTGACGTGATCTATGCTGTAAAGCCAACGATCGAAATAAAATTATTATTATTATTATTATACAAATAAAAAAAGTAATTAAATTCAATATGGGGAACGTGTACAGTGCAAAATTATTAACACTAATTTACCGCCATCAATAAAATAAACAATTTATTCGTGAACATAATTCGTGACCTTATGACTATATAGTACGATTTTTTTTTAGTTACTTTAAAATCTTCTTACCATCGAAGAATTTTCTGTTTTAATTAATAAAATTTTTAGGACACTTTTTCAATATTTTAGTAATTTTTTTATAATTAAATAAAAATTGTGCCAGAGAAACATAAAATAACGTTTATAATAATGTGTAGGATCTACGCATTAATAGCATTTTCTAATTGTTATAATGTTTCTAAAGCACGGCTCCTGGAGGGTTTAGGAAATTTGCTAAAACTGCATGGAGCGTTTTCCATGGTGTCCGATCCGACCCACCTTTCTCACGCTCCAAATGCCACACCAGTTGAGACTCCTGGTGGGACCATTTTTAAGAAGGTGCAGAATTTTCACTTTTAAATTTATATCAAAGTGTTGCAACGGTCAAAAGTAGCAAATTCATCTTAACCTCAAGCCCCAATACAAAAATTGGATTATTATTAATAATCATGCGTACTAACATTTCCATCAATTAAAGTGCGATATCTAATTTCTGCAGTATCATTCGCTGCATGCACAGTAAAATCTAAGTTGTTTAGATCTATCAAGCAAGCAGTAAGTGTATTTTCTGAGTCGTGACACCACAAAATGTTTCTATTGTATTTTAAAGAGATTGAGAAAATACTAAAAATATACTTATTATTGCAATTTAATTGCCAACAATTTGTTGTTACATAAATTGAAAATTAGCTTGGCAACCCCTCATTAAAATATTAAATTTATTATTTTTTAATTAAAAATTATACATTAATATTATTATTTTAGAATACTCATTGTAAGAAATTGTTAAAATTGTAATATTATTAAATTTATCATTTAGTTGTCACATGAAGATAATTTAGATAATTCAATTGCACTCTCATGCAGGTGACGACAACTCAGGGTATCACACGTGGTGAGATGGAGCGTGAACGAGTTGATTTTATCACTGCCAGGTCCGGTCAAGAGCTGCCCAGGTGTCCTCACAGGTCTCGCTCACGGGGGTTCGCGGCGGTTCTCACAATGCAGTCACGGCGGATCCGGGGCCGCGCCCGGAGGAAGTCCAAGAGACACTCACGCACTTGCCGCGCCGAGGAGCTTGAGCTTTCTTGCAGGTGCTATGTAGCATGTTAGCTATGGTAGGAAACAGTAGCTTGAAACCGTACAGTATGTTGCTGAATGGTCTCATTAATATTCATTAATTAATAAAACTTAATTAACTGAGGGTTCATTGCATTTGGGCACGAAATGTTTCAATCTGTAAACTCAGACTTTATACCAAATATTTGCAAACCAATTCTAAATTCTTGTTTTCAGAACTTTTAATGAAGAATGGATAAAACACTTTTATTAACTTTCGGTTAATATTTTTAGAGTATAAAATTATTCCAACATTAATTTCGATCGTATAAATATGTGAATAAGTTAATTTTTAACTAAGGAAGTAAGGAAGTATTCGCAAGTACTTATGCCCCTTCATTTTTTTTTTTTTTTTTCTTTTTATCCCGTATTGCAAAATATTTATAAATAGTTATATATTCATAATTATGGTTATATTGATCAAGAAGGACGCTTAATTCAAAATTTGGTCTGAAATGTCAAATTCATTACAATCAAATTTAATGTTTTGGTATTAGAAGTATATATTTTAATTTATTGATAATTAATTGTATATTACATTAAATTTTAGTAAGAAAAAAAAAAAAAAAAAAAAAAACAGATTTAAGCGATTTTAGCAAACTTGTGAATCTGTCACGCTCGCATCATGATGTATAAATTTGACCTCTATTATAATAGTTCAACGAATTTTCAATAAATACATCAAAATAAAGAAGAAAAAAATATGTACGATAATTTGTACTGTTAGAGTATAATTCTAGGTTGCTGGTACTGTATATTTGTAATGCTAAAAAAATTATATTAGAAAGTTAAACCCTCTTCAAATCTTGGTGTAATTCGGTATTCCGGTGTTGCTTGACTTCCTGACTTGGATCGCTTATATGAGTCTATAAACACGATAGGTGCATGCATGTGCGTCCCAATGCGGGTACCTGCACCATAAAAAGGTCAATTCATTAAAAAAATAACTTCGATCAAGTGGAAACATAAATTTGTAATCTTAATTTGATTATTTATAATTCTCCTAAAATTCACGGTTATATATAGATCGACGCAAAAGTTTATTTTTCCCCTCTCTTTCTCTCTCTCTCTTAAAATTTGAAATGCTTCAAAAATCAGTAAATTATTAATTTAATTTACTCAATAATTGCTCAATTAATAATTTACTAATAAAAATTATGATATGCAGTAATTTAGCAATATCCGCCTAAGCCCGTAGGCAAGGGTGGACCAGACTTTTTGTGGGAGAGAGATTAGTATTGTATCCCCACTATATATCCCCTATATAAAATATTTTTTTTATACTTATAATATATTGTACAGACAGGGCCAGAAATGTAGATTATATGTATATTGAATTAAATTTTTGCATATTTCTCTTTCGAAGAAAAAATATAATTTTTATATTATATCAGAAACTGCCAGGATAATTAAATTATGTAATTAATAATAATAATAATAAAGCAAGAAAAAGACATAATAATAATAATAATTTTATTTCGATCATTGGCTTACAGCATAGATCACGTCAGAGTTGTTACATAAATCATACATAACAGGTATTTAAATCTAATTAAAATTACCTAAAATTAACAAACATAGGTTTACACAAATAATTTTAAGTAAATTTATACTATTAACATATATATTATTCATTATTATCAGGTTCTTCAATCTTGATGTTTTTTTGTTTTTAATATTTAAAAATAGTTTAAGTTTTCAAAATCACTTTCACTCTTTTTAATATAAATGATTTATTATCTCCACATATGATTTCTTGATGCACTATTAAATAGATCACATAACACTTTGCACTATAGTTCACATTGCACTTTGATGGTCAGATATTATATTTCATTTTTTATATTATACTATTATATTTTTTAAATGGCTCTATTCAGCAAAAGCAGTTAATTAATTTTGGATTTACCATACATGTGCAAGTGCACTGTAAAATGTAAGCTCTCAATTTTTTTTTATTAACATCAGCCATACAAATTAACATTAGCCTTACGAGGCCATGCAGCACTCCCCCCCAAGCCCGTTCTGGATCTGCGAGTGCAGCGAGTGTATAAGCGGATAATTGCTGCGGATTAATATACTTAAGAAATTATGGATTGTAAGATAATAGCAGTGCAGTGCTGCAAAACTTAAACCCAATGATGTCAACATAGGGGCACGTACCTGCTGAGGAGTCCACGAGGCGTTCAAAAGTTCGCGGGAAAAAAAGAAAAAAAAATCAGCAGCAGCATCAACTGTTGCTCTACGATAATTTCATATTTTTTTCTGCAATGAAGATATTAAATTACTAATTTATACTTAAACATTATGATTATTTTATTTTAAATTATTTTTACATCAATATAAAATTATATCAAGTCAAAAACAGTTTTAAAAATAAAAAGTTCATGTTGGTACGTCCGAATTGAAAGCAGATGATCCGCGCCAACATGGCAGCCCCAAGTGAACTCTCTTTAGAAACTGTTCGTAGTTTTATGTTGGATAGAGGTGGTAAAGTGACAAATCATGAACTAGTGAAGTACTTTAAGGTTTTTTTAACTCATGAAGATACTAAAGGTAAGTTACTTTTATCTTTATCAAACCTAGAAACAATTATACAGCTGTTAGAAAGTTGTTGTTGACAGTTCGTCACGCCCAACCAGCTTTGTTTATTTAGGTTTTATTTGGACTAAATACTATTAAAACTTGGCAAATATTTGTGCAAATAATTAATAATAATATTTGCTTAATAACTACAAAAATTTTACATATTTATGTGCACTTTATGAAAGACATTCAACTATTTATAGCTGCCGGTCGCAACCACCTGTATTAAAGAATGTAGGTCCACTGGACTACTGCTTCAGTTAGTTATTTGAATTATTGCTGTAGCTTATTATAGGTGTGTATTTACTCTGTGTGCATGGTTCCACTCAATGGTGTCAAATTTCATGCTTAGAAAGGTATAATTATTTCATTCTTTTGCAGTGGAAGCGCGGCTTCATTTCAAGGAATATGTCAACACTCTCGCAAACATCAAGAATGATGACATGAATGTAAGTGTCTATTATTCACTGCAAGGAATCCAATCATTGAGATATTCATGAGCTGGTTTTTATTTTGTGACATATTATTTCTTTTAGAGTTCATGGACAGCAATTTTACCCAATTCAAATGTTGACGTTTTGTCTATATGCACACAACATACTCTATTATAGTCTATATGTACAGTGTGCACACCGTTACAGCCTAACCTTTATCATTTAGATTCAAAGTTAACTTATGAGACAAATTGAAAAACTTCACTGGCAATCGGTTGGTCTTGTATTCAAACTTGTAATATTAATTAAGCTTCATTTCAATACAAGTGTTACCCCATATTATATTTTATATTGTATGCATATCTTCAGCATTTATTTGCATATGCATACTCTGTATTTTTGCAGATATGCTTTGAAAATTACTTTAAAACATCATTAAGGTACCAGTATCTTTCTAATAAATCATTTAAATATGTATTGAATACAGCAGCTAACATTGGGTTCCTTGAAATTTTAATACAGTACTTGTTAAAACATGCAGTAAGTTAAAAAATTATCAATTATTTCAGGGAGAAAAATATTTAGTTCTCAAGAAAAGATTTTACCCCCAAGAATACTATGGTGGTCCCTCTGGTATGTCCCCTGGACCATCATCTCCCTCTCCTTCTCTCAGTGGCTCGATGTTGTCCATATCTCAGGAGAGCCTCTTGGACTCTCCGTCGCGAGTGCCACCTCCATACAGACCCCCACCACCCCCAGTCTCCTCTCCGAGACAAAGCCCCCAGCATCCCCCACCTCCGTACATGGGCCCGCCCCCGATCCAGCTTCTACGTCATGTGGAGGGACAGGAGTGTGACCCTGAGGCACCCCCGCCTCCAGTACCCCCACGACGAAGGAGCAGTGATAAGGGGAACAAGGAGAATTTCCCAGATTTCAACAAGAGGCCCAAGACAGAGGGTGAGGAGGCCCCTGAGAAAAAGGTATGTGACCTTTAATTATAACCAAGTACAGTGGCAGGCAAAAACCCTGATAAGGAGACAATAGCCCCGTGTACTACTATACAGTACTGATTTTTTTGTTTTATTGAGATTTTCTTTTATTTAATTAAAAATGCATGAATGTTGTATTGCTAAAAATAATTGATGAAAAAAAAAAAAAAATACAAATTCAAGGAATTTAATTTGCTTGGCTTATTTGCATGACATGTCAAATTATTTAGCTAGGACAGTAGATGCTATAATTTTTTGGTTGTTTGCAATAAAAAAAAAATGTTGGAAGTAAATAATTGTTTTAAATGTAGCTAATGAGTAGATTTACAGGAATAAATATTTTATAGCTCTTTCTGGAGACTACCGTACTGTATACATTAAATTTTAGTTTCATGCAATGTGCTCCAAAACCCCATGCCCTTTGACCTGTCCATCACAAGTTGTCCTTTTTTTTTTTTCTTACAATCGTTGCATGGTGCTGCAACAGTAATGTGTAATATAAATGCGTAGTTCTTTCGTATTTTATTATTTTTGATTAAAAATAAATAAATTACCCATCATATTGAAAGATGTGTAAATCTTATGCATGTATCCTAAATGCAAAATTGGCAGGGTTTCTCTATACACATTAAAGTCACTAATAAAAAAAAAATTTTTTTTACACCGTTTACTTCTAACGTTAATTATTATACTGTATAATGTACCCTAATGTGTATATAATAATAATACTAATAATGATGATGAAAATTAAGTATACTACAGTTTAATATAATATATATACATACAGTATAAGGGGATCGATTCCTTAATTGCTTCGTAATACAATAATTTATAAATTATATTGATGTGATTAAAACCAAATTATAGCTTCCACTTGGCCAGCTTGGCCAGTTACATGGTACACCAAAAATTACTGTACTGTTTTTCGTAAATAAAGTTGACTTTATTCTAAATGGATTAAAACCTCGCACACGGGTTTCGAATTTCATGCAGCATCACTTGACGCCTTTCCCCTTGTGTTTTAGACATGGAGGCTTCAGTTTATTTAGGCTTAGTGTGAGGTCTATCTATCTGCGTGTCCCCAACCCTCATTATGAGTAGTGCGGATTTTATGTCATATGTTTGCATGGCTGTCATGTATCACTTTTGCGTAGAGAGCAACAAAAACAGCCTCTCCCCCCCCCCCTCTCCTGCCCCCGCACATTGCAATGAACCAACACTAGTGCTCAGCTGGCACTCCATCATTCGTAACAACCACAATTTTTTTATTTAGAATTATTTTTTATTATAGATGAGAGTATCTTTCATATAAATATCCAACATGGTATTTTAGGGGATTTTTACATGGTTAAAACTGTAGTTGAAAAATTATATTTTATGACCCTGCTATTTGTTTTCATTTATCATTTTTATTTTTGGTTTTGTTTTTTGCTTGTTTTATTTTTGTTTTTTTTTTTTGTTTTTATTATCTCCGCAATTAGGATAGGTCGATCTCCTCTGAAAAAGACGTCGTTTCTGAGCCTAAGATTAGTGTCAAAGAGAGGACTCAAAAATTTAATCGTCTGGCTTCTGAAAGTGATTTGAAACCCTTACATCATGCGGCCAATAAGAAGAAAATCGACAAGGTAAGAACAGCAGATTTATAAAATAAGATTAATTTTTTGTTCTCCAAAATTATTACTTTTTTTATTTATTGTTTTTAGTAAGCTACAAATAAGGTAAAAAATACAGTAAAAATGGGGGTTTGTTTTAATGCAGCTCAGATTACATCTGCTTTTATTTATCTCATGAAAACACTGACAGGGTAGTTTTTTTTATATTATTATAATCCCAATATTATTATAATTAAAATAATATTATTGACGCAGGTATAATAATAATTGTGTAACCCCCAAACTATGCTGAACATTTCTGTTTGTCCTGAGAACGAGACGTTGCTTGTTTTTGATTTAGCTTTCTGCTTGCTTGCATGCATGTGATGTTTGATTTGAAACACTGTGACGTTCGCGCCAGGGCGCCTGACTAGGCTAGTGATGTAGTTTGGGCGATAAGAAACATGTGTAGCCCAACCCCAAACTTAACATGATAACTAGATACAACGGTAAGACCTTCACTTATTGTGGCAATAAATTTAAAATTTCAACCTGATTTTTTAAGTTGGAATGCAATCATAACTGTCATAAAACTGATTTCTCTATGGATAATTATGGCAAATTTCATTAAAAATATGTAATTTGTATTACATCATGTCTATTTTTTCACGTATTTGATTTTAAGGCATGCAGCATGACTGTGCTAATCATCTCGTGTCATTCCTGCGCGCCCCGCCAATGTTGCAAGTCACTGATTAGACTTCCCAGGCTTGTATATATTAAATGAGAGGAGAAAAACCAATAGACAGCTTCTCATTACCCACTCAGACATGCCTTAAACAAATTGACTTTTTTTTTTAACTAGTCAAACATTATATTTTTTTTCAATTTGATTTATTCATACATAAATTTAGTTGCATTATTAAATTGTTATCAAAAATTTAAATCATTTTAACGTCATCAATATATATATATATATATATATATATTAATTATATTTATAAAATATAATATATAACAGCATAAAACAATTTTAGTTTATATCGAGACACTTGTCAGTGAATAGTTTCTATAATAATATATATATATTTCCTGATGTGCTGCACTTAAAACATCGCTCTTGCTTATAATTATATTTATATAATGCATGTAATATACGTATATTATATGTATCCCATTGAGCTCTATACAAGGCTAGAGGGCTAATCAGCTGTTTTAGGCGCGCACGGCGTCTGGGAGGAAAGTGGGTGGTGGTCGGTGCTATCGAATGCCTGGTTGACCAACCTAAGAAAGTTTCCTTATAAAATAAGTATTAAAAGTTACACTGCAGTTGGCAATTCTGAGGAGAATACGTTGGAATGTGTGACGAAAGCGCAATCTCCCACCCACTTCCTCCCGCCGGACCGTGCGCACAGTTTAACATTGAGAAGTATAGGGCATTATCCCTCTAGCCTTGTATAGAGCTCAATGATGTATCCATATGTATATTATATAGCTGGGCGTTTTATATTTTATTATTATTATAAAATGTTATTAAACCTGTCTGGTTGAAAGTTCATTGCTACTTTTAAACACATCCAATATGAAGGAAGTAAATATATTATTACAAGCTTTTTATCTTGTTTTAATTAGTGATAAGCAATAATAATTATACAATTTATTTATTTACAAAAGATTGGACTTTTGTGATAAATATCAAAACTACTCGTTCACATCTATCTCGTATTATGAAATCGCTTCAGTCTGTGAACCAAAAACTTTTATTTGCTGTACGATCGTAAAGTATTTCGTTATCGGACAAAAATTTAACAGCTCTTTTGATTGCAAGGTATTTTAAATTATATAATATAATTAAAAAAAAAAGAAGCAATTTTAATATAATATAGATCGAGGGGCGTGTCTTTAGTTTGATGAATGGATGGTGCAGAAGTGATATCTCATCTTGTTTATGTGTGCAGGATTCTTAGAATTAGAGTGTTTCTATGATATAGGCGCCAGATGAGACAAGCTTGAATAAATGATTATTATTGTGAAGTAATTTGTGACCCAGCGGGAGAAAACAAACATTGGATCAATGTGAGAATCACTGAGCATGACTTAGCAACTTTATATTAAATATTACACTCAATTTATTCAAACTCTTTTGATATATCGACAGGTTATCGTGATTCAAACATATGAGAAAATAATTTAATATAAAAATAATAATAATAATAGAATATATATCTAAAACACATGTCAAGTTTTATATTTTGTTATATTGAATGTACTGCAAAACATTATATTAGATTTTTGTGTTACTTTAATTTACATTGTAAAATCATAATAATTTTAATACTGAAAAAAATAACATGGAAGCGAAAATATGAATTAATATTGAATTTATTTCGCACCATGTTTATGCATTGAAACGGTCATGCAGTTGCACTGAGTTGCAGATATATAGCATTCTAAAGTCTTAATATATTAATATATAATTGTGTCAAATAGTCATAGTATCTATCTACAGAGTTAAATAGCTTTTAAGTTAATTATTAAAACTGATTAACCTTTGCACCAACAAGGTGCTGGATGACGCTATTATCGAGGTTTCATAAAAAGAACGTGTAGAATCATGACTAGGGCCCGGATCTCAAGTTTAACAAGTTTTATAAATACGCATGTAATATATATGGGATCTGACTTCAAATGTCCACGAATCATGAAGTTTCATGCCTAAAAATGCAAAAAAGTTTGGACTTCAAAAAACTGATTTTGAACATCTAGAACTGTTTCAGTTTTTTAGAGTTTTTTCAAGTTTTTAAAACTTTTTTCAGTTTTGTAAAACTTAAATCGATGTTTTGCGTAGAAAAAATGTGGAATTATTTAAAAAAAAATAAAATGAAAATATATGTTTGAATTAATTTATTTCTTCCCTCCATCTTACATCTGCATTGTACTGACACTTCTCACATTAAGATTGTAGGTTACCAATAAAATGCGTTAAACAAAAAAAAAAAAAAAAAAAAAAAAAAAGTTTGAGAATTTTTAATGTTTTTAAATTTTTCCTTTATTTCTATAGGTTTTAAGAGTTAAAATAGTCAAAAAATCGTAAAAAATTATATAAACTGGAAATAACTTATTTTACGTTTTTGAACTGAAAGTGAACTGATTTTAAGAAACTTAAAAATTGATTTTGAGAAAAATTTGGACTTAATCCAGTGCTTAAATTAATACTTTTGAAAACTTAAAATCCGGGCCCTAATCATGACCTCTTTTTATAGTCAGCGGGGCGCGAATAATAGAAATTTAAACAAAACAAAGATAACGCGATAATATACGGAGGCGAAGAAAAGGTTGGTCTGCAATTTATGATATTCAAATAAGTTGCGATGTTTTATTTCAATCGTGGTCCACGGAACTGTTCAATCGCTCGCTCGCCTCCACAAGTCTGCAACAGAATACAATCATATTAGACTCTCAGAACATAAATATGTACCACACTTTCACGTGCTTTATAGCATGGTTTAGTTAAAAACAACATTGACATTCGGGTTTCAGAATTAAATTTGATATCTTTATTATTTCCGTGAAAGAAACATGCTATTATCTCTTATTATTTAAATTCATACGACACATTGCAGCGCATATATATAACACTATATATGCCGGCAGAGAAAAAAATCACAATATTTAGTGATCGAGCGTTGATTCAATTTTTTTTTTCCAGCGTGTTATTAGCATAATTCATTCGTACGTTTATACAGAATTTCATCAAAAGAAAAAATAGCAGTATAATTATGGTCCTGGTTTTTGTTATATAATATAATTATTATATATTAATGTTATTTAAACTAACAGTTTTCATATGTTTAGTATCAAAGAAAAATTATTTTATATCCATGTGGAAAAAAAAAAAAAAAGCTTCATACATGTACGTATATGGATGATTATTACTTTATTGCTGTTATACCGTATAATTGTATTAAATATTATTGCCGCTAGGCTTATATAATATACAGGAATATCTCATTATAAAAGGTGAAAACATGATCATAATGATCTGTTTCACTTATAATACTGATAAATACTACACCATAATTCTATTATATATTCAGAAGCGAAGAGAATTGTTTTGAACCGGTTAGAACAGTATTTCGCCCTTAGCGTAATTTACACAAATTTTCTTAGCTGCTATATATAAGTTTGAGTAAGATTTCCCTCCAGCATCAACAGCTGTTACATTGCCATTATTAGCGTGATCTTGAAACCACACAGGTTATCATGTCGCGAGATAGCAAAACTTTGGCGCCAACTTTGCCTAAAACTTTCAAGCTTGCCACAAGAGCCCTACACACAGATGTGCAAAACGGCAACTAAAATTTCAAATTAGCTGCCATAACTATAACAATAAAATCTTAATACTGTAAGATTATATTATTCTAGCTATATATAAAGATGGGGTATACTGAATTATTGTTAGTTTAAATGATTGCGCCTTATATATATTATAATACAATAAATTGACAATTTTATTAATTATGGATCGACTGTATATCAACAAACTCAAAATTATTGAATTATAAAATACAAAAAGGAATTAAAGCTATTTATTGATAGATTTACAATACGTATAAATATAATTATATATAATACTTAAAAAAAAACTTAAATTGCGGTGGCGCTAATTTTTTTAAACCGTAAAAATCCAATTAAGTTTTAAAAATAAATTTATCAATTATTAAAACACTATTTTTTTATAGTGAAGTATTTGAATGATTTGACGTTTGTATATAGATGAAATAATAATTAATTGCAGTTTTTATACTTGTCAGACATAAATGGTTCGCTTGTTTTTAAAATTTTTAAATAGCCCGTAGGAAATATTTATAAATAAATATATGTATTATATCTGGCTCATGTCTAGGTTGTTATCGTACTTGTCTATCTGGTCTATTGTTTGTCAAAGCAAATACTGATGCTGCTGATGGAGAGTTTGGTGAGATTGTTATTGCAGCATCGTTGTAGTTGATTATAAAATCAATCTATACCTTACTTGTCTCCACAGGGAGTCTAAAATGAAACTACACTTCAATAAATATAACTTTATACCCGGAAGAAACGGAAAACCGTAATTCTAAAGTTTTTAATTTTTGTCAACAATATTAAGTGTTTTTAAATTCTCATGTTTATAATTAAGCCATGCACAATTCTTCTACTCCTGGCTACTTTCAGAGCAATTTTAATATTTATTAAACTAGTTGAACTATATTTTATATTATAGCCTAATCAACATTATAAATTCATAATAACTAATTAGGAATTAAAATATTTTTCTTATAAGTATTATAAATTTTAAATATATAATATAATAATTATTCTTATTAATAAACTTTTGTTGTATCTACATGATTTATATTTGTTTGATAACTAAATAATATATCATAATTTTTATAAAAGGATATATAATTAATAACAAAAATGTATGGTTAATTAGTGTTGATTGATAGTTTGATGGTATAATTTTATATTATAAATAAAAAAGAGAGAAGGTTTTGATTTTAATTAAGTAATTAGTATTTAAACCCCCGGGGGTTGTAATGAATTATTTCAAATTTGTTTATATATTTTTTCTATACCTGATTTTTAAGTGCAATTTCACAATTAAGTTTTGCAACTATAACAAGAGCGAGAATTAAAGAAATTTAATATATATCCTATATATCATACTTTTAGATAAGGATATCAGTTTTTAATTGGGGTTTTAAATTTGAGATCCAAAATTAATATAACTAGAAATGTTATGTACCCAGAGTATAATTATATTAATTATATTTGAAACTCTAAAATGTAAATAAGTTTGTTGTTTAAAAATAGCTGATGGCACAAAAAATGCAATATTATATTGAAAATAAGAATGCACATCAGTTGTATTTTCTTTTTTTTAAATTGATATGTTATGGTAATTAGATTACAAATTAATGATGTCATGTTTTCCTTTGTTTTAGGGAGCTGAGGACGAAGACACTGGACCGGTGAGTGTAATTATGACCTAAAAAATTATGTCACGTCAGCTGGGCTCAATGATACAAAAACGTTAGTCTAACATCAAATGTCGTTAAAACTTGCTCATTTTTTTGCGGAAACGAGTTGTACATTTTTCAAGTTACAAGTTTTTTCAGATTTTTTTAATGCCCATTCTTCCCCTTTTGGTTATACGATTGTTGCTGCTCTCCCGTTAGTAATTGTTGGGTTGGAGAGTCGTCGGTCACGACACATCACTTTCTTGATGACATAGAATCTGCAGGGATGTATTAAATAAGAATTTTTATAATCCACAGTTTTGGGTTATTTTACATTGAATTATTTATAAAAACATTGGTTATCAACTAAAACCATAAAAAAAAAATCATGTAAAATTAAATTGAACCTTTTTTTTGTAAATATGAAATTTTAACAAAATTTGCACATTCCGTTCTGCAAATATTTTAATGCTGATAATGTGTGTCCACAAGACTTGCAGCGTCCTGAAATGAGTGCATTGTGTCGTGCGTGCAGTTGGACGCTCGGGCGCGGGAGTGGCTGGTGCGAGCCTCTCAGGGTGACTACCAGGCGCTCGCCAAGATGGCTGTCGAGAGACCCAAGCTCGCCAAGCTCAGGGTAAGTCAAGCTGATTGATGTACCTTGTACCTTCGCAGGCCCGAAGATCTTGAAAATCTCGTGCTAAATTCGCAGCTGTACATAATTTTTGTTGCTTACCTTTCGATGTGAGCATTAATTGAATTCGTATATTGTAATATTTCTGAAATGATTCGATATTACATGAGTTGAAATGAAAAAAAAAAAAATATTAAATATCTGCAATTCTAAGGAGGACGTAAAGGCTTCAAAAAAGACACCAACTTTTGTGACTTAATAAAATTATTACATTTGCAACTTATTACATTTGCAACTGATTCTTCAATAATTAATAGAGTTGATGGTATAATAAATAACTTTAAAGGTAACCAACAGTCTGCGACTCTATGTAATTTTAACATAATTATTTGGAAAATATGTTCATGCATGTCTTCCGTCGAAGTACATAATATTAAAATTAGTGTGAAAACTTATACATCAGAGCGCAATAATGTTCATGCCACGTCATGGAGTTTCTTTAACGTTTTTTGTAATTATATTATTTATAGCAAAAATGAACTTAAAATAATACAATAATAAAATCAATAAAAAATAAATTAAATATTATAAAATAGGTGGAGCAAAAAATATGGTGAAATTAAAATTTGAAATTTTCTGTTTTGATGTATTGAAATATAATTTCTATATTCAGCTCGCTGTTTTTTTTTATGCCATTAATGGGATGCTAAATAAAACCTGTTAAGCTTTCATGCATATACAATATATTTTTTACTATATATACTGTATAGCTTATTATGTATTTAATAATACTGCCGTAATTATTTTATACATCAAATATTCCTAAAGGATTTTTTTTTTAACAATAACAATATAGCTTTGGGATATAACTGATTACTTTATTTAGATCAAAAGTTAACAATACAATGTGGTTAAAAATTACTATCTATATACATTGAGGGGGAGAAAGAGAAGAAAAGAAGGGGGATCAAATGAGATGAGTGAGTCGTGTGTGGTGTTTCAATTTCCCTCCCCTTCTCCTCCCCCATCACATTATCAACTTCATTGATTATGCAGCACTAGCAGCTATATATAGGAGGGAGGGGTCAGGACCGAGGTAGCAGCAAGAGAGAGAGATGACACCAATTACGGAGCCGGTAATTAAATCAACACTCCAGGGTTAATCAGCCTGACTTGGCTGCTGCCGCCTGCCATCACGGTTTATACAAGCAGGACCACGGCTAGCATGCTTCTCTGGGTTACTGTCCTATTCTCTATATACTTGCTGCTAACTGGGAGATCTCGTATACTTCAATTCATAACCTTAACTTGTGACGTAATAACTGCAGATAGTTGTCTATGAAGTATTATTTATCAATATATATGAGTTTGTTGTATTATATCAAAATTATATTGAAGTTTATGTACAGAAATTTAAATTTAGAAGAATTCTCTCTAAAATTTACATGCATGCACGATGCATTTACTACTGTTGTATCTCAAAGTTTCTCTGAAATGTTTTTTTTTTTAGGTGAAAATAAAATTAATTGTTTTACATCTTTTGTAACTTTTGACTGATAAACTTTTCATAGAAATTTCTATTTGAGACTCAATTTTCATAAATGCCATATTGAATTGATGTAAATTTTCTCAATATTTCACAACAGATGGTTGAGTTTATCCGGACAATGATTTTGTATTGATAGGTTTCTCATGCAAATATGTAGTTTTACTATGACGTCACTGCGACTCATCTGAACGCTGGTGTAGTGGGCGGGGAGGTGGCGGAGCTGGTTTAATTAATCCTGGCTGGTGTGCGACCCCCTGCAGGGGATGACGACACTGCAGCAGCAAAGTATATATGGCGCTGATGCTACTGCTGCAGGCACTAGGGGTGGTGGTGGTGGTGCTAGGGGTAGATTAAAGTACCAATTGCACCATCCCGTACTCAGGCAGGCAGGTCGTCGCTTATTCTACATAAATCCCCCTAGGCATCATAGCTAGCTACTGCATGCACAATGCACCATACGTACATAATATACATACATAAGTACACTATATATTACAACCACGTGTCGTTTAGTATATATATATTTTTTTTTATTATAAAAATTTTAATGACGCCATTGTAACATTTTATGCTAAGGTTTATTTTTTTTTATTATAATTTAAAAAAAAAAAATCAAGGACTTCTTTTTTTATTTAAAATTTTGCAACTTATTTTCTTGTAAGTGTTCTTCTAATTAAGTAATTTTCTAATCTCTGTCTTTTTTTAAGTACTCACAAATTAAAAATATTTCTGTCTGATACACGGTAATATGATACCAGTTTTTGCGATAAGAATTAATTTGATTTTACCGTATAATTATTATATAATTGGGGAAAATTTTGTCGGGGACTTATTTTTCTGCGATGTAAATGTGGCAATTTTATTTCTCTGTAATGGATAATTTGTCGGTGGTCTTAACAACGGCATTTCTTATACTATATGTGTATTATATATAATTATATTTAACTCAAACCATATATATTATATATTATTATAATATATCCTTCACCTTGCACCATTCACAACATGTACATAAAGTGCAGTATACACCTTTATATCCATTTTTTTGTTGTTGTAAGAGATGATAAATATTGTTAAAAATTAAGTTAGTCTCCGAATACACATGCAAGTATTATGCAAGTCATAATATAAAATATAAAAAAGTAAATAGTTGATTCAGATTTTAGACCGATTTATTATATTTTTGAAATTTTAGTATAACTTTTCTTTTATTTTAAATATTTTTTTTTCTGTTGTATTTCTTACTTCTGTATACCAGTATCAAAACCATTCTACATACAAATGCAATAATCAGATGGCGAAAAAGCACTAAACAATCATTAATAATAATTTTTCTTTTCCACTACTTGTATTTTATTGCAGTTAGAGTCTCAAATTTAGCTCAAATTCTGTACTAATATACGAGTCCTGCTTTGCTGATGGTACGTTTGCATTATGGGAGCACCCACGTAGTCGCTATGAGATCCGCTCGCGGCCGCGAACCAAGCCTTGTTGTGGGGAAGCTGCAGTAGCTTACATGGCGTGTGTAGATTGTTATCTAAATGAAGCGGCAGGCGATGAAGAGTAGCAAACTAATATTATATATGATGATGAGAGAAGCTGCTGGACCTCGAGCAGCAGCTCATTATAACAAGTTCAAAACGATCGTATATCTTTTACTGTATCCAAGTTCATCTTTCTATAATAAGGACAATTTTTAACATGATATTACAGTAGCTATATAATATTAAAATAATGTACATAATGTGAGATTGTTAAATTCTGAAATTGAAAAATATCTTATAAATTTTTATGTTTGGTTATTTAAAAAATAATTCTTATATAGGGAAATATATAGGTAATTAAAAAAAATTAAAATGCTATCTTTAAAACAATTTTTAATTAATTTTAATTAGGAGAATAGTATATATGTGACATGCTCTTGATTAATTCTGATTGCAAAATTGTAAAACTTTTTAAATACTGTATACTGTAGTCAATTATTTTTATTCTGAGGTTTTACATGAATTAATTAAAAGTTTGTTTTATAATTATTTGATACCTGTAACTAAAAATTAATTAATATATATATATATATATATATTAATTTTGTTAACAAGCTTTTGAATGAGTAAACATTGTACATGATTTTTTTTAAACAACAATTATATATTGTTGCCACACCTTATTAAAAATATTAATTATATATAATTGAATATATGAACAGAAAATAATAATTTTTGGAATTATAAATAATGTTATCTATAGACAGTTTTATAGTTTGTTTACCAAATGGCGTGAGTTATATTCGTGACACGGCGTGGTGGAGCTGCAGCTACGGTAGCACATATATTATGTTGGCCTCATAGCCGCGGCTAAGCTTGCTTCAAGGTGCGTGTTAGGGAGGTAAGAGAGAACCAAAATATACCTAATCTCAAATTAATTTTTATACCTCAAGACGTGACTTTCGTTACCTCGCGCTGGTTTTCAAGTTTCTTTAATTCTGGTGAAATTAACACTCTTATACGAAAACATTGAATAAATGCAGTATAAGAGCTTCATAATGCTTCATCTTGAGCTGCATGCCATGTAATTCTATTTTTTTTTAGATTATGCTCTAAATATAGCCTCAAGAGAATAAATAAATAAATAAATAAATAAATAAATAAATAAATAAATAAATAAATAAATAAATAAATAAATAAATAAATAAATAAATAAATAAATAAATAAATAAATAAATTATAAAATAAATTATAAAATAAATTATAAAATAAATTATAAAGTTTTATTATCTTTTTGAATAGTACTGTGTAAATTTTGTTAATAATTTTTCATTCAAACTCTCTTTTATAAGCATATAATTAAAAAATGAATTAAATTAACAAGAACTTAATCATTGCCAATTATTGTGTAATTATGTTGAAAGTTAGTCAGGGGCGTAGCTGCATGCTTGGAAATTTTCAGGTGGAAAATTATATTCCCCATCTAAAGCAGTTTGTGATTCGAAAATTAACCACTAACTTACTCTGTATTGTGTTGACCCATGGCTGATGCAATGAAGGAGAAGTGGGGTACTCTCTTTCCCCCCCCCCCAAACCCCCAAAACAAAACCTTTTGCCTATGCTTCTGGATAAAAATTGATGTTCTTCAAAATTGCTTAAAATGTAAATGCAGGCCTGTAAAATAGACAATAATAGTTGCATTTTTTTATTTCATAATTAGAAAATATACCTAAAATTATGCTTTTCTGAATTTTTTCAGATTTTTTGGAGTGCGGGAACTAATTTTAAAAAAATATTTAAAATCTCTGAATTAGGGTGGTACACCTGATGGGACAACCGTGACGTCATTTGTCGTGCTGTGATTGGCTATTGATGACATCACGGTTGCAGTGATTGGCTATTGATGACGTCACGGTTGTCCCATCAGATGTACCACCCTAATTCAGATATTTTAAATATTTTTTAAAAATTAGTTCCCGCACTCCAAAAAATCTGAAAAAAAATCAGAAAAGCATAATTTTATGTATATTTTCTAATTATGAAATAAAAAAATGCAACCATTATTGTCTATTGATGCAAAGAATGTAATTTAACGTGAAAATTTACCAGAGACTTTTCTAATTCCAGTAAGTTGAAACTTGCAGACTTTAATGATGAAAGTTACAAGGAAAAGATTTTCGAACTTATATTAATTAATAATTATGTTACCTGGTTGGTTTACTTGCCGAGTGCTACCCGGCTCGATATCGTGATAATCACGGTAAGAATCGCAGGCAGACACATAGATGGAGGCGGGACTAAAAGTAGCAGCAGCCGACCCGGCAATATAGTAGCACTTGTCTACTTGTAATGAGCTGCGAGAAATATTAGGTAGAAAAGTCAAGTAGTATATCATCCCACCAGTGTATTAGATAAAAAAATATTTTGACAAGGGTCCTAAGATTTTTAATGAGGGGAAGAGATTGTTTTGGCTACTGTGTAACATTGATTATATGTTGTATGTATGTGGGAGGGATTATATTATTAGCACATAAGATAAATGATGATAGAATGCCAATCAACGATTGATTGCATTGAACTGTTTTTTTTTTTCACATATAAGTTTCTTATTGCGTAAATTAAAATACGCCAGTGGTGTTATAAATATATTAAATAGAAATATTATCATTAGCTCATTACTATTTTCTATGTTTAAAATTCCTTGATGTCGATACAGAATATCCATTAAAGTATACAAATAAATTATTTTTAAGTTTCGTTTAAAAAATTATCATATTATATACAAAAAACATGAATTCCAAGTGAGTGTTAATTAATCGTTTGATTAGAAAACAGTTTTAGGCTTTTTAGATTTGTGTAAAACAAATCAACAATCTCTTGATGTTTTTTTACTTTAAAACAAAATTTATTTTATTTCTTAAAAATATATTTTTATTTTATTTGAAAGTGCATAAAAACAACCATATTTTAGTTGTAAGTTTTAAAACTACCTGATGTTAGTCACTTTCTGTGATCCTGTTGTCATTTACATCTTTTCATCTAAACTACATATTTTACCTGATATATTGTGCAAGAAGCACTAAATTTGAGACTTGTTAAAACTATGGGAGCGAGGTCAGTTTACCTTTGGTTTTAGCCACCCCAAGGTAAAATATGACTCCCCTGTGTGGCATATAGACCCTCCTCTTGACATGTCAACAAACAACTCAAGCAACCTGACCATACCTGTTGGAATAGATGACATATCTCAGGTGGCTACTGGCGCCACGCCACTTTGGTCCAGCTGCAAGGTTTGTAGCAATAGATGAATGGAAGTTCCGAGTTCGATGTGGTGTATTACACTGTGTAATGGGGTACTGACCAAAAAAAAAGTTTCAAGTTTTTGTCAATATTTCAAAAGGCACAAGAATTTCATGAAGAACAAGTCCTATTACAGCATTCTACGACAATTTCCTGATTTTATATGAATTTTTAAAACCTCTCAAAAATGACGTCATACCATTGAATCTTAAATGGAAAAATAGATCAGTTAACATTGCCAAATCCCATACTTAATATTGAAATGTAACCAAAACTCCCTTTGCAAGGTTTTTAGGTGTTAGAATCACGATAATGAAGGTTTCAAATTTCTACCTCAATAACTTTTCAGTTTAGCAATGTTAACTGATGCATTTTCCCATTTAAGATTCAATGCTATGACGTCATCAAAAAAAGTTTTAAAAATTCATATAAAATCAGCAAATTGTCGTAGAGTGCTCTAATAGGGCTCATTCCTCATAGAATTCACAGTACTTTTTACTAGTATCACTAACTCAAATACCGGTCAGTACCCCATTTACAAGGGTATGCGTAGCCCAATGTTTTGTATTCTTCATGAGAAATATTTCTAAATTCCTGTCCAATACTATAATAAGCATGTCAATGTTAAAGTTATATACCATGTTATGTGATGTATTTTTGCACGATTTTATTTATATGATAAGGTATATAAAGGCCCGAAGTACCTTTTTAAAATGAACTGAATTCACCAGTTATGAAGTTGAGTAAATAAAAATATATATTCCATCTCCTTTTCACTTCCTGTAGAAATATGATACATTTTTTTTCTCACTTGTTGGTGCACTTTGTCCTGGGTGTAAATTATTTCCCTTGTATTATGACAGCTTGAGTTCGTTTATCTTGCTTTCTGGAATTAATTGATAACACTTTCATTACTGGAGTTCTAACTAATGAGATTTATTTGTTTTCACGCGGGTTATTTATATACATAAGGCAAATCTTAGATTAATAAGCAGGGGCGTGGTTTAAACCGTCTTTTTCACACCTTTTCTTAACTTTTACCTCACTTTGTTAGGTGTGAGAATGATTTCTTTTTTCGATAAAACGTTGTCATGATAAATAAGCCTTTTCCTATATAAAGTTAATATATATTTCAATAGATTTAAAACAACTTGACGTTTTTATGTGTTATTTTATTTTGCCATCTTGTTAAAAGTTTTAGAATACAGTAATTGCAATATATCTCAGGTAACGAGAGTCACCTCTGAATTACGCATTATTATTATGTTGACATTTCTTTATTATAATATAATTGTATAAATTATCTTATATAATATATTCACCAGCATGATTCATCATATAATAATTATAATGAAAAATAATGATAAATTCTATCAATAAAGACAGATTTATTCTGGTGTACTTGAATTTTATTTCAATTATCGTATATATTATAAGTTAATAATAAATTTACTTTTAATATTAATTGATTAAATATATAAAATTGACAATAATAATAATACTATTTTTTTAGCAATATTATGGTGTTAATTTTTCACTGTCACTGATATTTAATGATGTCTGTCTGTGCTGCTACGATGATGGAACGATGGTCCATGTGAGAGAGGACACTTGAGACTAACAAGGGGTGCAAGATAACATCACAAAAGACTGACTAGACCTGCCACGTTATAATATACCTGCATGCAGATCACCTAGGTGATAAAACCAAGAGGCGCCAATCACAAGCTTAACTTTCCAATGAGACGTTTTTCTTATATTATTATAATATCCCTTAGGCGCCACTATAGCTACTGTTATATTGGCTTGAATGATTTTTTTTATTATTATTATTATTGTTATTTTGTGTAGCACGAGTCATCTGTCACCGTTCTTGTTCACCTTTCTCGTCTAGTTGTCACTCTCTATTGTATGTTATTGAGAAATGTTTATGTGGCCATGTTGAAATGATTCATTGCAAAATTTCTGTATGCAAATATAATATAATATCAGGAAATCAGGATTATAATATTAATTAAAAGTTGTAAAAAATATGCTGGTGGGCAAATTTTGTTATAATCGTAACAATTGATTTTTTTTATTTTAATTTTTTAAGATTTGTCGTGATTAACTGCGTCGATTAATATTTTTAAAAATTAATTATAATATATTTCTTTACATTTATCACTATTATGTGTCTGAAAAAACAAATTGAGTCGGTGAAAATAAAAGATTTTTAAATCAGGTTATAAAAAAAAACTATTTGTAGAGATGTAATTTATATAATTTTATAAACTACAGGTGTCATTTACAAGATAGACACTAAGACACTTGAGACATTGTGTAAATATTTATATGGAGAGAAAACATAAGTGACTAATATTTATTTTGGTGTATTACAAACCCCATACATTGACTCCATAAAACTCCCTCCTTCTTTTTAGAGAGAGGTTTTATTCTCACACCTTTATCTCTTTGGTGTTCTCACCTAACCTACCTGCGTGTGTGACGAGAGAGAGAGAGAGAGAGAGAGAGAGAGAGAGAGAGAGAGAGAGAGAGAGAGAGAGAAGAGAGAGTTTGTCTCATTGAGAACCGCTGGCTTCGTATCTACTGCTCCATCTTACACCCACACTCAAGTCAATGCCCCCCCCCCCTCTCGCCCCCTGTCTCCATGTAACCACACCACCACCGAAACCAAACAAACAGACGCCTTGCCTAACTGCCTTGACTTACCAAAATAAATGACCATTTCCTGTCGTTCTCATCCTTATATATATACCTTTTTCTTTCCATCATCTTATCTTATCCTGTTAAAAGTTATTTCATTTTGTCTTACCTGTAGCTCTTAAAGGTATCAATGAATGTCAGAACATCCCTTCTTCTTTTTAAAAAGATATACTGTTGCTATTGTTTTATAGTAAAATTCACTATAGTCTAGAGAGTTAAAAAATATCATGATATAGGTTTTCAGGTCCTAAAATGAAATGCGATATTTTTGAAAGTATCAATTGCAAAGTGCTTAAATTTTATGTAAGAACTAACCAAATTTCTAGTAAATTATCATAGAAAGGGCTATTTCAAAATTCAGTAATGTCATGACGTCATATTTGTGACTGATGACTCAGACTATAAGAAGTATCAATGAAACAGGCACCCTCTCTTTCACAGTAAAAACGTCAACCGAGTCGTCTGCAGTTTCTGAATACGGCGCCACCTCGCTGTTTTATGTGCTCGTATAAGCTCACAATTTTCCTCAACATTTAACTGTTTTCTTATAACGAATAACATCCGGCTGGTGGGAAAAAATGTATAACTTTCAAGTGCTGGAGAAAAGAAAAGAAAAAAAAAAAAAAAAAAGGAATTACAAGAATTTTTGCCAAATATGTTAAAATGTCGTGTAAAGAGAGAAAGATACAAGGTAGATAGTGATTGAAAGTTGAAAAGAACAAAATGCACACACTTCATGGTTGAAGAAATTTCCAGATGTATTGAACTGAACAGTTCTGTAAATTTCCAAATCCTGTAAATTAGGCAACTTTTTAAGCAGGGATGTGTTGCAGAATGCAGATCAACCAAAACAATCCTTGTAAATTTAGATTGAATCATTTCTAAATGAAAATTGTTATTTTTTTTTTCATATCTATCATTCTTAAATATCATGATATATGTGATCTCTAATTAGTAAAAGTATATAGGGTTAGGTTAAAAAATTAGTTAGCTCAGTTTATTTTCATCAGAAAGACAACAGGAAGTTGTTCTCTCTCATGGCGCATGCTTGCTCAGACTATGATGGATTGCTTAGTGGAACACCCTTGCTTGCTTGCTGATGGTACTTGAAAGACAGGGGAGGAAAATTTCAATGCTCAGCTGGTTGCATAACCTCCCGGCTCCCAATGTTTCAACACTCTTGTCGCTGTATTTTTGTGGGTGGTCTTCTACTCTATGACACTACAGCACCACGAGTGTTAGAAATTGTCCATGTACATGTCCACTAGCTAAATTAATCTTTTTCATTATGACCTGAACATAAAAAAATAACTAAAAATATATTTTATTACCTTACTTTTATTTTCATGTTGCAAATAATGATTAATATTAATTAAATATTCACATTTCACACGTATAATAATATATTAGAGTTTTTGTTTTAATTATTGTTATCATGAAAAAATTAATTATTATCTTTTTTAAACAAATAGATAACGGGATTGCTTTGTTGTTGTTTTTTTTACAATAGATGGAATGATTCGAAGTTTAATTTTTTTTATTATTATTATTAAGTTTTCATGACGTAACTAAAATAACTCGTTAATCATATTCATAATGACTTATAAATTTTTTATTTAAAATTTTTAATTATATTTTTTAACCTGTTATAATATTTAATGATCTGTTTACAATAAATAATTTTTTTTTCAATCAAGTGCTGATAAATAATAATAAAGTATAGCTTTCATAGTAGTGTTGCATGTTGTTCGTTATGGAAGATATTATATTATAGGTATATACTTACGTTAGTATTATATGAGTTTCAACTACCACCCAGGAGCTGAAACTTCTCGACGATTTATTAGCTTATTATGAAAGTCAGTGTCGTATTTCATCGAAGAGGTAACTTCTTGTTGTTATTATTATGGCATGCAATGTTTTAAAAAGTAAAGTGTAAGTCATTGTAAATAATGATACTGAATTATATTTATATTTTATTATTTAAGGTGCAAATAGGCTAAAGTTTTATAATATTTAAGGATTTTTAATGTTATGAGATATTATTTATTGCAAAGAGAAAATAATAGCTATGACGTATTGATTGTTTGTTATGAAACAACGTATACATGTGACGTAAAATTATTTTCTGTTTTGATTTACTTGATGACCTTTTCCTTGGAGACTTTTTTTTTTAAAACGTTTTGTGATTTATATTAAAAGTTATCATCTTTTTATGAAATTCTACCTTAAGTTTTATTAAACAAGGTTAATAAACTAAAAGTAATCATGACGCTTCTTGACACATTGCTATAAAATAATATAGGCACGCGTGATGTTTTTGCTGCACGAATATTATATGAATTAATGCATGCTATTGTGTTGCAACTGTTACACGACTCGGATTTTTTTTTTATGATTACTAACTAACCTGGCTTACCACCTATATACTTGTATATTGTGTTATAGTTAGATTGATTAAATACTGAGGAAACATCGATTTTTTTCTGTATTTTCATGTAAAGTTAAGTGAGCCTTATATAAATTAATATATTTTTTAAATCACTTCTCTTCCAAATATTGTTGTCTAATATAATTTAACAGTAATATAATATACATAATTAAATTATTAGGCTCTAGTTATTGTTTCTTAAAAGTATGCAGATTATATAGTGCGGTGATAAGAGACGAAAGAAAGGGTTGGTTGCAGCAGCCACATGCTGTGGTGTTCGGGTCAAGTGCCAAACACTCTGGGAATGCGTCTATATTCTCTGCATGGGATACCTGCTCTGTAGGACGGACGGCGCCACCACATGGCCAGCCAGCCAGAATTCACATTCACCACGGCAATTAACTGCTAGACGTACCTGAAATATTTTATCTGCTAACTCATGCAAAGCATTCCTGTGTGTCAAACAACAGCAGGAGAACTTTTCTCTGCACACAATCAGTCACTCATGTACTTGCTGCATCCGCAATGACAAAATGCTCTGCAATTATACTCGACATAAAATTTTATTTACTTGACTATATGGTAATATACTAAATATTTCTTCTTTATTAAACACATCAATATAATGAAGTTATTCGGGGTATTGGAAAATGTATTAAAAAATACAATCGTATATATAGTCAAATAATATATAAAATATAGAGACTTCTAGAGAAAAAAAAAACTATTTAAAAATAATTATTAAATCACTTGTATCAGGTCCTATTATCATAAACTTATGTGTGTCGTGTTGTGTGCGACGGTGCCGCGGCAAAATGGACTAATATATAGAAAATGTTACAAAAGCTGATTGTCACGATGAACCTCTGCCTATCCTCATTATATTATAAATATTCTAGCTCTATTTTACTATATACGGTCGCCGCTTAATAGATACTATATAATATGTTTAATAATAAAGGAGATGAAGAGAGAACACCGAGCTCACATTACTTCTTATTTAAGTTATTATAGTTTATTAATTCAAGTTTACAATGATAAAGGTATTACAGATTATTGATACAAACTATGCCAATTAAGCCTTACAAATGTCTTTAGTAGTCCTGCCATATTTATGTTAAGTGTGGTCCTATCCTTTTCCTGCATACTCTTAACTTACCAAGTAGCCGCCTGCCGGCGCCACGTACTGTACAACTCCTGATATGCGGTATGTCACATATCGTCCGTATCGTCGCTCGAACGTATAGTACAAGAGGTTACACTAGGCCGCCTGTCTTTTCGGGACTTAGGGTCCGTACAGTCAAGGTGGTCCAGGTAGGAACCCCGTCTGATGGTGGGACGTGCGTCCTACAGTCAGGGGAACCTAATCCAGGTTACGTGTACATGTTTATGTGCTGGGGCGTTGCCCCATGTCGAACCTCGAGCGGGTGTCCCAGTACTGCTGGTTGCCTACCCAAGTGGAGACCCCAGGTCCCACTTGGGCGGTGTAGTTGTTTGAGTATTTGTGGTGTGTAATGAAGTGTTAGTGTTGCCAGTACTGCTCTTTGACTACCCTCCTGAGGTCTGGTCTCCTTGGCTTATATAGTGCTTGCGTCGTGACGTCACCCATTATATGCGTATGTGAGGGGGTAGCTTTACCCAAGCACTGCCCCTGGCTGACCGTCACGTACGCACCTTATGTAACAATGAAGGAGACCTTCCTCAAAAAGAGAGCGTAACTAATCGTAATTATTCATGGCAAAACTCAATAATATATGCTGGTGTCTTCAATACCTCCAGCCCTGATTAAAACAGTTTTCCTACAACTTTATTAGAAATAGATGAATCTAAGAATATACAAAATGCATATTGCTTGTTATGCATGTCACCACGTGACACTGATGTTAGTCGTTTTATACATGGAAAGTCCTATGCAAAAATGACTAACTGGTTTCGCTGCATTTTCCTTTAGTCCGTTTTGCCGCATCCTTGATATTCTGTAAGGGCGTGTACTTGGGGTAGTTTTCTTGCTAGAACCCCACCTCGAGGAATATTTAGGTCAGGTTAGGAATACTAAGGAATGTTAGAGGAGGCAAGTCCTCCCTCCATTCACAGGTAAGGTAAACCTTAAATTTCGCCGTCTCTTGAAAATTATCAAGCCATGACGTACTGGCTTCTTGCGGTACATAATATAGTAATAATAATACATGAATTAAAAGTATGCAGAAGAATGTAATTTCAAGTTTCATATATAAAAATTGTAATATATTTGATCAATTATTATCAAATAATACTTCTCTTGTATAGTTGTAATTTAATAAATATATCATTAAACCATTTTCTAATTAATTTGAACTTATAAATTGCTTGATTTTTATTGATATAATACAACAACAACCCTCTGAATTTTTTTTAGTGTATTTGGTACATAAACGAAAACACGTTGAATTTGTTCTTCGAAATGTATCAAACTCGCACAAGTTAAATTATATACCTTGTGACAATTTGTTGGCTTAACACTTTAAATATTTTAATCACGATGGTTTGCAATGCATCAGCTTGTTTGTATATGTATTCGGACAACATAGTGAAGCATTGCTAACTAGAGCAAGTATCTAAACGATGCTGCATGTCATCTTGTGCCAAGATTCTTTATATATAATGACCCACATCAAACAAACTATAATACTACTGGCTGGCTAATACCACTGAATGTTGTAACTATAATGAAAATGAAAATTTGCAGCCAATTGCTTTGATGTTCTAAACTCATCGTTGTCGTGTGTGTGTCATTAGGATTAATTGAAGGTCACAAATAAAGAAGACATTTAAAATGCTGCTGCCGTGAGCCATAAGCACCTTTTTGTTGCTTCATGTTTTTAATATGTTACTAATGATTTCTTATGACCAAATGAAACTGAACTATATATTATAGTAGCTTTAATTCTTTAATTATTACATACATTCGAGTTCAAAACTCATAAAGATAGAGAGGTTACTTATTTTTAATCATTGATTCTAATTGCATATTGTGTCATATATATACCGTATTTTGTGGGTATATATTATACTATTTCTGCATGCGAATAAAGATTCATAATCATTTTTAGGATTATTGTTTTGATATTACTAATTACGTAGTCTATTTTTCCCAACGTGATATTTGGATTTTCTAATACACTACACTTGGAAATGTGATAAAAAAAATGAAACAACTTGTATATAAAAAGAACTTGAAATATAAGTAAGAATTAGAAACATATAAATTAAAATAGCCAAATATAATTAACCACAAGAGTTCTGTTACATGTTATGGTATAAGATTGATTTTACTCCTCATAACCTTTTTTTAAATTTATTTTATTAAGTGCTACATTTAAGAAATACATGTATTTTTTTTTGCAATTTTTTCTAATTATTATGATTTAAAGTGACTATTTTTTGTGTAAATTTTTAATTTGATGTATACCAGCACATGCAGGCAGCATTTATAACGACGTGTTTCTATTTTAACCTGGAGCAGTCACAAGGAAGAATCATTCAACAAGAGCATGTGAGGGTGGTTGCCATCTAATTTGTCTTGAGAATCAAAACATGAAATGTTGTTTCTATAACCCCACGCGCCCTACATCTTGTTGTTCGTCTTCTAATTTTCTCCATCTGTGACTCCAGCGTTCATTCACACTTTTCTTTTCCTCTCACAACTTTTTTTTTATAATGTTATTTTGTTTTTTTATTGCAACACAAAAAAAAACTTACCTATTTTTTATGTTAAAACCTAAGAATAAAATCGTACATCAAATTAAATGACTTTAAGTTGTCATAAATATACAGGAAATGTTTTTTTAAGGAAGTATCTATAAAAATAAAAGTTTTTATATATAATAAAAAAATACTTTTAGTTTTTAGTCTTTAACTTGTAAAAATTTCAAGTTAAAATTCATGCCCACTTAAATGTTAGTGACTTATGTTACACTTGTGTTTTTTTAATGCCATTCGTTTTTAGTTGTGTGTGAAACTAAATTGGTAACATGTGACACCAAATTTACAAGCACTTCTTTATAATTCTTCTCCTTTTTGCATATATTTTTCATTTTTATTTGCTACTTGACTTCAACCTCATCACAGCTATTTTGAAATATGAAATATTGACATGAATATGAACATTTTAAATTCTTTGCAAATTCAAAAATGAAATTGAATTACGCGCTCTAAAAGGAGCTGATAATATATATTAATTGTTTAAAGATATTAAGCTGTTTTTAAATATAGAATTTAGATTAAAAATAATATAACTTATTAATATTAATTTTACCTATGATGTCGAATTCAAATTCATATTTTATTTAGAATTGAAAATTGCCATGCATGTCATGTGTCTATGCATCTATAATATCTATATACAGTATATTATTTATATAACTATTCAGGTTAAATACGCAGCTGTATACTTATTCTATTTTTATGCAATATATAATATATATATTTTATTTTAGTCTATTAGTAGATGTTAGAAGTTAATTATCGACGAAAGAAGATGCAATAAAATTTCTTCACTTCACGTGTTGCAAACAATTGAACTTTAAATATATAAAAAAAAAAATACTCTAATTTTAAAAACAGAATTGCCTACAAGATTTAAACGTATAAAAAGAAACACATTTTTATTTCAATGTTTACACCTAATTTGTAGTCTCTCACATTACAACACAAGTACATACATTTGAATGTTCTCGATTGAATGAAGAAAAATACTTCTTTGGTACATGTGATCATTGGCTGGTTCACTGCAACGCGTGCATCGTCTCAATATAATATACTAAAGGGGGAGGCCGCTGAGGAGGATTTTATTTTAAGCTTGCTGCATTCTCCTCGTGAGCAAGCCTGGCACTCTTCACTTTACAGCAGTGAACCAACATCACACGTACCGTGACCTTTTAATCCCACCTCACACCCAACTATCTTATTCATTTTAATTAATTATCTAATGAAATGCTGTCATGTTGTATTTATATATATTTACTTATAATATAATGAAGAAAAAAAATTATGTATTTTAATGAATCACGATTTTCTGATATTTATATAAGATTTATAATGATGTGTTTAAATAGATTTATAAACTATATTGTAATATAGTAAAGCAGTGCCTTAGTAAGAAGTATTTTTCTAACTTAATAAGTTCCGTTTGCGATAATTAACTAATATGTATCTTGCTTCGTTGAGGATTTTTTTATTAATATTTTTTTTTTCTTCCTGCATGCACCTTCATTTTGATGAAACAAAATAAAGTAACGTTATAGATGATTAAAAAAAATGAAAGAATTTGTACTATTTTAATAGAAACAAAAAGAAATGATATCAATGTATTAACAAAAATTGTGTTAGTAAAATTTTTTATTTATAATTCGTTGTTTATGGCCACCATTTTGTTACATTTGTTTGTTTTATGACTCACTTTACCTAGCCAGCATAGACAGTGACAACCAATTATATTACACAAATGGTGGCGCCTACTCCATACAACACACGCGTAATAATGCACTTTTTATAATGAAAAAAAAAATACATATAATAATAATAATAAAAAAACATGCGCGTGCACAAACAATATACACACACAACATCATGTATAATACTGCTAGGGGGTGCATTTTAACAGTTTACAATACGATATAAAAGATTACATGATTTGATGGTAACTATGCGGTATTTTTCTTGTTTGTATATATATAATGTTGGTTCACCATACTTTCATTTTGTTATGCTTGTTTTTTATTACATATTATATATGTAATATTTTTTTACATCCCAATTACAAGCTATTACTATGTAGGACATGCATTTTTCATTTAAAATATATATTTTATTGCTGCTATTATATTATTATTATTACCAAACATATTTTTTATTAATATTAAAAAATGTTCTGTTTTCTAGCTTCGATGATTAAATGCCTGTGTTGCTTATGTTCTTGTAAAGCTGCAGATGAGAAATAAGCTCCTCTGTTTCCAGGCCTCCTCGTGATGGTATATAGCTTGCTAATTAGGCTGGTGGTCGTAAGATATACGAAGAGCGTGACAGGCAGTATCCGGTTGGAAATGTGTCCACTGAGGCGCCAGCTCAGCCACAGATCTGTCAGGCTTTGTGTATCTGAGACTGCATGCCAAATTTTAATCACTAAATTCCACACTTTGTGCTAAGAATTATTGCTGGATAAAATAATCATGTTGATTCATGGGAAAAAAAAAAGTATTTACGGATACATTATTGTATAGTAATTAATGGTGTGTTTTCAATAAGTTGCAATGATTTTGCTCATTATATTTACAAAGATTGAAAGGCATCCCACTTTGTTATTACTAGGTATATTGCACAGATTTCTGGCAGACATAAAATTTGATATTGCTCTAGGCCTAAAAAGTGATGCAAAATAAGCGATACCTCTACAACAATCAGTGTATTCTATATCAATGCAGACAATCCCGTTACAATTTTCATTCTAAAGGTTTTCCATTAATTAGGGATCATTCAGAATTAAGACTTTGTATTTTATAAAAATTGATGAACTGTTGTTACCCAAAAAGGTAAACAAATGTTATTAAAAAATAATGGTAAACTACTAAAAAATTCAGCTCTCTGCATGGTAATAATGACGTTTGTTTTGTGGGTGTCTTCGCCGTGCTCGCTGGTATTGAGGCGGAAAGCTCACATTTTGGAAACGAGATCTCGGCTCTAATCTGCTCCAGTCTGGGGCATCACGTTGCTCTTTTAGTGCTGGCTAGACAGAATTTAGCGTGAAGATTTGACGCCGACACTCTGCCATGTTGGGGCTTAGGTTTCCGAGTCCCAGAGGGCCGGTAGGCGAGGGAGGATAGAGGGAAGTGGGGGGGGGGGGAGGGGGGGGGAGATTCTAGTCAGCAGTAACCCAGTATATAACATATCATTTGCACGGTTATCAATTAAAAAATATCAAGCGGAAAAAAAAAATGCGCCTGCAACTTGTACTAGGTATGCAACCTTTTCAGCATGCTTGATTTGCCATGTGTAAAATATAATCCTCTGGGATTTAAAAAAAATTAGATTATAACTGCAAATTTAATATCCATCTTTGATTTTAAAGGCTATTTATTTAATATTTATTAATTTCAAAACATATTCACAGTATATTTTAAATTTATATATATATATATATATATATATATATATATATATATATATATATATATATATATATATATAAAATGTAAACTGATACAATATCATGTATAATGCTTTGAAAATTATTATATACAGGTTTCTTCCAATTCTATTAATATTTTTCAGTATCCTGGATATTCCTTACAATTTGTAATTATATTCTCAAGGGAGGACAAATGAAGCGCGATGTTCGTTACTGGTAAATTACAACAGTAAAGCAGCTCTTTGTTTGCGCGTGCTTTGTTCCCGCGGACGTTAAGCCAACAATAACGACGAACGGAGAACAGGTGTAACAATCCTCTAATGAGACCGGCCATTTCCCCGCTGTCAGTAATCTTATTAGAAAATGTGATCAATGAGCTTTTGTTAACGGGGGTTTGGATCTGAAAACGTTTTTAATTATATTATGTTCATTTAAATCATAATACATTTTGTGAGCTTTTTATTTTGATTTTTTGCAGTATTATAATTTTTATATTAATTATTCATTACAATAACTTGTTTGAATAAAAAATTACTTTTTATGACTGAGTTAAGTAATAAGAAATTTGTAATAGAACTTAAAAACATGATTGTACGAGTAATTCGTTATTTTCATGCACAACTGTCGTTCTTGTATATACGAGATGAAAAAATATGTAGCGTCAATATTACTAAAAAAAAGTTGTTTCCTTCGAATTCAACTTCTTATTACCAAAGACTTAAACACAGCTGGAGCAAAAAGAACATGTATGTATTATTTTTATATAAAAAAAATTGACATGCATTCAGAATATATCCATTTTTTTTAGAAATGTCATCTTGTAATACAAAAGACAGAATAAAAAATAAGCTATCATTTTAATTTTTTAACAAGACCTGGAAATAACGTGTACTTTTTTTTTAAATTACAAATTTCGATCACATTGATAAATTATTACAACTTTATAATAAAAATTAAATTGTATAATTAAAAGAAAAGTCCTATAATAGTTAATACTTGTTTTTTTTTTTGTTTTTTTTTTTTTCTTTTTCTTTTTCTTAAAAAAATTACAAGAATACTTTGTTGTAATTCTATTGTATTACATTTACCAACCCTTCTGTTTTAAATAGACAAAAAAAAACTCTTGTAGTACGTTACAATAAACAAGGATACAGAAAATGTGTCATTGCCGAGTGTTGGGGTGGTGCCAAATTGACGGGGACGTTAGGGGGGTGGGGTGCAAACTAAGGACATCTTTACTACTCAGGTCATCTGGAAGTGTTGCAATACATCCGCCCTCCTATGTTTATCCCAGCCCTTGAAGCTTATTGCCTAGCTCGTCTAATAAGCTCTCTCCCCTTGAAACTAATGTTTACCTGCCACTCATCAAATGAGCCATTCACTTCAACAGCAGCCACCTAACGTTGCATCTTATGTAGAAGTCTCCCTAAGTGACAGAATCATTGTAATTTTGACCTTCTATCACCCCCATGGATATTTACTCACAAGAATTATGGTATTATAAATTGCCAGTAATTATTTTTAAAAATGTGAAATTAGTCATGACTTTTGTGTTCAAAATAATAAAATATCATCTGTAGGCATCTAAATTGAAAGATGTTGATGTTTGTTATATTTTGATAAAGGTACTCATGAGCATTGTCAGTAATATTAAAAAAAAAAAAAAAAAAAAAAAAAAAAAGAAAAAAAAAAAGAAAAAGAAAAAATAAATAATAGACAGATTTCAAATAATACCTTTTAGTTTGGTGGAATTTTTATATTATATGTAGGGATCAATACACGTTTTTATCAATTAAAATATTTTTTGTCTACGATATGCCAATTCAAAATTGTTTATAAAAAAATTAAACGCGAAATTTTTTAAATGTTCTTCATGCTGTTTTCTTGGTTTTCTTCCAGAAATTATTTATGAAACAAAATTTATAAATTAAATTATAATTCTGTATTTATTAATAAGCTACTTGCGTCCATTTATTTATATTAGAATTAAATTTAATAATCAAATATTATATGTTTTTACTTTATAATGAATCTAATTATCTGAAATAACTGTCTACTAATTTAATCCTAATGTCTGACATACTGACATTAGTCAACTTTAAACATTTTTTTTTTCATAATGTCAAGGCAAAATATTTTTATTTTGTATCCCCGTCTGTTTCCCTAGAAATGAAGAAAATGTTTCTTTATAACTAACATCATACAGTAGCAGCTTAGCAAAAAGTATAACACAAGTCCAATTACGCCTGACTTTATTATGACACATGTAAAAGGAGCTTGTTAAATGGCCTCAAGATGTGTCTTCTATATACTGTAGATGACATGAAGTGTTTTGAGGGGAGGGTTTTGTGTCCCTCCTCCCATCTATAACACCCTCTAGTTGGCGCCAAGACTAGCAGGCGCCTTGCCCAATTAGCTGGCATACCGTGCTAGCCACCAAAGGCTACTGCAGAGAAGGAGACGCCTACTAGAAAATGTGATTTATTGCAATACTCCTTAACTTCCTCCTGTTAAAGCTCTCAAGTTAAATATAATACCTAAAACTAATATAATTTTTACCATCATGATAGCAGAAGTCTCCAACTGTGTGTCCCATATAACATGACCTACCGTAACTCGACCTCTGACTAAATTTATTTTTCATCCCTCTTATATTTTACTTCACTCGGCTCTATTAAATTCGAAATTGATAGCTGTGGGACTTTTTTTACTGTCAACTTATTTTTTTAAAAAATTGATTGAATGTAGATAACTTTTGGGTGGTTTTATCATAAACTAAAACGGCATATGGATAACATTGGTGACTTCAACTCGGGATTTAAAATAATAATAATAATAATAAATGAAAACAAATAGTTGAATATTAATAATATGAAGGTGTGTATTTTATACGATCTATCTAATCCTTGATTTACAGTACTACATAAACGTGAAAAAAAAATTCCTATGTTTATGTGGATTGTAAGTGACTATACTGTAACCATATTATATAACTTTAAAATAATATAACACTCATAAATGTTTTAGTGACTATTCATACTTTTTTGTATAAATTATTTTGGCAGTTGTCTAGCATTATATGTATGAGTTTATAAGTAGTTTGAAATTATTCACCACGCTAACCGCATGGCGTTATATATATACACATTATTTTGTCCATGACAGAGTGTTTGTCTAGAGAAATGGGACGTGGGGGATAAAATATGTGAATGCTCTCTCGCGGCTGAAAAGTTAATGTATCTGTTTGTTTTGGTAACCTCATGAGACTAGCGTACGTGAGACGTAATGTATGAGTTAGCTCACCCCCCTCCATAACACACCTGCTCCAAGCATGCTCTGGTTGATGACAGTTACGATTTGTGACACTTGTGTCGTCTACCATTGTGACTTACGTGTCAATCATTTTGAGACTCAATATACTTTGTTACATACTTAGAATAGAATTGTCTGTTTTATTTAAAATAAACGAGGTAAAATATAAATATATTTTTTTCTTTTACTAAAAAGGAGCAATTAGTTACCATCATGAGTTGAATTCCGTAAGGACCATTTTTGGATAAGATGAAAAAGGGAGCTCCAAACTTCTATACAACTTTACATGTTCCAAATTATTTTCTTACTCTCGTGGAAACTGAAATTAGGATACTTGCATGGTATATATGACTGGTTAAAGTAAAATTTTGACTCATAAGGTTGTAGCCTTTTGGTAAAATAAAAAAGGTAAAGACACAGGATTAGAAATCGCGACCTTTTATATATGCTACCACTGTGTTACGGTGCTAAAAAAAAAAAAAAAAATTGTATGGTTTGAAGAAAAAAAAAATGTTATAACAAAATAACTGTCAATATAAGTACATTTTATTTATTTAAATATAATATATAGCTTATGGTACATGTTAGTAAGAAAAATTAGCATGATAATGATGTCGTAAACACTTCATTTATTATATAGATTTTTCTTATCCTTTTTGATACTAGGCCTATTTTAATAAAATATAAATAAAAAAAAGTTGATATCTTGAATGTACTCGGGGTATATCCTCTTCTATAACAAGCAATTTATCTAATCTTATATAAAAATCTAGTCACAGTATAAAATATATATTTGTCTGACCAGCCGACCGGCTGTGGTTAAAAAAAAAAAAGCACAAGTGAGGCAGTGAGGCCGGCCGAGTCTCAAACGTTATCGCGGCTGTTTCCTTTAGTAGGTGTCGTGATAAACGAACCTCCGCAGCTGATCTGACACTGAGTGACCGCTTGAGGATGCTGCGTGGACCAAAACAAGGGGATAAACTTGCAGCCACTTCAACATAACATTACGTCATTGCTAATAATACAGTGGTATCTATTAATTAAGTACCTTAATTGCTTCGAATATTTCATGCCAAAAGCTATACCTTACCGAGGTTTTAATGTAATTTTATACTCGTCTTAGTACAACTTTTAAGAGAGAGAATTATTAGAGTATCATCCAATGACGTCATTGGTATTACATGTTGATTTAAGTATAAAAATAGTGTCGAGGTTCTATACCAGAGCCATTTTCCTGACGTGATGATGAGCTGAAGACAAGTTAGGGAGAAAAGAAAAACACACACACGGGCTACAACCCATACTTTATATGATAGTTTCACACCTTTATTACATTCACAGGCAAAATTAAACATGTTTTTTTTATAACAGAATTAAATAGTGGATATCATATTATATAAGCATACTTATGTATTGGATTGTACACCAAAATGTCGGCATGGCTTCAAAAGCTTTATATAAGAAGTATAGGAATAAAAAAACAAAAAGGTGTGGAGGTGAGAGAAAAAAAAAATACTCTTTTCACCTTACCTGTAAATGGCCATATAGAATAAATAAAGAATGAGGTGGTTTTTCTGGATGAATATATACTATAATTCATGAATATTCATCGTGCAGACGCCCCTGTTGTGTGGTCTAATAACTCTCGCTAATGTCAGGATTAATATGAAGTTGGCACTTTTATGATGACAACTTTTTGTGTATGCAAATAACATTACCTAATTTGACAGTAAAAATATAGTGTAAAAAAATTAATTATTACACTTTATAGTGTATTTTTAAAGATTTCATATATATAGTGAATTTTACTTTTGTTTGTTTTTGTTGGTAAAACCAACTCTGCATACAGTATAGGCTATTATTGTACCATATGTAATAAAAAAATGTATAATGCAAATAATATACAAGGAGGATAAAAGGTGTGGACATTGCTTAATGATCTAAAATAAAAGATTAAACGTTTATGAATGAAGTTCTTAGTGTGGATCAAGAATATAGTATTAAGGTGGTGGGGAAGAACATACAATAGAATTAGATAAATGATTTGCAAATATAATAACACACTATTTATATTCTTATATATGTTATGCTGATACTTATCGCAGTAGTATGTGAGATTTGATTTGATATTTTTTTTAGCATGACACCCACTGTAAGAAAAAAACAAACAAATCTTTAACATATTTTAACACACCTAAAAAAAATCATTTCCTGTTCGACTTGATAAAAAAAAAAAGTATTAGTTTTTGTTAGCTATATTTTTGTTAGCTGAAAGATTTGCAGATGTTATAATGCGAATTTTTTAAAGTTTGACTATTGCATGGGTAAATATGGTTATTATTTTTCTATAAATTCATTAAATTGATTTAAATTAATTAAATTTACATGTTATTAAATTATTATTTAAAAAAATATAGATTGAATTATTGAGTTCATATTATTTATACTCTGGTGTAAAAATGTTAAAAAATAAAGAAATATCCCGTAATCAATAATAATGATTGAAATTGTCTATAACTCAGGAAAGTGTACATATATTGCATATCTTTTACATTTTTCCACGCGCTTGAAAGTGGATTGCGGTATCTTATTATCTGAATTGCCTCTGATTATTTATGACACTTGAAGATGACACGTGCATCAGCAAGCTGTATGCTAAATCGACTAAATCGCTCTTCACTGGCTGATAAAGTCTACACTCTCGGGAGTGTTGATCCGCTAAACGGGGCTATTTCCTTCCGGCCTATCTGTCTTTTGAGCGCACCTAAATCTCAGCTGATAAACGTGACTCCGCTCAACACGTGCTTGGGCGATGATCCGCTAAACCAAGTTATTTCAAGCACTGCTCAAATTATTACCGACGCACTGAATTATGTTCTCTTGAAATTTATTTCTTTTCACATGTTTTTTTAGATAAGAATATACTCACATTATATTTATATTTAGAAATTTCAGTCCCATATAATATTTTTTTCTCCGCGAGCAGCTAGATGATTAATGTATGCCATGCTTGAATGTAATGTAAATTATTTATTTGCTTCTATGTCCATATAATTTTTTATGGAAAAATAATTAATTGTGTATTTTTTTTAAAATAATGCTAATCAAGTATTAATGAAATGTATATTATTTTTGCATATTTGCCTTGATTTTTTTCCCAACGTGAACTGAATATAATTATGCTCGTCAAACTAAACTTTATTAATTTATTTTTGTTTAAAAAAACTTACGTCAATGCACTTAAAATAAATATTTTCGGTATACTTTGCTTTTAAGTCGTTCATGAAATAGCGATCGTTCCTAATTATTTCCTGTACAACACATAGTTCTTTAACCATGTTAAATATGACGCTTGTTCATATTAGTAAAAGCTGCGAGCATTATACATCAATAGTTTACGATATATTTAATGACTTTATTTCGTACTTTTGAACATCCCAAAATCTAATGCTGCAGAGGATGTATGTTATAAAACGTATTCGTATGAATCGACATGAAACGTTTTTTTTTAATCGTTATTATTACAATGTTATAAAAATTCAAAGAAATTATTAACACAGAATACCATGGTCATGTATGATGCATTTTCACAAGAATATGCATTAATATTCTGTATAACTTCATTGTATAATTTATATTATAGTAATTTATGCAAACATTTTTATTATTCTGAATTATTTACAATACATTTTCTATAATATTATACTTGAACGGTACTTTTTTTTTTTTATTCTCACTGAATCAAGTTCAATATAATGTTCGGAAAAAATTAATTTTGCGAAGATATTATACGTATGAAGGAAGAAGAAAAAAAAACTTTGAATAAAGAATGACCGGATATAATAATTTAATTAAATATGCTATAAAATAATTAATTATTCATTTTTTTTTTGTTCTAATATACATAACATGACATATACTAGTATATTATAATTTTCTTATTTTATTATGTTGTGTGGTATATATTAGATGTTATAAAGGCGTAAAATTTATGTCGTATTTGTACTAGAGCTTGTATTTACTATAAGTCTTCAAGTCGAATTCATCTGATTACAAGGTTTGAAATATCGCGCCACTTCTCCTTGGAGACTGGGGACCTGAGTTTTACAAGAGGTGAACTATAAACTGTGAGCACAGAGGAGACCAAGGTTTAAATTGCAAGAGGTTCGTTCAAACATGTGAAATTTTATTTTTCATTGTGTTCACAGTAAAAAGTACCAAATTATTAGATAACTAAGAATAACTTAAAAATTGAACAGAATTTTGATGTTATGTTGAATTTAAATCAGTAATAGTGCCATGCATGTATTCTGATACTGAAAATATTTTAAACTCTTGCATGCATGGAAAAATTTGTAATGTGTCTTTTGTAGAAAACATTGTATTTTACACCTTTCGTGATGTCATAAAAATAATTATAATGCATTCTGTTTTAAAAATGAAACAAGAAACAATATTTTTTTATATATCCTGCATGGTAATATACTTTCAAATGTTGTTAAAAAATTGCAGTTCTATATTATGTATAATACTGATCTGAAATTACAACTTTTGAAAAAATTAAATAATTTCAATAATATATTACATAAATATAATATTCATAACATGAATGATTGGCTCATTATCATTTCAATAGATTTAAAAAGTGACATATAATTATAATATTTGAAAATATAACTGCATGCCTTTCAAAGTAAACTTTGAAGTCTTACATGATTAGTAATTATAAACAGATTAACGTTATCATCTTTTGGCTAAAATCATCAGAATTGAGCTAGTTTTGGAACTTGATGAAATTAATGACATGCAATTATGCTGGCACCAAACAATTTAAGTTACCTCCTTAAGTATGACTCCCTTGCAAGGTGACTTTTCACACTCAGCTATCTTAATCACTTGGAACTCTCCACTGGCATTATAAATTTTGTACATGAACGTATATGTACTTGTACTGCACCGTATAGCAGCATGCATGCAATGATATACACTATTGTATATATTATAATACACAACACATAAACAAATGTTTTGTAATTTAATTCAAACTATGAAATTAAGTTATTATCAATGTTGAACTCTTGTTGGTTTGTTTTTATAATGCTATAAATATTAAATACTGCAATTCTGCAGCTTAACTTTATGTGCCATAAATTTCTTGAGCTCTTGTGGGACTAGTTTAAGACTTGTTGTTATATATTAAAATATATAAATTAATAGTTTGATTATTTTACTTGAAAATTGAAACCTTGATACTATGAAAATATATATACAGTATACAGTTGTATAAAATCATTTTGTGAAAATATCAATTTATATTTTTTTATTTTGATAAGTTTTTTTATTCATGATTATTATTGATTATATTCTCTAATCACTTTAAACGTTCACATGCATGACAGTGTTTGTTTGATTCGGATCAGGTAACTAAGGTATATCCACTGATTACATGCAGTGAGTCTCCAGTAAAACAGCGCTTTTATTATTTCTACCGAATTGCATATTCTATATACTATTCTATTACGAATATAGACCATGAAATTGTGTATAGAATATATTTAGTGTTTATTTTAATATACAATTAGACAAATAATTATTAATTATCATTCTTCAACCAACCTTTGAGTTTAAAACTATAATTTAATAAAAGGAAATAATTTAAAGATTATCACAATTACTTGTTAATAATTATTATTAAATTTATAAATAATATTGGAATTTATGTAAGATTAGCATAAAAACTTGTATTTAAACTGAATAGAAAAAAAATCAAGTATTATACAAAACCACCCCCGCACACTCATGCACATTTGCTTAAAACGTTATGTACTTTGAAAATTTATTATGATACTTAAGCTAAAGACAAAATTTTCTTTTCTCTGATACAAGAATGTTCAAGTGATATAAACACGAAGAGAGAAGGGAGGTAGAGAACACAAATTAACCGAGGAATAGCGGCATGCAGGCAGCAGGGAGGAAAAGATTCAGTGCGGCTTGGCTGGGAGGAGACAGGCGCGCGATTTATGCCGGCCTGATGGGAGATTCTTCACCGGGCTGGCTGCGAGGAGTGACGCCAGCAGCTGCACCCCGTGAGTGGGAGACGTCACGAATTGCCTCATGCAAGTATGAGCACTTGACGTCTGTATAGAAGGTGCTACCTCGGTGGTACTGTACACCCATGAGAATCGGTCCAACGTTATAGAGGCGGTTTGGTGTGCTTCAATAAAAAATTGGAGGGATAGAGTGTTGAATTGGATTTTTTATAGCTTAATAAACGGGTGATACCTCCATTTATCCTCCCCTCCCCCTTGGTCCTTTTTGACTCTTAGATCCTCTTGCTGCATTACACTGTCGTTCATAATTACAATCTGAGCACTAATTTGCTAACTTATTATTATTTTTTTTATTCAATTTCTTTATTTCATTTCTTTCGATCGTTTTATTGATAAATTATTTCAATAGTTATTATTTTATTCTATCGAGTAAACTGTTAAAAGTGACTTAATTATGAAATTAATTTTGTATTCGAGATAAGACGAACTCTCAGCAGGGCGCTTGTTCGCACGGCGGGTTGCCGTCATGCAGGGGCCAGACGTGATGGCTACGTAGGACGTTAATTATTATTGTGCTTGTTCGCTGATAAGTCGGTGGGTGCATGTCAAGTCATTTTTGTAAAGTTTATACTGTAGTTCTATATAACAATGCATGAACGTCAACAAGTTTCAGCAAACTCTAAATATTAACGTATGGGGGAAAAATCAACAGGCAAAATTTTGTTGAATAAAATAATTGAAATGCTAATTTATAATTTTATATCTGGTGTGTTATTTACTAAGATGAAGTGTAAGAAATAATTTAAGATGTTGAATTTTTTTGCATGATTAACTATGCAAAAATAAACTGAATAAATTTATTAAATATTTAACAGGGAAATATAATTGAAAAAATATTCAAGATGTAATGTTGGTTGATAATTAATATTATAATACATCGTAATATTTAATCAGCACTTAATTAATTGAAATATATTATTCTGACAGGCATTTTATCTTCTTATATTATTCTAATGGATCATGCATGTTAATTATTTATGTATAATAACACTTCGTAGAATTCATTAATTACTTTGTGCATATTTTCTTGTGCCATGCAAACAAATTAAGGAAAATAATTATTTACATTGTCTTCTTTTACACGATCAGAACGATAGATTTATAGTAAATAATATAATTAGTGGGACATGCAATGCAGTATAATATTGATAGTAATTATTTGGTTTAGTTTTTACAAATTAAATTATTTAAAGGGGTTTTTAAATCCAAAAACCCATTATTTCATTATATATATTTTTTTACACGTTTTTTACATGACTTAATGTATTTAGGAGGAAGAAACTCCTTATGATATCAATATCAACATCAGAATTTTTTTATTACCTAATTTTTTTTTGTTGTGTGTGATGACAATGGACGGTTGATGAGGGCTGCATCATTAGTGCATTTTATACTGTTGAAAGTAGTTCTTATAATGTTGCAAGCCGCCGTTATATTGTAGCTGCTGTGCATCATCCCTTATATACTTACTAACAAGTACTGTCAGCCCGCGAGGCTTGCTTGGGGTGATGAATGCTCTAATGTCACGACAGCTTGAGGCAAGAAACGTATACAACGACTCACCGTACTCGCATATGACGTCATCAGTGAGTCTCTTTAACCTAACCTTTAATTAATTATTTCTAATAATACTTGGGTAAAATTTTATGTAATTTTTATAAAAGAAATTAGAAGTGAATGGTGGGATTATTAAAAATAATGATAATATTATGATTTAATTTTATGAATTTGACTTTAAAGTTACTACTATATGTTAAGTCAAGACGACATACCCCCTTTGCTTTATAAGCCCACCAATTAGCTTAAAATAATGAACATGTTTTTACTGGAGACAATACCCATACAGAGAGAGAGAGAGAGTAACTATATTGTATACTCCCCTTCCTTATGTGGCATAAAATCTCAGTACCCTCAGGCTGTCTCTCTGATGCTTTGTTCATCATCATAGTATTATACTCGTGCAGTAAGAAGACGGCCACTCTAAAATAATTTGACGTTGTTATTATGTTTATAATTGATAATACGGAAGTCAATATAACAATACTGTAGTGACCGGATTAATATTATGATTTTAGTTGTTTCATGAAGTATTGTGTCAGTATATTATTGATTGTATTATATATATGAAAACTTTGGTGAGTAGTTATAAAAAAAAAGAAAAAAGAACGATAGTAACGTTCTAATTTCAGTAATATAATTATAAAAAATTATACTATTAAAATTAAACATTTCTAAATTGCATACTTCAAATCTTAATAAGGGGCATTCACAAAATCTTAAGGCCACATTTAAGGCTCGATAATTTAAAGCTTTATTTTAGACGTGTTTTTTAGACCCAAAATTTCTGGTCTTAAATTATTGAGCCTTAAATGTGGCCTTAAGGCTTTGTGAATGCCCCTTATAATATATATTCTTTATTTTTATGTTTATTACATTCGAACTGCTAAAAAATGTAAATAGGTAATACATTATATTATGGCCTGTGAATTAAAAAAGTTGAATAATATATAGTTTATTTTATAATTAAAATAGAAGTATCTCGTTAGGAGTAATTTACTTGACGAAAAATCTCTTGGTAATTGCGCTGCACTATTTGCCCTCTCTGACAGCGATAATTGTGGTCGAGTATCAATTAGCGTGCAGTCTGACTCCTCCTCAGTGCCTCCCCAAGCCATTAGTGGCCAAGACTCGAACAAGAGATGCAGTTAAGGCGATAAAGTCTATTTTTATATATAATACTGTGTAATATTAACAAAATGTGTTATATAGTGTGATGTAAAATTAAAATTGGAGCAAAAATTTAGCGTTATCCTGGGCCCAATGTTTGATGTTGTTCATCAGTCTGAAAAAAAAAAAAATAGAACAGTGCGTTGAACACGCACAACAACCCCTCTTTTCCATTGTCCGTTAGTTTGTACCAATTTAGAATAGAGGACGTTCTTCTCAAGCATACGATCTCGGTACATTTCTCAACGTTCTTGAAAATTAAGTGACGAGCTGTTCAGCACTCTCTTTTCCTCCCGGCCTATAGTAAATTCCTCGATTTACCTAATTGCTAACTGTGTTCTTGGCCTACCTCCACAAATGCCCTCCTTGGCTTTAGCGCTCTTGGCTGCAGCGTCGTCGTAATTCGGAAGCCCGCGTACGTCTGATGGCCCGACATTAATCCTTGTCGTAGCGAGCTCATAAAGAACACTCGAACCTACACAAGTCATCCACGACGTGATTTGTTTAGACTGCGAACTAAAATATTACAGCCGCTGGCAAATCCATCTTACCTCTTCGGTGGTGGCGATGTTTCGTGCAGCAGCTCCGCCTACCTTTAATTTTAATTAGACACTTTACTATTAAAGGTAGTTTTATTCCCATGATGCTACTTTAATTATTTTAGTTGTCATGTAATAATATATCGAATTTGCGCGCGTTATAGCTAATTTTTTAATGTCTTTCATATTATATTATAATTAAAATAGGCTCAATTAATGATTGAAATATTTTCGGGAAAACTTCCCTGATGAAACATTTTTTCTTTCTTTTTAATTTAAATTAGAAAACAAACGTGGTTGTTTCCTATTTTAAACTTAATTAGAACTGTTAATTGTTCTGCTATAATGCTATCTATAATATAATAAGTATTCACTGTCCATTCCCAAAGTTTACTTTTTATTATTATTTTTTTCATGGACAATTTCTATAAAAATTTTGTATCCTTAAAAGTAATATAATAAAAAAAAAACGTTCTCACGATTTATATAACGTTCTAAATTAACTGGCTAACTTGGTCGTTGAGTCTTCTTTTTGTGTGGCTGCAGAGATTTTTGGGTCTGGTTAGTGAGTTATACGTTAGCGTCGTGGGATCGATTCGTTATGTGGTGCCAAGCCATGCAGAGAGCGGCTGCTGCCATACGATTTATCGCGTAGTTCTCTGGTCCAGCAGCTCATTAGCATTGCCAAGGCCAGCTTTTAATTATCAGCCAATCGGAGATCAGAAGCAATTAGCGGCCGCAGCGCCTTACCTTCTTCCACTCCTAGAGATTCCGCCCGCGCGCCCCATTCTCTCCGGTGCATGCGGTGGTGGTCGAAGTATTATCGCTCCAAGTGTACATGATACATGCGCCAGATAGCAACAGAATGTCGTATAACACGATAGCAGTCAATTCGAGACCATTATTCTGCTTGTTATTACTAGGAAATTTGAACCATTCTTATTTTTTTTTTAAAACATTTACGATTGTTCATTTAATTCTAATTACAAATGAAAGCGATTTAAAAAAAAATATATAATTATATTAATTTGTATATTGATTCACAGTGTATATTTCTACAAACTTTATATAAAAAAATTCATTATATAGTTTTATGCGTTATTTCAAGTTTTTCCTCCATTTATACTTTGAAAAACGTATTATAGAGATGTATATTTATTTTATTATTATACAAGTGCGTTATTTTCTATTATTTAGCATCTCCGTATCATTTTAGCTCATGCATGACTTGCATTAAATTTTTTACTTGGAACGAAATACTATCTCCTTCTTTAAAAATACTTTTAACCATTTCAATAATTACATTTCATTTTTTTTTTTTAAATCCTTGACCATCAATATCTTTAAAAGTTAATAATCTATTTGATTGGTTTTGTAAAAGGCTATAGCTCCTTTTAAGATATTCAATATAAGATATGGATCTGGAAAATGATGAACTAATGTTAAACACACTCCCATTACTAATTGGCAGTTCAAAAACTAACATACAATGTATTACTATCAGTTTAATATTTTTTATTACGTTCTTGTCTCATATTTTATACATTTAAATTACCTAATTATACAGTAGTCGCTGTGAATATTATTTTTATTTCTCCTGACGGAGAAGCTACTCAGCATATAGGAGGACTTTTCCACCGTCCCCATGTATATAAATGAGTGGATATGAATGGGAATAAAAGCAGCAAAAAATATTAATATTTAAATCCTTTCAAGTTATCAATTAGTGTTCCTATATTATGATTTACAATTATAATTTACAATACAGGTGTATGTATACTGCATTCGCTTTAATTCACAATAAAAATCAGAATAAATCATTATAGAATTAATTCATATGGGTGAGGTTAGTGTTTAAAATTTCTTTTCAATGCAATAAATTCATCGCTGTGATTGTGAATGCTCTCGGTTTTGGTATAAACTGGGGACTCGTTTGGATTTGAACTCAGTATATTTATTTACTAATTTATATCTTGATAGAGTAATTATACTTTGGCAGTGAGAGGATGCATCCCTCACCCACCTAACTCAACTCCGAATAAATAATATTGAAAAATAAAAAAACTGGAACTTTTTTCCTTCTCTAAAACCAAAACGTGCCGTTTACATTCCTCGCAGGCTCTGAAAATTTTTACACATGCAGGGCTCAGTGATTAACAAGGCTGCAGCAGAAGGGAACTTTTCAGAGGCGAGGAGTGTACTATACATCAGGCTATAAGAGACAACAACACCCACCGATATCAAACATGACCAAATATATAACACTGCATAATGCTACATGCAGATGTACTTCCAAATTATAGAAATAAAGTTATTTCTTATGGGTTAACTTTATTTAATTTTTATTCATTTTAAAACTTGAAAAAAAAAAAAGTAGAGTGACTTATTGACTTATTAGTCTAGCGAATTTATTTCTACCTAATGATAACTTGTTGTTTGGTCAGTAGCTTCTGTATATTACCACTTACGTGTATGTATATATAAACTTTGAGAATATTACAAAGCCAGGCCGATATAAAAGGAAGCAGTACTTTGTGATTGATGGCACAGTATTGTTTGCGAGCAGCCACATTTTACACCATTGAAAGGTAGGCTATAGCTGCCGCCTGATTAGTTATAGCAAGCAGCTCGAAGAGGCTGCTGCTGCCGGTGGACCGCACACCTTGTATGGAACGATTGCTTGCCTCGATCCTTCTCCTCGGCTGCGACAAAACCTACCATACTTGCTGATCAAAATAGCAATTCTATAAAGTAAAAATTGTGACAAACGGAGTTACCATGTGGTTTTCAAGGCTTTCTATGAGTTCATATTAATAATGCGTGATCAATTTATAATGTGTATTTAATATTGTATTCAAAATTAGTGGTTATTAGATTACATAAAAATATAGAGAGAAATAAGTGGTCTTTTGTAAAACAAAAATCAATTCAATTCTAAAAATTTAATTTTGAATTATTTTGCGTTAGTTGCTCATGCGACGTGAAGTGATCATTGAATTGTAACATGAGGATGCATAACATTTTATGAGGAGAACTGCACATTTTTTTTGCAAGTGTCATGCATAAATGTTTCTTATAAAATGTTTTCTATTCTTTTTTTTTTATCAGTAATGCAATGGAACTTAAAAAATTGTAATGCTGTACGGTAACATGGCGTGCATATAATGGAAGCAAAGTTTGTATTGCTGATGTATTCACTAAAAAATTGACAGAGTAAATCAGGTGTTGCTAACAGAAAATAGCTGTAATTTGTGACTGCTCTAAAACAGGCCATATAGCATTATAAATTAAGCATTGTTTGCGTACAGTATAGGTTGCTGTAACATCTCGGTGGCTGATGCGGTAAGGTCGGGTATATAGTAGATGGGATACCACAGACGAAGAGGAATGCCGCCGCTGATCCGTACGAACAAGCGAACGCACTTTGCCTGAGCCTCCTCGCAGCCCGCCCTCGCCTTTACCCGCCACTGCCGCCGCGTTCGCCGCCAGGAATGTAGCAGACTGCTCGGGTTGAATCTCATTGCCATGCATGTCAGTCGGTGCTAATACCCGGTACCGTGTCATCTACTAGTGTACAAACTATATCACATACAACCAAGGTGGGTAAAGTTTTACCCACCTTGCATACAACTGGATAGCTCGGGCTGAATTTCATTGCCATGCACGTCAGCAGGTAGCATAATAATATATTAGATAAAAGAGTAGACCACATATTATGTGAGTTAAGTGCGTTTCCCTTATATCGAATAAAATTGTGTACAAATACAGCAAATAAAAAATAGCAATAATATAATAATTATATCTGATAGTTGTTCATTAGAGACTGTACTAAGGTTTCTTTTTACTGCACTTACATTAATGCACATTATTTGGCAAAATGCTTTACAGGCAAGTTTAAAAAGTTGCTTATCTTTTGATATTGCAGGAGCCAACTAAATTGACTTGTTTCCTTTCTTCTATATACAGCATACTGGAGTCGACTACGTTTGGCTAAAATATAGTCACCACATTATCACAAGCTCAAAAAGTTGCATACACTTCAGGGGTAAAAAAATATCAGCTTGAATTTTATTGGGTACCAAAATACGGAACAATTAAAGGTCGTGTTAAATTGCTATCTTTACGCTAGAGCTGAACTAACTTTGCAGATATTTGGTTATTAAGACTGCATGGCTGCTGATAGCCATAAACATATCCTCGTTGCTTAATACAGGAATATTAATTTTATTAAAATTAATTATTTATGCAATAATGAAATCATGCTCTGCTGCAGATTACATTTTTAACAGTTAAGCTAAGTTTTGCTTAAATGGAGTCATTTTCTAAGTTTGTTAAATTATATAGTAAGTGCAGAATATTTTATGACTTATTTGACACAGACCGTTTAATGGGATTATTTCACAATGTATGTGTATTTTAACGAAAGTATACAGTATATTATATAAATTTTATAAAAGATCCTGGATATTGAATAACGTATTAAAATAAAACGTGATACTTCGTAGAACAAGTATTAGTCACATATATATACACATTTTTTTATATATATACTGTTTTGTATTTTTGACTACACACAATTGTATGTATATTATTATGAAATATCATTTTATTACTATGTAAAATTATTATTTTTATGATCAAACCTAACAACATATTTTTTTTTAATACTCTCTGTGCAAAGTGTCACTTATATTTACATATAACAAATGGGACACAAGAGCAACAAGTTTTTTGTTCACCAAGAAAAATCATGTTCGGGTACAGCAGGGCTCATTTCCTCTTGTGGAGTCCCTTGCAGCTCAAACACTATATTAACCGTATTATTATCGTTGGCCCCGGGCCAAGTGTGCTGCTAGCTTATGACTCTGCTGTGAGGACGGCAAGAACATGCGAGCTCACTTTAACAACAATAAAACAAAGGACAAGCGTTTGTTTAATTAGAAAATTTATAGCAGAACAAACTTTTTTTTTAATTTTTCTATATTGTTTACAAAATAGACGAATCGGGCCAAATAATTGTTATAATTTTTGTATTTTCTCAATTTTAGTCATAATAATTAGATACAGTAAAAATGATATTAAAAATAAAGGTTGATCAATTTCTGCAGTTTATTTACTTACTGAATAAAATTGAATTCGTTCATTGAGGTAAACTATATATATATATATTGCATAATAGATATATTATATTTTTTTAGCAAAAAAAAAATCATATTAAAAACATCTAACTAATTCCGTTTATGCGTGTTTCTCATCTTCTATACCCCTCCACCCTTGATGATATAGTGACTAGCTGTTTCTATTTGCCATCGCTTCGTTTTGCATACGTCCCACCCAGTGTAGTTTGCAGGCAGTCAGGGAAGGGGCGTCGAGTTAGGGGAGTGATTTAGATTCCACCCTGGTGCCAGTGCGAGAGAGTAGCTCGAGTAATTGACGCGACAGCGCGCACGATTTATTTTCTCCAAAACAAAACACTCTCTCTAGCTCTCCACAAATGATATTATAGCTCCCTTTCCCCCCCCCCATATATATATATATATATAGTGTATAAACTGAAGTAAATGTATACTCATCCACTTAAATAACTACAAAAATGATTTACTTTTATTTACTTTTTTTCTTCTTTTTGTGCCATAAAAAAGTTTTAATATTCTACGGTTTAAGTTTATATTTTACCTTCGTATTTTTTGTTGTTGTTTTAGTCAATTCTATTTTTTGTATCTAATCGGTTTATAAAAATTTCCCACGTAGTTTTGTCAAATTCATTTATTTTATTTTCATTTTTGTCAGTTGATTGCAAAGGAGACATTAATTTCTCAGGTAGCTAAATTCTTGTCCATGTGGAAACATTTTCAGCTGATTTAAGGCGATTATATTTTGATTGAAATTTATCCTATTCCAATTTTTCATATATATTGTAATATAATATCTGACACTTTTAAACTTCTGTTCTGATTTTATTTAAGTAGCTGCTACATTCTATTGTTACACCTGTCACTTCTGTCACTTAAGATTACCATATAGAAAAAAAAACTTGAATCTTGCAGGAATTTTGCAAAAGTGATCATCAATTTGTATATTATAAAATCTGCATGCCATTGTGAAGAATGCAATTCGAATGCATTATATACAAGAAATCTCCTTTCATATGAATAGAGTAATTATTTTAAATTTTACGCATTATAATACTATTCAATTTGATAAAAAAAAATTCTCGTTATAAAAACTAAACACTATAATATATACTATATAACTGATGTTTTACCTTATAAATTAGAAATATATAAATATTATGATGTATTACAACATTGTAATATCGTATATAGCTGACTATATAAATGTATATATTTGTGTTGTTAGGTATTAAATATAAAGTCTATAATGACGTTTATCTCTCTAATTATAAACCATTCTATATCAATAGGCATCAAAAGTTATTGCTTCTCCACTTTCATATTAATAAGTAATTAATTTTGAACATCAATTATGCCACATATTATTAATTATAATTTAAATACCAACCGTCTTTTTTTGATGTCACCTAGATATACCGAAAGAAAATATTTATGTTATCTATATTTAGTTATGCTAATTAAATACGTGTAATTATATTGACCATTAAGTGTATGTTTGCACTTGGTAGTATAATATATAGCTATATACCATAAAAGAACAGAAAAATTTGTTATCAGCTTTAAAGCTGTCTAACCATACATTTAACTATTTCCTTTTTATAATATTAAACATTTGCTAAACGATTTTGCGTTTATATATATAAGGGGGGTTCATCACCTGGTTATAGAAATAGATGAAACATAAAGATTTCTTCATATTATTATTATTTTTACTTGTGGTCGTTCCGGTGTATGAAAATCCCTCTACCACCTGCTATATAAGATGGGATATACAAAGAATATAAAAAAAAAAGGAAAGGTAAAAAACACACACATTAATGTACGACCTTACGGAACTTTATAGGAAAAGTCTTGGGCCATTAAATACTTGCTGATCCGGCGAGCGACGCGCGGAAACCCTAAAACTTGTTCATTATTTGTAAGAAGTTAAAAAAAAAAAATTATATACCTCAGGTTTTGTTTGTGTGAATAACGTTTGAAACAATTCACAGATGGTGGAAAAGTTGTTCCTATGTATAAATACTGTGCTTAAATCTAAGTCGTTTTATTTCTAAATTCAATAGATATTCAATGACACTATAACTAATTATTCATTGTCTGCCGGCTTTGTGAAATATAGTCAAGCAGGACAACCATGAAAAAAAAAAAATTAAATTGATTGTTTTCATTGAACGTATATTATAATAAAATAACGTAAACATTTTGCAATTAATTTAAATTTGAATATTTTTTAATTAGTTTAATTTTACTTTCAACATAACTTAACAATTTTGTAATGTATGATAAAAAATACTAACTTGCACTTGTCTCTTTTCTTTTGTTCCATGTTCTCCGATGACGTCATCATTACCAGGATCCTTGTGTGGTGAGTGTTCTGATTTCCAGCAATATGGGAACGTCAAACATCTCTTTTAAATACACTTTAATTTGAGCGATCAATTTTGACCATTTGATGTCTCTATTGAGCTGTATGATGATGTAATTTTTTTCTCTTCACTTTATGATGTTATGATTATAAAGCGAATACCCTAAAAAAAACATAATTACATATTCTATTATACTGTCTTAAAAGTTACATCGGCCTTGTTTTTTCTTGGTGTAGTTTTTCAAGTTAACTATACCAAGACCTTCAATAACACAAGACCATGTTCTTAAGGTACATTAATATTGAACGTGGTAGGAAATTCGTCACTTTTGACGTGAAGGGATCGACGTGTGGCCAAGTCGAGGTGCCACTAACACGCGAAGATTAGCATCACAGCACGAATTTGACACTAGATTTTATTTTGATGGCATGCTAATTTCAAAGAACAAATTTCATGCAAACTGGTTTTATGTTTTCTTATCCCAAGCTTTTTATGAATATTTTTTCTTATAAAATATCATATCAAAGCAGCTGCTTTATAATAATATATAATATTATGCTCTAATTTTTATTTTTTTAAAATAATAGAAATAAATAACAATATTCATATATTATTATACAGCCGCACTAAAATTAAAGTATTTTTTAATCATAAAAAACATAAATCACATTTCATTTCATTTTTTTTTTTTTTTTTTTTTAATAACATTCTATACGTTTTTACTCATTCAGCTCCTAAAATTTGGCGTCTTAACGCATGCTGATGAATATTTTTACCTTTGAAGTGTTTTATCATTAATTATAAATATTTTTGTTTGTCACAAGTATAATTATAATAATTCATATAATTACATTCAATTTCTCTCTCGTTTTTTATGAAATATATTTTTAAGTACATAATATTAAAAATAAATCTGATAAGTTTTATGCTGCAATAAGATATAATATCTTGTAATAAATGACACAATTTAATATCTAATTTACATGAAAATTAAATAAATATGTTTATTATAACTGTAATTTTTCTTATATGACCTTTTTTTTTTTGTATGTTTACAATAAGAGATTATGATTTTTTTTTATATTTATATTATACATAAATTTGGTATAAAATATTATGAGACATAAAAATATTGTATATTAATATTTAGTTTGCTTTTTTTTTATTCATATATTCGTTGTATATATAATAAGGAACTTGTAGCTATAATATAGTTCCAGCAAGTCTATAAAAATGTGTCATAAAATTTGTGTTACTATTGAGATTCATGCAGATTAAGATGTAAAACATGGTTGTATATTTAATATCGAAATAATTTAAAGTTTTTGTGTCACGTTATTGATATTTTCTGTTTCATGTTCCTGCCTCCTTGCCCACCTGCTGTTTGTGACTTTTGGGACGCTTCTTTTTTGGAATGCTTCATAGGGCGTAAGTATTATATTATAGTAGACTATTTCTATGCTGATGAGATTTTATATTTAAATAATTTTTATTATATACACATAGAGAGAAATATATAACTTTATTCAAAACAAACTTCCAGAACAATCAAAAGATTTTAAGATTTTTATATAGATTGAATATTAGTATGATTATATACGTTGCTGTTTCAAAACTCCATGCAAAGTTATTCCCAGATTTCCCATGACCATAATATATTATATACTCCTGCTGCAGCTTATATACTGTATATAGTATTATAGATCAAACAATGCTTATTAATTGTATGTACGACTTAAATGATATTAAACTCTGCAGAGATTTATTATTATTATTTGCTCAAAATATTTGAACTCCAATTTAATTTCAAGTATATTATATAATAAAGTCATTTTACCAAGAACAATACAATTACTTTATTACTAAAGAGTAAGAAATTTGCGAATTATATAATTTTCTGACTTGTAAGAAGCACGTCGATATGATCTCGCTTTCTTGAATGAACTTTGCCGATCAGCTGTCTAATTCATTGTGATATCCCGGGGGCACATTCAGTTTAGCTGCTGAAATTAAGTGCATAATTTGACTGCTTCACCTGCCCAATCTACGTGGAGCACACATGATCAAGGCCAATTTAGAGGGTCTACCTGTGGGAATAACGACCTTATTGGTGCTGGCTAGCAGTGTAATTACCTGAGATAGAAAAACTGGTTTAGTGGAGCGGTTTGGAGCTTACGGTGCTCCTCAGTTTTTATATTATATGTATATGAGATGGCTATTTTTTAATAATATAATTTTATATTATATATTATTATATATATAAATTGTATATGAGATGGCTATTTTTTTAATAATATAATTTTAAGAAACAAATTTGAATATTTATAAAAAAAAATCAATTTATCTACTCTATAAACAGTATATTATAATATTCTTACTTTAAAATAATATAGACCGCATTTTATTTTTTTCGCATTAAATTTTTTTCTGGAAAGTATTAGTATTTAGCATTTAATATACAGATAAATAGTCGCAGTTTATATTAATTACATCATAATCTATATATTATATTCTTAATACATAACAGAAGTTTCACAAAAAAAATGACACTGCATTATACTGCATACAGGACAACCAAATATGTTTATATTAACTAATATTAAAATATTAAAACTGACAATTTATACAATAATGCTTATCTAATTTAGATTAATCTATAGAATATATATTATGACAAGATCTATGTTTGTATTGTGATTTGAATTAATTACTGTATACTGCCAAATGATAAAATAAATATTTCTAATTTTCTAATTTCTAATAATTTTACTGTAAGTTGTTATTAGTACATTTTTTCAATATCAAAATTAAACTCTTGTTATATTCTTTTATTCTTATATGAACTGTATATAACTGCATATTGTATGTAATATTCAATTTATTTACATTATATAAATATATTATATATTTTAAGAATTATAAGAATTAACAATTATAAAATATTTTATATTATGACATGAAAAAATATATTATTTTTTTTAAGTTTGTGTTTTTTGTTTGAAAAAAAAAAAGCAACAACCATCAAAATTAATATAGATGCTATTTAATACATTATACCAGAAGTTATTATATATTTTTTACCTCATTTACCTGTCAAATTTATGACATTTTTAATTCCCATTCGTGGCACGCGCAATATTAATTTTTTTTCCTCATCGTATATCACTTTTTAATTTGATATTTTCTTATAAAAACAATATAATATATCATATAAACTTCCAATAATAAAGTGTATATTAATTACATTGAAGGAGAGGCATGTGTGTCAACCTATACTGATGATCAGTGTCTATATAATTACTTTGCTACGAGACTGCTAAGATAATTATAGGGTTTCGACCGCACAATGTCTAATTGTAGGGTACACGTGACGTAATGGTCTCCACCCCCTTTTTCCTCCCAACGTTATATTGCTGCTACATGTCGCCGCGACAGATTGCCTTCCGTTGGTTGACTTTTAGCACCACTATAATATGCTCCTCCTTGCGTATGTATATTGCAAGGTATACTGCAGGGCCAAAGTTACAAGTCAAGTGCTAATAACAACAAGCTGTAATTTGCACTTGAAGTACTCTTATCCTCTGTTTTTAAAACTCATTATTATACTTGGTATAATATATTTTAGTTTTATGATCCCGTAATAATAATTTACAATGTATTACTTAATTTATTTATCTTTACACTATATCTATGTCGTTATTATGTATAATAGAAATATTAGTTCAATTTTTATAGTTTACTATTTAATATATCTGTATTAATTAAAAGTTTTCTTACCATAAAAAAATGAATATTTAATTTAAAAATAAAGAAGAGAAACATCCAAATATATAATATAGTGCAGACCACTTAATTAAACATATAACTACGCGTATTATAAATTATGTGCATAATATAATTATAATATATGCATATATTATGCTGGAGATTAATTTTCCCCATATTAAGCCCTAAATACAGAATGGAAAGTATTATAGTGCATATATATGTATATAATATTTATCATGTTCTATATAATTTTGAAACAGTTTTGTATGATTGCGATTTTAATTTTAATTTAAGAATTAAGTGATTAATTTTTTCCTTATATTATTTGTATGCTGTGTTCCTATTTGAGATGCATTTCTATAACCGCGTGTCATTACTGCATGACCTTAAATTAATCTGTGACCTCTGTACGTTATTACGACCCTATAAATTACAATACACACCCAGACAATACTGTGAGACAAGCGATCCGTGATTCACCACCACTTGTCAGTATTTGTACGTCGCTCCGAGATCGTGTGGCGGTGATTTGAGCGACGTGCGCCTCTGAGGCACGAGTTGGCGGTGAGGCGACGTGACGTGCCGAGGCGCGGGGCCAAGGCGTGAGCCACGTGCCCGTCCACGTGTCACGCGTCACCCACAGCCTCCCCCTGCTAGCTTGGCTCTGTGCCTGCACAACAAAATTCCTAGCCTTTCTACAAAATTGGAGGCACAAGGATCTTGAACTTAGGTTATATTTGTATTTATAGATTCTTGTGTTGCATGCTGTGATGAGTGGAGTGACTTTTTATAGATTTCAGTTCCACTTGCAGAGATTTTTTTTATAAAGTTGTAATTTCTATCACTAGTGATCTAATATTTATAATTTATGCTTATGAATCCAGAATCGGTCTACGAAAGGTATTACAAACATACAAAGTAAAAGGGGAGTAAATGAGTACTTTATGCCGCAAGATGTGATGCTTTCCCGATTCGCTACTTTGCCAAATCTATGCAGTTAGTAATTATCATGTGCCTGCTGGTAATTTATTACTTACCACGCGGGATGAGATATTTCATAAGTACCTGCGTATATACTTGTGCGAGTCCCTGTCTCCTTGTATAAAAGCATAATTTAGGCAGCGACCCCAAAATTTAGCACGCGGTGTATAGCTGAAAAATTAACTTGATTTATGGCTCCAGAAAATTTTAAAAACTACTTTTGTCACGATGCTAGAACTGAAAATTTAAAATCAACATGCAGGGAATCCCATGTTAAAATAAAACTTAAATATTTTGTAAAAGTTGCATAAATTTTCTTTAGCATCAAACTAAATGGGACCCTCTTGTAAGGAAAATTAAGTTAATTTGAATTATTCATAATTTCTACTCGTAAAAAAGTAACTGATAATTCATTTAAAATTTTAGAAACTTGGCTCGAAATATATTGCTATTGCAAAGAAGGGTTGAAATTAAAAATAATTCAAATTTAATTTTCCTTACTATCTATAGAGGGTTAATGCATGGTGAAAGATAAAATTATCCCATTTTCATAATATTTTTAAATTTAATTTTACATGGGTTTCCCTATTTTAAATTTTTATCCCACCCTCATCGCATAACAAGAGTAGTTTTTAATATTTCATTGAGACGCACTTCAATTTGATTCAGTGCAAATTTTGCGGTCGCTATAACCTCCAATATTGCCCCTACAAGACTAATGAAACGCGTCAGGCCCGTTTGAAACACCCTAGACTGTATTTCTCACATTATACTTGTAATTAATAATGTTAATTTTATTTTGTTATTGATCTTCGTACCAATGAAAATATTATTCTTTTCTTTAAAAACATAAAAACAAATATTGCTAAATTAAGTATCAGATACAAAAATTATATTACATTAATAATATAAATATGTAACATTAGCACCTTAAGTTGTTCAACAAACACTGATAACAAATTGAAAATAATTTACTAAATACCTGTCATGTAATTACACAGTATGATATAATGCTATAATTATTACGTCTATTATTGAAAATTAAATCAATAATTTTAATTTTGTTTCTAAAACAACGCAGCTGCAGTATAAATATATATAATAATAGTGATTTTCCCCCGTGTTAATTTAGTCAAAATATTATATTACGTTTCCCTTATTTCATTTTTCAAATTATATATTATATAAAATATTTTTCTTTAAGGTGTGCTATTATCACATTTTTAAAACTATAATTATAGTAAACGGGTATGTTTTTTAACTTTAAAAATAATATATTGTTTTTTATGTTCCATGTCCCGTGCGGCGGTGTGTGTCTTGGATAACATCAGTATGTAAGTACAACAACAAAAAACTTTTTATATATATTAGATTAAAGTTATAATACCCTTTTTTTTATCTACTTGGCAATTCAAATTAGTATATCTTTATGCCAGAAAACAGCAGGTTTTAAGGTAAAAGTTTATATTATGCATATTTGAATGTAGTCCATCTTGTTTAAGTTTTATTGTGCAGGTTATAACTTTAAGCTGCACCTTGGCTTGTCTCTTAACATCGTATATATATATTTATATATACAAAAAAAAACGTATGTGGCGAAGGAGTTTGGGGTGTATATATATAGAAAGACAGATGCTTTATATCTGATGTATAATGAGATAAGAAAACACCTGATGAATTTGTGATATAAACTCCTTATAATTCCTTCCTTTACGGAAAAAAATATTTTATAGTAAATAATATAAAAAATATTTAATTTTTATAATCTAAACCACTTTCTTCCCTTTTTAACCTTATAAAAATATGACAAATTGTTTGACACATTATTATAATTTACGAGTAATAGAATCGCGAATAAAAATCGTCATACTTTTATATGTATATAATATAAGCTTGCTTAACATACGCAAAGAATGTTGTTGTTTAAAAAAAAAAGAAAAAAAAATGATGTATTAACTTTATATTTATGAAGCTTTGAAAGTGTTATATTATTATAGACATATAAAACAATATTTAACTTTAATTTCATGGTGGATGAAAATTTATTAAAAAAAAGCAATTTGAAGCGACGAGTTTTATGAATTCAGATATATAAGTATGACATTTGAATGTCAATATGATTTACGGAAATGCATTTTTTAAGTTTTGAGTCAAATTTAAAAAATATAATATGGGTACAGAATATAACATATTTTATTACTAATAAAATGTTGAAGCCTCTAATTGATATCATTTTACCCTCACTTACTCATATATATAACTCATCATTGCAACGAGGTATTTTTCCATCCTTGTGGAAAAGGGCATTAGTTAAGGCTATACAAAAAGTACCAAATGCTTCGGATGTAAAGGACTTCAGACCTATAAGCTTATTGTGCATTTTAGCCAAAGGGTTGGAAAAAATTGTTGTCGAACAAGTAAAATCACATGTTGAGGAAAATAATATATTGAATAATAATCAGTCTGGCTTTCGTAAAAATTACAGTACTCAAACTGCTTTGCTTAAGGTTACGCAGGATATACGTAATGCAGCTAATAATGGCTGTGTTACTGTAATGGTATTGTTGGACTTCAGTAAAGCATTTGATACTGTCTTGCATAGTATTTTGTTAGCTAAATTAAAATCATTAAATTTCTCTCAATTTGTTCTAGCTTGGTTTAACTCTTATTTGAGTGATAGACAACAATGTGTACTAGGAGATGATAATAAAAATTCTGATTGGCAACCATTGTTGTGTGGTTTAGCACAAGGCAGTGTCACTGCACCCCTATTGTACCTACTCTATACTTTCGACCTTCATCATGTATTATTGTATTCAAAGTTTCATATGTATGCAGATGATTTACAAATTTATATGCACTGTAAAGTTAATTCTATAAATCAAGCAGTAAATCTTCTTAATAAGGATATTGAGAGAGTAGTCAAATGGGCAAGTGAGCACGGTTTATGTATAAACGCTAGCAAAACACAAACAATAATATGTGGCCCTCATAATTCGATCAATAAAATTAATATAAATAGTGCTGAAAAAGTCATTGTTAAGGATGTACCTGTAAATTATTCTTCCAAAGTAAAAAATCTTGGTGTAACAATGGATACAATATTTTCATGGTCATTTCATATTAGTGCAATTAGTAAAAAGGTCTTCTGTACACTCAGGTACTTATATAAGTTCAGAAGTAGTACACCTGAATATGTCAGAATTAAACTTGTAAGTACTATGGTGATGCCAATAATTGATTATTGTATTGTATTGTTGAGTGATTTAAGTACGGATGAGTTAAGGAGGTTGCAGGTTATTCAAAATAATGCAATCAGGTATATTTTTAATTTGAAGAAAAATGAAAGTGTTACTCCTTACTATAAAAAATTACAATGGCTCAAAATATCTGAGAGACATAAATTAAATTCATTGATCACAATTTATAAAATAATTCATAAAATAGCTCCTCCTTATCTGCATGATATTGTACAACTTTCTAGTGAATCAAGGCAGCGTAGTACACGTGAGCATAGTTTGTTTATTAAATTACCCCGCTCTCATTGTCAAATGTTTGTTAATTCAATTGCTTTTAACGGAGCGAGGCTGTGGAATTCGCTACCTGAAACTACATGTAAAGCTACCTCATTGGCATCTTTTAAATCGCTTGTTAGTGAATTCCTCCTTATAAGATCTCAAATTAAGGTTTTTAAAAAATAAATAATGAGTCCATGCTGTCAAATTATTATATTATTAGTGATATTATTTATATAAATATGTTATTTTAAAAGTTTTAATTGAATTTTATTGTAATGTTTATAAGAAAAATGTTTATCAAATTGTTGAATGTGATATCCGTATAAATTAAGTGATACGTCAAGAATAACAAAAAGTGAAGTGATTTTAATATATTTCATATGTTTATAAATTTAAAGAAAGTGCAATTTTTAAAGTTCCTGTTATAAATCTTATTATAACAGTTGTGATACTATACGAAGCAAGGATAAGAAGAAAAGACATTATTTTATTCCATGAATATGTTTGTTATGTACGTATCTGTATAGAGGTTATGTGTAAGAATGGCTCAGTTTGAGCCAAACATCGCCTATAATAAAGAAATTATTCTATTCTATTCTATTCTATTCTAACATACTGATGATAGTTTATTCCAGTGTGCAAGCAACTTATTACTTATTATATGGTTTTTATATATAATTCCTCCCATGATTTACAAAACGTTCTCAAGATATATATTTAACATGCTGCATCAAATATGTGACATAATATTGCTATCATTTATTTAATACAGTATAAAAAATAAATTTTGTTCCACTTAAATATTTAATTATTATGACAATATCTAAGATATGGTTTTACGATTTAATAAGAATCAAATACATATATAATTATGGTGCAAAACCGTGCGATATATAAATAATAGTTGTAAGACTAATAATAAGTTGCTGCTGCATTTCCTCTGTGGTTAAAGTCAGCACGCAACGTTTTCTCACAACAACTCGATTTAATCAAAAGTTGATCTGCAGTACAAACCTCAGATTTGTCACGGTATTTCATTTGTAACTAATAATTTTAAACTTTTGTTTTTTTTTTTCAATCTTATCCTTATGTTTCATCAAGAATAAAAATAATGAAAGTAGCCATTTCCGTCCGCAAGCCCACAAACATCAGAAACCCTCTAAATAAATTAATATCGTGAATTCTTATAAGCTCCAGAGTTTACTCAATTTTATTTTTTATGGCATGCAACAAGCTTTAAAAACGGTGGTTTGATATAAAAATATTGATTTCTTTAAATAAATAAGCTTAGTTTCGCGACCTTATATTATCATATTGCATGCTCGCATGCCTTTCGCTCATTAAAACTTTAATTTTAATTCGTTTTATTTAAGTTTTAAAATGTATATAACTCATATTTTTCACTGCATTCTTCGCGTCTTGACATATATATATAAGACTATTAATATATTTTAATTTAAAATTTAATGTTCTTTGTTTAAAAAATATTTAGCATTAACATTTATAATAAAATATATATATTATTGTTACTTCGATAGAATGTGATTATTTCAAAATTAGGTTATAAAATTTTGAACCCAGTACATCTTAACCAATATTCATTTATATAATAAAAGCTGAAAAGATTATATTAAATTAAAACGCAATATAAAGATTATTGATAATTCATGCTGGAATGAAAAGTTGTATTTTCTTTTTACGCCATGCGCCGGTCAAAATTTGTGCGAAATTACACGTCCTGCTTTTTATGGTTATTTTTTTTACCTCTCACTGCGTTATGGATGCAATGAATTTGTTTAATATTATAATTTCAATTTAACGTTGTGGAAAGTTCCCTTGAGTACATACGCAAATAACTATTACTTTATATATTTAGCGCAAAAAACGCACAAAGTAACAATGCTATGGTTTTGTTATTATTGTGACTAAAAAAAAATGTTTTATACCTTCTGCTTTTTTTTTATGTATAAATTATTTAATGTGCTTTAAACTCAAATTGTTTTATAAAGTGATATAATGCGTAATGATGAAGATTTTTTTTCTTAAAAAAAAAAAAAATGAAACAAGTCTTAAGTGAAGTATTTATTACGTTAAAGTCTCTTGCAGTCATTTCTGTTGATGCTTATCATTCTCTGGTTTCCTGGCTATTCATTTCTTTATATGAGAAGCTGAAATTACTCCTCCTCCATGCATGATGACGACTTGCAATGACTTCTGGTCACGACACCACAGACATTAACTTGATAGTCTCTTTTTTAACAAGTCATGGGTTACCTTATTTATACACGTAAGTGCATTTTATACTTTCTAAATCATTAATCACGTACAAAGATAATTTTTCTTTCACTTAAAATTGTTATTAAAATTCGGTCAATGATTGATATATTGTTATATATAATATAGGCTAAATATTTACCATTTATATCCATTAAATTTTAGTATTTAATTTTATTTATATATTTTGATATATGATACGCAAAACACTTAAAAACAATCTAAAAATACTTATTTTGCTATAATTTTCTGTACTTATGCTTTGAAAAAAAGGTGTCACCACTGCCTTTTTAAAAAAAGTATGTATATTTTTTTAATTCTCTTAAGTTTGTGCCACACAAATTAATTGAATTAATATGATTTATGCGAATAATATATTATTGTAAGATTGCAAATAAATTTAACAATATACCGATTCAAATAATATATTTTATATACAGTATAATTCAAAGACACAGTTTAAAGATAATAAACATCTTTAGCAAAAAATAACTGAATACCAAGCTTTTGAAAAAGTAGAAGAGAAATAGAAAATAACATTTCTCTATTTTTTGCCGTCTAGTTTAGTGTCACAATGTTATATATAAGAATATAAGAATTAACCACTCCAATATATATAGTTGAGTGAATGACGGGGCTAGGCTCTTGTCAACTGTGACTATCACATTTGAGTTGATCCATATATAGGGCAGCGTATTTCTTCACAAGTTCTATCTCCGACATGGCACTTTGGAGACATTATATCTTTGAGATGATTGTAGGTTAATCTGTGTCGTAGTGATCCGGAGTCGCTAAGTCTCCGTGTGCGGTTTTTGTGCCTCGCGCCCGCCCCGTGTGGTCCGGGCCGTGACTGGCACAAGCGGGAAAACAAACATATCTATCATCGCGCCCCCTCACGCTGCTCCAGTCATAATGAAAATGCCAGCTAAGCAAGAAAACAATAGAAACTCGACGGGGGGTGTAGGTATTATAAGTACTTGCTCGTTCACTCCAGCACCGCGTAACTTTTATCTCTATGAGAGAGACAGAGTAAACGCTTAAAATACCTTTCTTCTTTAAATTTTTTGATCTAAATCTATAGATATTTACAACTTTAATTAGCTTGAGAGATGCAAATGCTTTTTTTTTATAACGTAAAGCATTGTGAATGGTAGTGTATAAAAAAGTATAATATATTGAATGAACAATCGTGTTTCTATATACCAAATTATCAGATCAAAACATTCTTTTTATTATTATCTGATTTATTGTATGTATAGTAATTAATCATTACTAAATTGAAAATTATCATAAATGTTTGTGTGATTTCTGCGAAATATTTACCATGCTACAAGATAAAGAAAGATACACGTGTATTTTGTATTATTTAGCATTGTTAGTAATAATTATTACAAGCAGCTAATTATTTTTCCTGCATGCTATGAAGATGACATATAGCTAGTTTGAGATTTGTCTAAAATGTAAAACTGAAAACTTAACAATATTACAATGTTTACTGCAGGTCTTCTTCTTTCACAATAACTTGCTTTTTGTGTTTTATTTTTATTTTTTTTTTTAAGAAATTTTAAAATTTTGTCGCAATCAGCAAATAAGATGAACCATTCATGGCATGCTGGGGCCGTGCTCAAACCGCACATGGACATTCTCAATTTTGTTATACTTGATCGAATATATCCCCTGAATTTTAATTATATTATACTTATTCATTTTAAGAAGTTTAATTTAAAGTATCAAGTTATAATCCGATACTGTACTATTATAGCGTTAAATTAAATTTATTATATCAAAATACATGTGAAATAATTCGTCACTAAATATTCCGCATTTATTCCTAAACCCTTAATTCAAAGTATCTTGGTCCTTCATCTGCGATTCCCCCCGAAGGTACGGAAGGAAGAGAGATTTGTATTTGCGTCGTCTCTCGTCTCGCTGGCTTCCTGCCCGTGACTCTAATGAACAGCTGATTGTTCAGAGGCAACAATTAAAGCCGCGGACGTCCATCAAAGCCACCGCTGACCGCTGGCCAGCGTGAATAACAAGTAGCTTTACCGCCGCGTGCCGCAGACACAATGGTGGAATGAAAATTTTAGAGGTAATCATAATTGATTTGTCGATGGCTTACACTACATTGTTGTCTCCATTATAACAATTGTACAACGAAAATAATAATTGTTGTAAGTAATTCTTTTACCTACTCATATTGAATACCTGTATATATTAGCTATATATATTATAGGTATATACTTTTAAATAATAAATTCAGTGAGTTGAGTATATTTTTATTATTGCTTCTTGTTTTGAATAATGCATGCAATGTGCTTTAATATCTTGAATTTGAATATTAATTTTCATCTTCAGGTGTTTAAAAATTAATGGTAATCTCTGAAAAAAATGTAATATAACAAGTATACTGTAAACTTCATAAGGACGGTCTTAGGAAACGTCTATGTACTAAAAATTAAATTAAATTTCTTATCTATATCAGATAATAATTGTCGAGTGACATGAATTATTAACCATACATTAATTAATAACTTACATCGATTATAATTCAGGTTTATTGTGATCGTGAATTAACGTTGCTAATCTGTCTCGATCTCGATTGTGATTGGTCAGTTGGTTCAGGGGGGCGTGTCCTGTCCTTGTTACCTGTCGTCACGTAATTTACAAGAATGTTCGCTGCACCCAAGAAGGACATCCAGCGTATTGGATTCTAGTCCCTCATTCAATCATTTTACTTTATTGCTTCGTTCATACATACAGGTCAATATCATTTAATGTCAGTAATAACCCATACATTAATTTTTTACCACAGATTGTAGAAGGTGTGGAAATATTTTGCAGGTTTTTCTTATGCATATAGGATATATTGACATTGTATAATAGGATATGAAATAAAATAAAATATTGAAGTATGGGTGTTCTAAACAAGTCAATTTAATCAGACAGACTGAAAATTTAACAATAAGTGCCCTGCATATTTTTCTCTCATCATAAACTATCAAAATCATGTCTGGAAAAGTTTTTCCCATGTGAATTATGCTGAATTTATCCGATAAAGAAGAAGACTTCATAATTATTAAGCAGTACTTAAATAATAAATAATCTTGTTTACTTCCTTAAAAAGTGACAAAAAAGGAAGCGAAATCTAAACTTAAAAGGAAGAAAAAAATATTAATGAGTTATCTAACATACGTAATAAATCACCTGGATTATTTTCTACCTTTGAATATTTTTTAATTATAAAAAAAATGTGTCAGTAGTAAATTTAATTTGTCCTAATATTTTAATACAATTGAAATATTTCACATGATTTTTATATATATTCTATACTCATGGAGATAAACGTGATTGTTGTAGAAGTAGATTGGAAATATTATATGAGAACAGTTCAATGTCAACAGTACATAAGCACGATTTCTAAATATCCCATTGTTTAGTTTATTTAAAAAAATTTTTGTATATTTTTAACAAAAAAGCTCACGATGATATTTTAGTATATTGCGTGCTTTAAATTCTTAATGATTTTATTTTTTACTCAGCTGCCACTGCAGATGTGTATACTAAGATTAATTCACTAATGTGCCAGGACAATTGTTATTAAACTACTATTTAATTATCTTTAATACTGTATAGTAGTATAAATATATATATATATAAAAAATTAGCACATAGTGTGTACTTTTTTTGGCATTTAGATTTTATCTGACTAATGCAAACTTAAACACTACTTATTATTTCAACTGATGATACCCCAAGTCATCTTCTTATACCGCATGCACACTCAGTTTCCTTGCGTTAATAGCACACTTCTCAGCGAAAATTAACAACAGAAACAACATTTTTTTTTTACAGTTATAGCTTTTTATTGTATGTTCTGTAACACCTTGAAATCAGATTTTTACTGCATGTGAGAGGAACTACAATTTTTATAGCTTTATTAATTTATAAAACTTTTTTTTTATATACAAGAAATAAATATGCTAATTTTTAAAAAGTATGAAGACATTACACTTCATGTTTACTACTTGCGTTATTTTAATCTCACATTCCATATATTTTATAAGTGCTTAAATTAATGCATTAATCGTGCGGTAAATTAATTAATAATGGAGTATCGACCTCAAAATTTTTTATTGCAGAAATGGATAGAGGGTGCAAAGTTATGCTATACCTGATTTTTTTTCAGATTTTTTACAGCCCTGGAAGTGTTTTTAAAAAATTATTGAAAATTCTTTTTGTTACGTCACGAGACGCCGCTCCTTAAGAAAATTATAGGACTTGCCGCCTCGTGACGTCACAAAAAGGACTTTCAATAATTTTTTAAAAATACTTCCAGGACTGTAAAAAATCTGAAAAAAATCAGGGTTGCATAACTTTGCACCCTCTATCCATTTCTGCAATAAAAAATTTTGAGGTCAATACTCCATTAATAAAATCTATGCTTATTTTTTTCCCTCGAATTTCATGTCATCTTTTATTTTAAAGTAGGAAAAAATAGCCCATGAACAGAAAAATATATTTTAGTAAAAAATAAAATTCAAATTCTTTATAATCTTTATTATGCATGTAATAAATTTTAATAAACTTTATTTTATGTTGTTAGTTATTATTATTAATGTTTATATGTTTGTTTCAATCATTGAATTACACATTTTGTTTGTTAAGCTCGGAAACAAAGGGCTGCCGCTATATTGTGACATTGTTATATAAAAATGAAGTATGTATATAATATAATAATATAATACGTCAGTAGCAGCATTATTGTGGATTGGTTTGGTTGTGGTGATGTCGCGCCTGTGTTTGCGATATTGATTGCAGTGAAAGGCTAGAACACAGCGACATACATGAGTTTTTAGTCCCTTGGGGGCCACTAATACCAAGCCAATATGGCGCAGCCAAGCATTTTTATGTATTATACAATCGTTCGTAAAAATACTACATGACATCATATCTTACACGAAAAATTGTAAAATGTGATAAAAATTAATGTTAGTTGAATACAGAAACGCTTTAATGCTTTTAAAATTACTATTGATTTGGATAGAATCAATCACATTATTGATTCTTAATTAACACACAACTTAGCATTAACTTTATACGAAGCGTTTGCCTACTTTTTGCCTACCCATGCAGAAGGTGGCTATATACACTCTGTCACCTGCGAAACGTTATTTGGATAAGGTCACACGTATTATATAATCTCCTTTTTCTTCAAGAAGTGAGAATTAGGTGATATTCCCGTTCATAATTATAAATTTGTGTCACTCCACAAAACTCTTCTGTTCAGTACAGTTTTCCATTTTTAGATACAGTAAGTCATAACACCGTGACCAAATGGGCTAAATATCACGGCATGTGTTCTAACATGACGTCATTAGGTTGTTTGGTGGGCTCCAGTATAAGCTGTCATTACTGCCGGTCCAAGCGGTGATCGCTCATCACACGACTGCATGTCCACAGTAGTCAGCGGGCGGACGTAAAAACAAGTGCCAATTTCACACGAACACTTTTATTGCTATAGTATGCTAAATACGCCGTCACTCAATATACATAGAAACAGAATAAAATAATATTTTTCTCGCATGCTTATGACTTTATATTGCCTTATTCTGTTACTATTTTTAATTAACAGAAATATAATAAATTTTTATTCACGTTTTTGTCCTATACCCCCCCCCATTACATAAACATCTTTTATGCCGTTTGATATCTAAATACAGATATATATATATATATGTATATATATATATATATATATATATATATATATATATATATATATATATATATATATATATATATATATATATATTATACTTTAATTAAATTATATTTTTCGGTTGACTTTGATTATTACTGAAATTTATAACAAAGTATTTTATAAACAAACATTACAACATAAATTTTTTTACTACTTTTTCTTTAACCTAATTTTGTTTTGTAACATTTTTATCTTGTTGAAATATTTTTATTACTTATTATACATGGTATTTTATGTTTGTTGACCCTATCTTATTTAGTTTTAGTTTGACACTTACAAAAAATTATAAGACATAAAATTTTATAAATTTGCATTGCTAATTACATTTAATATGAAAATATAATCTATTTCAAGTAATATAGACCACTAACATACTCGCTATTATAACAGGTTTTTGTTAATATATTTAGTATTCTATTGGGCCAGCTTATATAAATACACTGAGGTGCGCAAATGGCGTCGTATATCATATAGAAAACTGCGTGTGAGAGCGCCATTACGCCATGCTAGGTGATCAGCGTGGAAACAAAGCAGAAGGTAATAAGAGGGCAGTCGCATCGCTCTTGTCACACCGCACCTCTCTATATAATAAAGTGATGTTTGAGTTAGATTACATTTCAAATTCGAGCCTGGGTAATTGTGTCGAATCTCTATATTATAAATTAATGTTTCCTTATAATACAGTACGTACATAACATAATAAATATAATATGCACAAAACCGGTCTTTTGAAAAGAAGGAAGTAATGATTATTAATTTCCGTTTTAAAACCAATTTTTATTATATGATTATATTTATTTTATAATATTTAAATAGGCAAAATATTTTTAAACCTATTTTGATCTTTGTATTTTCTTTCATTAAAATTAAAAATTTTCTTAAATGCTTACTAATTAATGAGTTTTTCTCGTGTGAATGAATGTTTTTGCTTTGCTAAAATTTCAAATGGCACGCTTGTTTGAGAGGTCAATCTTGCTGTGGAAGAAGCCGAAGGATTTAAAGTTAAACGTAAATATTATATACAGTATATTATAAGAGAGGAGAACACCATCAAGAAACTGTTTTTGGGAGAGCACTGCACAAAAATTACTGAGCTATTATTCAATCATGGCATAAATACATAATATATAATATATTATAATGTTGTCCTCTCTTCGCTGTGTTATTTTAAACTTGCATCATGCATGTGTCTTCAACTTGCTGAAATCAAACGCACAAGAATCATACATTTGTAAATTAAATAAATATAATAAATTCATGCAATTATATTCTCAAACAATTCATTTGTTCTTTTTCAAAATTTTTGTTGTTTTCGTTTATACTATTATTTTCATTTGACGCTTCCTTCAAATCACATAGCTGCCAGTTCAAAAATATAACATGTTCTACAAGAGTTCTAAAATATATTGTGCTACTAGTTTTTATAAACATCTAAATGGTCACTAAACTTTTCGTACTTATCCCTTAGTTGTGCTTTGATTTATTCAAATCTTACATTTCCCATGCTGCGGTAGACAATTACCTGGCCTGGTATTAAGGTAGGTAATCCTCGAGGCGCCTGCTGCAAACAGACGAACCCTCCTCGCAGTCTAATCGGATTACCGCGCATTATTCTCGGCTAAAACTTTGGAGGGCGCAGCGCCAGTTCTCTGACGTTGTCCCCACGAGATGCTGCGGTGGAATGTATCGGAGGAGATGTATAGAACGAGGAAGTGGTTAAATGGGAGCAAATTTGACTTGATATTTAGCAGAGTCTATGTTGTCAATATCGCAATCTGTATATGGTTCTGAATAGTAGACATCAGGTTTTATATTGCATAATCTGAAATTCAAGAAGAAAAGAAACTAACACAAAAACAATAATTATTGTATGTAAATACAATTCCATTCAATATAGAGTAAAATAATACTGCATAATTAAATTTATGGGACACAAACACTGGAAAATTTGCTTCTACCACCAAGATCTGCACCGACGGCGGCTCCAGGCAGGCTCACGCCCAAACCCTTCGCATATGTCGTGCAGGTTGCCATCATCGTGGCGCTTCGTGGTATTGGAACATCAAATAAATCCTTTCCGGCCATGCATGTTGTTATAGCAAAGACGAGTCGGTCATTATTATTTCAACGGTGACTACAGATAATGAATGCTCTAACACAATAATGTTTTCATCAAAACTCTGCATTTGAATTTAAAATTTAAACCTAAAAGCTTCAGTTCTCTTTATAGCATAATTTGAATTTTTTTTTTTCAATCCATTGATATCATATACAAAAAAATATTAATTAAGTTGCAACGTCAATCATCGTACTGACTTACTAATATTAAATCGTTGCTATTAAAGTTGCGGTGAAATATTTGGCGAGTAAACAGAAGTATCGCGTGTTCCCCGCGAGCCACAGTATAGTGCTGCTGTGGGGATTGCTGACTCGTGTTTCACACACGCTTTACACCTGTTTCCACTTCTACACAGTGACGTAAAACTGACAAGACGAATCAGGATACGTCACTCCGTTGCTTTATAGAAAATGTGGTTTAATTTGACACACAATATATGACATCAAAAGACAGGTGGAATGAATTTTATTAACATTTTTAGCACATATATTCTTAACTTGTCATTTCATTTCGTACTATTTTAAGAAAAATTTTGAAGAGTTTATTTGACGGCGTTAATGTATAAAGTTATGATATGTTGTTTTTTATTTTATTTTAAAGTGGATATTTTGAAAAAACGAGCACTTGTATTCGTGACGTTGGTTTATGGCACTGATAAATTTAATTTCTTAATATTTAGTTACAATTTATGATATTTATAGAATATATAAATTTGTTCGTCAGTTTGTCTTGTTGAATTTTATTTATAGACTTAAATAAGTTAAAAAAAAAATCATGTCATTATGCTTCACGTTACAGTATTTATTTAACATGGTTATAATTAAAATACCTGTTGTTGAAAATATATTTCAGTTCATTTTCTTTCATCTTCTCTCCGATAATAGACGAAAATCAAATTTTTGTTGTTATTTATTTACCCCTCGACTAAAATGTTGAAATTCTAAACTATATAAACATTGATAAAATGCTATAATCATGTTAAAAATATTAGACTAAAATTTGTAACTGTGAGCACATCATAATTTTAAATATAGAAACACATTAATTTACAATTTAAAGATCAAATGAAGACAAGAACAAATGATGTCATATGTGAAATCAACACTATAATCAGCAAACTAAAAACACATGCAGCTATATAATTTAAGTGTTAAATGTCACCTAATCTAACATATAGTTGATTGTGATAAATAAAATAGCATCACAACAACAAACAATGCGGTAGTTTGATGCCAGAAGCTAGATTTACCCCCTGCCAAGGCAGTGTCTAGTGAAGCTGTTAAATGCGAAGAATAATGTAGCAAGTGTTTGAGGTATCCGATTGCCTTGCCGCCACAGCCGTCCCGTGTTGTCACTCTTGCTAAACACGTGTCAGACGGCCCCGGGACAGGTAGGACAGATGAACTATATAATAAAGTCAGCTGCTTGGACACATTAGTTAGCAATTTTATAGCTTAACCAAGGTAGTTAGAAAATTTAGATCGACTCTTAATTAATTCAAGAGGTATTTTGATATCCATTCCACTTTTTTTTTATTAAGTTGTAAAACATTTTAAAGTACATGATATAAGATTTGAACTTTTTTTATATAAAGGTGACATAAGCTCTATTAAATGTATTAGGTTAATAATTAATAATACTATAGTATTATTAATAATAAATTTTACAAAGAAGTGGCAATTTGAATACATGCAAATTATAAACATATGCATTAGCATTTATACAGATTTTTTGAACTCGAACAAAACATACTTAAAATATAGACCAACCCCTATAAAATATACGGTATATATTATATTATATAGAAAAAAAATATGTGATTCTATAACTAATTTTTATGTGATCGCAAGTGCTTTCTGTGTTGACAAATTTGCACTGAAAAAAACTTCACGTCTACTTCATTCTGCACGTATACACATTCTTACTGTACACATTCTCAGGTCTTTTACAGTAGAAATTGCACTGTCAAGTGTTTAATTATTGTTATTGAATTACCACTATGCATTTCTAATTACAGGTATTTAAGTTTATTGTGAGGTAAACTTTAAATTACCAGTATTATATGTTTGAAGACCACCAGAGTACGGTCAATTATTACGTATTTCTTGATGTCAAGCCATAGCTTCAATCAGATACGAACTGTGTTGTTTCTCAGTGTACTTAATAGTACCTTGTACTACCTACTATAAAAGTGAAACCTTGGTCTAGATGGGGATGTGTGAGTTACCTTGGCTAACTGTGATGGATACCTCACGCCTTCCTATAGTCGTTAACGTTAAGAAAAACAACAAACTCTCTGAAACTTTAACTAGAAAAAAATTAGAGTAGCTTTTAAGATGTTAAATTAATGACTCAACTACTTTGAAGCACTAATGACGAAGAACTATATACCACAAGGAGTTATAAGGACCACACGGCTCGTTTGTACCCCCACTTAAAGATATGCTGGTAGGAATTTGTTACTGCAGCATTGCAGTTCTATATTAACACACTTGTCATGTTTGGTATTTAATTAAACAAATACTATTTAAATTGTATCATAATGGTTTTATGTAAAAATTCAAACATAAAATGCAGTTAGAGCCATAATTGTGCAAAGAGTGTAATGTTAAGCTATAAAGATAATACAAAATATGTTCACTTTCACTCTAATCAGCTGATCACTGTTTTTTTCTGAAGTACTGCATGTAAGAAAAAATATTGATGTACGTCAATTCAGATATGGATACTTTTTAAATAATACATGCAGTAAGTACAATTTTTAAATTTTGTATTCCTCAAACTAACAATGTGCGCGCATTCGTCAAGAAAATCAACACCTCGATTATAGCTTATTCCAAAATTATAACATCAGCTAATCCTATAATACTGACATCTATATATATCATAACTTTCGACTGTACATTAATGAATGGTAACTGTAAATAATGAAATACATACAGCATAATAATACTATATTTTACTATAACTCTGACAGTGCAAAACAAAAATACAAACATTTTATTTTAACTAACACGTATACTTAAATAGTGATCCACTTATAGTGAAATATAAACGCTCCCTTCAAAATTGTAATTAAAAATAAAGTAACAAATTTTGCTTTTTTTTTAATCAGACTGAGAAACATAGAGGATCAAATTATATTACGTAATATTGTAATGATTTTTTTTGTAAATTTTTCATAAAAATAATTAAGATAATGAAGAAAGAACATAAATATTATGAATCAACGTTAGAAATGATGATATTTGTTAGGTGTCGTCATCCACAGCTGGCGATCCCAGCAGTCGTGGACGCCGGTCTTGCAGCCCAGTGGCACCCAGTTCTGTTGGCGCGTGTTGTTGACCACGATCTCATCAATGTCCTCTTGGGGGATCAGCCCTTGGTCCCTGAGACACTTTTTGACGTGCTCGAGGCTCAGTAGGTCGAACGTGACCACGCTCAAGTTGAGGCCCCAGAAGGTCTCGGGGTAGTGCCATTGTATAATGTCTTTCACCATAATGTCTTTCATCCACTTGTCATATACATGAGCAGCGTTCTCAATTTTGTTTATATATTTCTCAGACAATATGGGCAACGTAATAAAGTATGATCATAATAATTATCTCCATAAGTTTCAAGTAAATAAGCTAGATGAATTAATAGTTCTTGTATATAGTAAAAACATATCTTCTTTTTTTATTTTGTAATTCACTTGTGCTCTTATGTTAAATTTTTTTATAAAGTCCATCTTTTTGTAATATATGATATGTTAGGAATATGATATAATTTGGATTTTATTTTTTTGACCATGGTTTGTTTCTGAGTCTGGTTTCTCAAAAGCTATATTTCAGTTGTTATATTTTTTGATTTGTCAGTGGACTCGTACTTGACGTGTTTCGTAAGGATGTTAATGACGTGTGATGGACCTCCCAACAGGAGCACGATTTGATGACGAGGTCGTACGGAATTGTATTCATCATGTGGTAAGGGTCTCGTGATGATCTTCTGAATTTCTTGCACGGCTCTCTCTTGGCCGTACACGCGCGTGGCTAGCTCGTGCTCGAGTCCCTTGGTGTCCCACACGATGCGCACGCCCCGGTCGAAAGACATCATCACGGCCGTGAGCACGCTCAGAACAGCGAGCCCAACTGCCAGCAAAATAACGTTGCGACGAAAGTAACGACTGCGTTTATTATACGGTTCACTGGCATTCTGAAACGACAACCGTCACATCATAATTAAAAAAATTAGTTATTTTCCATCACGATGAATTAAGTATTAATTAGTATTTTTTAAAGCATGCCATGATATCTTTTAATTGCTTTGTGTATTTTTATTTTTATTTATTTATTTGATCAAGTGTGTGCCATAAAAGTTAAAAGAAAAATAAATTTTTGATACCGCTATATATATATACATATCATCATGTTTAATTTTATCATATTATAAAAAATTTATAAAACTTTTTTTGAAAATAATCATCCAAAAATACCAACAAAACTTACAAAACTATATATAATTCTGATTCAAGGATCGAAAAATATTAATTTATAAAATAAAAAGTAAGTCAATGTCAATGTATATAACATGTTTTAATTTAAGTCTAATAACTGCAGTGCTATTGTAATATTAGTTCAGATAACTTAATTTGTCAGTTCATTAATTTCTTAATTACATACCTGCATGCAGGAGCAGACTTAGAAGTCAAAAGATAAGTAAGTGCATTCGTTTAATTTTCAAACCTGTTAGCAACAATGAGATTGTCGCAAAATGTTTGTTTCATTGTTGCATGATGCATGTCACATGTTTTTGAGAACATCCAACGATATTTTTTGAGGACTTCTTACTTTAAGCTAATTATTACAACATAGCATAATACATTATTTGCTACATTATTTTTCATTGCCATTATAATTTTACTTATCACACATGCAGTATTTTCTATCTGCAAAGCATATCTCTTATTTTTGTAACCATTTTTTTTTTAAATCATTTATTTCAAATTGATAATTTTAAAATGTTGACAACTTTCAACCTTTCACCACCTCGCAGTAATACATTTGTCATTTGATCCGTTCTCTTAATATAAAAAGTGTTGTAATGGAATACTGATAAACAAAAATGTGGGTCACAAATTTTAAGCAAATATAAATGAAAAATGAGACTTTCACGGTGCACTCAGCTGCGATGACGGATGGATGGGCAGAATTAGTTGCTAAGTGGAGAGATCCACGACACGATAATCCAGCGTGCATTAATGGCTTCTTAAGTGAATAGTGCAAGAAGTACGAAACTAAACCAAAATAAGAAACGCGTGAATCGTGCATGTGCTTCATTTGATTTATGAATAATAATTAGTTTTTCTCTTTGGTCCATTATATAAAATTATTTCTCCGTATTTTGTAAAATTTGACATCGAAATATCTAACGTAATATATAACATTTAAAATTTTCTTCCTATGTATTTAAATATAATAAACTTTTAAAATTCAAGGTTTTTGTGAAGAATAAAATTCTGTATTATGATCATGTCATATATAATTTATATAGAAGAACAGAAAAGAATTAAACGTCCTATATTTTTTCATGATGCATGGCTGCTAAAAAATATATATATTTTCACAAGCTTTATCATTCACTTAGCTTTTACCATATTTTACAAAATCATATTATACTTACAAAACGGCACTATGTTTCGTTGCGATAATACAGCATAATAATTATATTGTCAGTTAGCATATTATATTATACACAATTAATTAATAAAGTTATTCACCACGAATAATTCGTAATTTTTTTCTACTAGATGGAGATTAAAACTTGAAAGTAATCAGCAAACAATATTGTTACCTGGTTGAGCAATTTGTTGTCGCGATGACGTGGTCTCGAGGGTCACGAGCTGCTGGGGTGGCGGCCACAGGTGGAGTCTCACGTGACCCCGTTGTTTGTGCTCCGACATGGCTTTGCTGTTATACATCGACGTAACACAGTAGGCTTCTTTAAGTGCTAACAGTCCCAAGACAAGCTGCGAATTGGAGGTGTCACAAGATGTAATGTAATCAAGGAATTTTGTTAAATTTAAATGTACACTCATGGTTTACAAACTTGATTAAAATTATGTACGATTTAAATTTGTTATTGTTTTTATTAGTTAAATTGTAAAACAAAACATTTTTATGTATTACATCTTATATGTATTTATCTTTTCTATGCAGTGTACCTAAGAAAAATGTTATATATCCTTATCCTTTTAAACTGATATAAAATTCACAAAAGTATGACATGATGTCTTAATAAATAACATCACAACATTTTTTACTGACTCGTCACTTAGTATATTATATACTATATATATAATACATAATGTACAAATTCAACCTAGGTTAGGATCATCATGATGCCATATTATATGTCTACAGCATCCTTGTTATTATTCTGCCCTCGAAGTTTCATGAAGTGACTCAAAGAGGTTTTTACTTGCAATGAAGGTGCATTAAGCTTGGGGCCGGATTTGCTGTAGGCTTTCTTCACTTACTATTAGTCATTATCGTCGAAGGTGACAGGCTGTGGCCATTAACATTTTATAGCTGGAGACCAAGCGATCTGCTGGTGAACCGGTACACTCCCGGTAACAGGAAATGTCCTCGCGTCCATGCATGAAGCATTAACTATTGTTTGATATGAGATTAATGAGTCTATTATAGAAAGTGTTGAGTATCATTTAAATTTAGCAATATTTTCGAATGTAAGCAGATTACGCAAGAAGTAAATAGATTTTATATTCCATGCATGCCTCAAAGTTTGCACTTTAAATGCTTCTAATAGAGGCTTCAAGTGATGCGCTTTTGCTGCGCAACTGTTTGTCGCTAAGGTTCATCTTGCACTTGAAAATGAAGCAAAGTGTTTTTTTAAATTTTCTCGGTTATAAATCAAGTAAAAAATCTAAATCTTAAATAGAGTATTGTCCTCAATTTTTTTTTATTGCAGAAATGGATAGAGGGTGCAAAGTTATGCTACCCTGATTTTTTTCAGATTTTTTAGAGCCCGGGAACTATTTTTAAAAAATTATTGAAAGTCCTTTTCGTGACGTCACGAGACGCCGCTCCTTAAGAAAAAGATAGGACTTGCCGCCGCGTGACGTCACAAAAAGGACTTTCAATAATTTTTTAAAAATACTTCCAGGTCTCAAAAAAATCTGAAAAAAATCAGGGTAGCATAACTTTGCACGCTCTATCCATTTCTGCAATAAAAAAAATTGAGGACAATACTCCATTATCTTCTGTATTTTTCAGTTTGGACCAAAGTTCCGTAAAGGAATTTTCCCTGAAAAATCTTATTCTTAGTGAAAAAACGAATTCACGTTTTTTTTTACATAGGTTTGGTATAGCGGGTGGGATCACCGAAAAATCAGCTGACTTGAAGCCTCCATTTCAAACAAAATATTGAAATTTTCTGTAGGAGTAGCATTGGTAATATATAGTAACATACGAGCCACACCTTTTTGCTACAGTCACAAGACTTTCCGACTAAAAGTGTTGGTGCCGAGAGCGTAATGTGGCACCTGGGAGGAAGGAGGCACTCTCGCTGGCGTCTTATCGCTTGTCGCTCTCACCTCGTGACACATTGCCCAGGAAGAGGAGAGCGCTTTTAAAAATATGTAATTTGTCATTTTTTCATCAAATTTGCATATCAATCAAAATATTCTCCATAACGCTAATGACTATTTTCTATAAACTGTTTTTAACAAAATGAAAACTATTATATACATGAACGTAAAATATTTTATCTTTTATATTACATCAAAACATAAAATTACTAAATCGTGCTTATTTTTTAAGTATTCTTCAGATAGGATAGTAAAAGTTTAAAGTATACATACCATTTAACATGTTTAAATTCAGGAATTTCATAGAAAAATACAGCCGCGTGTAATATTTACAATTTCAATACATCAATTTCATGTTTGTCTTCACAAAGGCTCCCAACAACTCTTGCGACAACATGTCATATCATTGTCGCCATGTCTCAGGCTGTAAACACTGCACATAACATATCAATGATGCTTAATCTCGAAATTAACATATTTACCTGCAAAAACAGGTATATATTATAAAAAAAAAGTATTTTTGTCAACCGTTTGGACGAATAAGCATGTAAACGGAAGTGCGGCCATTTCTAGTTAGTGACAAGAGGAGCTGTTTGTCAACCGTAATCTCTTTACCCAAGAAAGCGTATTAACCATGACAAAAACTTGAAATGAACACATTTTGATATCCATACTTGTAAAGGTATATGTTTAAGAAACACCTTTTGTTGTTGCAAAATTTTAAGTCCATTCTTATGGTATAATTTTGAATCTTTCATTGAGCAGGAAAACCACTATCATTCAATTATTCTTTTCAGTTTTGTGATACGATAATAAGGGTGTAACTCTGAAAATCGGGAGAACCCTTTAAATGTGGTTGTCTCAGGTTGAAAGATTCAGCTGCAGGTTGGGGCAGCTGCCCTGACGTCTGCATGATCATTCAAATAAATTTAATACATGCCATAAAACGTCATAGTGGTTTGTGTATAGATGTGTATAATAATGTATAATCTTTTCAAAATCTTGTGTACATAGCGTTTTTATTATTATTTTTATTGCAATAAGTTAATCTTTTTCTGCGATGATATGATTTATTTTCTTATTGATGTGTAGTACTATTAATTAGCTTCTTTTATCAAATATGTATAAAAATATTTCTTTAAACAAATAATCTTAACTTAACGGTGACCTTTATACAGAAAGGAAGGAAAATGTATAAATAAAGAAAAAAATACACTTTTATTGCGTATATTACTATAAAAAGAGACTCGAATTTATTATCGTGTATTACAAAGGATATTGTAAAGTAAAATACAAGTTGAAACTAGCTAAGTAATGAGATAAATTTGCCACGAGAAAAGGTAAACAATTAACATAAAACGCATACGTTGTCATGTAATTATTGCAGTTTTGTAGCTTACACGGAAATGCATCTAGCGTTGCTTATTCATTCATTTACAGTTTATGATGCTGTTGATCTATTTTATAAATATTGCATTATATAAATGCAGTTAGTAATTTATGATGACTACATTATTACTACAGGGAAGAACAAAAAAACAAGTAATATTGTAAAATGATTATTAAATCTAATTGACACTTGTAAAGGATATACACGTATAAAATATTCACCGTGAGAACAAACCACGTCAATCAGGCTAGAAAAACAATAATTATTTTACAACGTATAGAAAAAAACATCAGCATATATTATTTTTTTGATTGACAAGTTAGTCTGTTATGAAAAAAATTATAAAAAAAAAAAAAAAAAAAAAAAACGGAGAAGGGTCTTTAAAGTTTTTTGAGTGACAAATTTGAGTGCGGTGGAAGGAGTTGAGTGCTCGTAAGAAGGAGAAAGTAGGTGCTGGCTCGTTGAGCTGGCGCGAGAGATGAGGGAGAGGTGCTTAGTAACTGTCCCCAACATTCGCATGACAAATATAGACGCTCGCCTCCGCGGGACAACAACTATCCCGTCACAAAAAGGGTTATTGTTAGTGCGATAATTTGGCTTGGTATATTAACTATTTATAGTCGAGCACGCGTGAGATATGATTGAACATGATGAAAAATAAATAAATTTAATGTTTTATCTGTTTGATATTTTGAATTGTCAAGTTCAGTAATATTTAATAATATAAGAATGTGTTATTCATCAATAAAACATTTTTAATTATTTTTATAAAGCCAGTATTACACGATACAATTTTGCTTACAATTTTTCCTTACAAGAAAATGTTACCTCCATACAAACAAATGGAGTTCCAGTTTTCTTGTAAAGGCAAATTGTATGCAATAGTTAGAAAATTTGTAATACCGGCTTAATTTATATGTAGTCTCATAATAGCTTTTGGTTTCAGCCTGTTAATAAAAAAAAACTGCATGTTTATCAGCTTTTTGTTTGTTTGCAAATAAACAATATTTGGTTCTTGTTTAATACTGTAAAGGTAAAATACGTCAATTTTGAAGGGTGCAATTTGTGGCCAATGAACCCCGTTGTGATGGTGCCTCGGATGTTTCAGAACGCACTGCATTGGGCCGCCAAGCACGGTAGCCCCGACATCGTGAAGCTGATCGCAGGCAACTACGCCGTCGATCCCAACACCAGAACGGTAAGTTGTTGGCATCTCCCGAGTATTTTCTCACCTCTTCCCTTCCTCATGTGTAGGGCAGGCACTTTGTAATAACTTTTAATAAAAATATTACTGTTTACCCTCATACTTTAATGTTGCAATAAAGTATCTCCAAAATTATATTATATTATAGATCTATATTTTTTGTGATTTTTAGGTAAAATTGAAATCTTATATATCAAATGCACAAAATATTTAATTATTTCCTTTTAATTAATAATTTATGAATGGAATTATAAGAAATCACCCTAGTTTGTACTCTACTATTTCATCTCGTGCCATCTCGTGCAGGTCCCGGTGTACACATTACAACCTATACCCTAGCTGCTCGTACATTTGCTTGCATGTAATTCCTGGCTGTGCCGCGAGTGCAATACTGTGTTCGTCCGGATTTAGCCCAGCCATGCAGTTTCTAGTATATAGGGATAATGTAGTCTACATACAAAGTACTATATAGGTAGAGCGAGTGATTGTTCTTAATCCCCAGCTTCCTTCCTCTTATACCATGCAAGTATATTGTATACTTGATGTATTATATGTTATTGTGTATACTCATGATCTCATGATCCATACACATATATATTAACAATATTAACGCATTAACCTATGTCTTGAACTAGTAAATATATTGCTTGTCTAACAAAAGCTTGTCCATATTAAATTGCAGTCTATTTATAGTTATTATAAGTAATCACTAATCAGAAACTTATTATTCATATTGAAGACTTTTTTTCTTTGAAAATAAAAATACTGAGAAAGAAAAAGAGTATCCCAAAAATTAGTTTCGTAGAAAATACAAACTATATAATTAGTATTTACTGTTTGCAAATGACATATAATGTAATAAATATAGACGTTAAATCGTTAAATAATTATTAAGATATTATGTTTTTAAAAAATTCGTTTAAAAATAAGCATTTTTTTTTCTTGTATAAAGGCGTGTTTCTGTTCATGTGCATGTTATATAAAAAATAATCATAAATGCAGCTGATAGGTTTTGAGTACATGTCAAAATATTGTAACTTCCCTCTATAATTTTTATTCAGACAAAAAAATATTGTTTTCTTCAAAAAAGTTGTAATTGTTGGTTAAAGTATAATTAATAATTTAGTACGATCATAATTTTTTTACGAGTTTAAGAGAGCCCTTCTCCTCCCCTTTTACTTAACAAAAAATTACATTTTTTTTTTTTTTTTACTTTTGTAAAATTAATGTTTTAATACATAACGTGCAACTCTATCAACACATAATTGTAATAATAAACTTCTCAATAATTTTTTGTTGTAATAAATATAAAAAACACTGTTTTTATAAATATTTTATAATAGAATTGCTGCTGACATGTAGGTAAATGTAATGTATAATTTCTTACTTCTTGTTACATTTTTTTAATATATTTTCTTCTTTTTCAATTGAAGGCTAAAAAATTACCAAACATATTTTTGTTAATTAAGTGTTTTTAAAGCAATTGAACAGCACCTGCCTAACTGCAAGTACTTACGCTCAACAACCACCTGACTGATCTTTTTTTATATCTAGTTTATATGCAAAGTTGATTAAATTGAATTTTTATTAGAGCTGCTGTATATAGAAGTGAAAGGTGCAGCCATCAGCTATCTCAAGCACGTACTCACAATTATTTTATTCTTGTGGTTTAATTTTGCATACAAATCTAATCTTTAATCATGATATTATAATGTCTTTGTTTCATATCACTTTCATTGGACTTTCTTGGACGAACAGAGAGGGGTAAGTGTCATTTTTATTATGTTAATTTAAAATGTATAAAAATTATCAGATTCTACGGTATTAATAGACTTTTTTTGTATAGAATTTAACACCAATTTTTTTTATATAAAATATTATAATAGACATCAGCTATTAAAATTTAAAATTCCTAATACTTTTTTTAATATTATTTCTTTTATATTACATTTTTATTTCAATATAATGTTTAATAATGGCACCTTAGATTGATTTATGTTTCAAAAGTTACGCTTAAATTTCACCCTCTAATATTTTTATTTATGTATTTTATAATAACACTGCATGTTTTACAAAAAAACTGCTGGTGAACCTGATAAAAAATTTATTGAAATTTCAATGATGTACGTCTAAGAAAATGGAAAGAAAATTCATCTTATTGATAACTTATGACTTATGACAATTGATATAAAAGATATGCAGTAACAGCTGGTCGCATTTCACACGCCACAACTTTCCATTTTAAAATAAACGTTCATCTTATACTTCTTAAATATAAAGTAAAATTCATTAAAATTTCCATCACACGAAGCCAATAAAATTGCAGTTAATTCTAATTTTTCTTCAGAGAAAATCTAATTTTAAAATGTAAATATAGACCCAATTTTTATATTTACGCATCAATTTTGATTTATTGTTAACGATTATGATCATTACAGTGAGGCACGTAAAGTTTAATCTTGAACGAGTAGATTTCAAACTAAACGTTAGCTGATATCGTTCATATTTGTTTGGTCCCTTTTTGCAGGAACCACACGATTTGACTCTTGTATGACGTCATGGTGACATTCGTTGACTTTTACTTTAGGTGTTAGAATTGCGTGTCCCGACTTTGATTAAATTTTGCGTCGTCGTCTCGGTACAAAGGAAGGGGGGTGGGGGGATCTGAAATGTGCTGAACAAGCCTCCGGGTGAAGATATTATACTTTGACGACAAAGATTATGAAAGTTTGATGACAAATTTTCGAATTAAATGGCAGCACTGGTGTAAGACATGAACAGCCTAGAGTTTATACACTAGCTGAGATGCGTAGCACCTGTTCCCACTATTAAATGTGAACCCTCCTTGAAGACGTACGTCGTTATAATATTTCTCTGTGGAAGGAGGAATATTATTCATCTTTTGTTTCAAAGAGGGTGTGAATAAAGATCAAGCTAGTGAAAATTTCTACAGTGCATGGAAAACTCTTGAGACAAATTATTTAAGCTAACTTTAATTTATTATTTAAGTAATGAAATGTTTAATTATTTTGTTAACATCAAGCAATATAATTAATAATTTATGAAATGAAGAGTAATTTATTATCAAAATTATTATTTTTTTTTTCTCTGATAATTTTTATGTTTCATTATTTATTGCTGCACAAATAAACAATACTTGAATTATTAAAATAATTAAAAAATAAATTTATGCAAGAATAGAGTAAGACGATGAATTATTTGCACTGAATTTTCTGTTTTGGGATAGCAAGAATAGCGCCCAATATCTTTTGTTGAAAGAGATTTTATTGCGCTTCTCTCACTTCTTTTTTCAACAAAAATTTCAATATCTACATCCCTCGTACTTTTTATGCTCAGAGTGTCATTTTTTTTTACTGCACTTGTCGCGATATTAAATTGATATTTTCGACTTTTTTTTCGTATCAATATCCACCCCTATAGCTCCCTTTTTTCACTCTAAAATGACCCTTTTTATTCAATGCTCAGTAACTTAATACATTTAAAAAAAACACCCCTCCCTATTTTAAACCAGATGTTACAGCATTTCTTTTGTTAAATATTATGATATGCGTATGTAGGGGATAAGATGTTTTTAAATAAAATTTTAAAAGACCGTGACTATTAAAGATTAATTTTAAATTGTATAATATTCAATTTAAAGTTATGTTTGACAGCTTTTGTGAGGTTTTTCTTACATGATGTAACAAATTTAATAATTCTATATTTATATTTAGCAATTTAAAAAAATCACTCGTGAGTAATTTTAAAATAGTGTAATTTCAATATGTCTCGACTCTATTTCACGCGTGCCAATTTCAAACGTTGAGTGTGAATATGATTTACTGTGTAGGTCCCGCCCTCTCTATTGTCTGAGATTTGATGCCTCGTCGAATACAGACTTCAGAAACGAGGGGGATTTATGTTATCATTTTTGTTGTTGCCATCGGATGTATGTGAGCAATTATTTTTCAAGTTAATTGTAAAATGTAATAAAATGGACAATATCCATAGCAACTTAGTTTATAGTCCAGGTCATCTGGGCCCGGCCGCAGTCCAAATTCAAAAAATTCAAAATTCAAACTCAAATTCAAATGGTTTATTCGTCAAATTCCACATATACAAATACAAACATTGATAATGCAGCACTTAGAATATGAAGGTTAGACACGTCAAAAAACTTGTTTATTAGAACTTAAACTGTAAATAGAACTAACACTGTAAAAAACACAATCATTAAGTAATAGTTTCACAGAATTTTTAAAATCTCTGTAATTTGTAATTTCTTTTACACAAAGTGGTAACTTATTATACAATCTAATACACATTGCGAGGGGTCCTTTATTACAAAGTTCTAGCCTGCAAATTGATGGAGTTATTATAGAATTTTTATTTCTGGTCTGGTAATTGTAATTTTTTGGTACATTAAAATATTCATCATATTGTTTTCTAGCAAAGCACACACATTCCAAAATAAATTGACAAGGTAGTGGTAATATTCCTTCCTCTGAGAATTTAGTAGAACATGTCTCACGTTTTTTTATGTTATACATAGTTCTTATTGCTTTCTTTTGTAGTATAAAAATACAATCAGAGTCTTTTGAATTTCCCCAGAATATTATACCATATCTCATTTGAGAGTGAAAATTTGCATAATAGAGAGTTTTTAAACAATTAATGTCACAAATATTTTTCAATTCATTTAATGCAAAAATTGTGCTAGCTAGCTTATTTCTTAATTGATCAATATGATTAACCCATCTTAAATTATTATCTACATGCAGTCCAAGAAATTTAACATTATCTTTAATATCAATATTTGTATTATTAATTTTAATTGTTTCATTGAAAGGTGTCTTATTTTGTATAGTCTGGAACACAATGACTTCAGTTTTATTTTTATTCATTGATAAACCATTATTTGAGAACCATTGTTCTATAAAAGGAATAGTATTATTTATTTTAAATGCTAGTGATTCGTTATTTGGGGCTGAAATTTTAATACTGGTATCATCGGCAAACAAAGTTGGATCGGATTCATGTAAAAGGCAAATATCTGGAAGGTCATTGACATACAATAAGAACAATATTGGGCCCAATATGGAACCTTGAGGCACAGAAGAGGTTAATATCCGGTCTTGTGATTTATAATTACAAGCATTTCCATATTTATCAACTTTGGTCAATGCTACAAATTGTTTGCGGCCAGTTAAAAAGGATCTTAGCCAATCATTACTATCATTACCAATCATCATTACTAGGAGTCCCAGAGAACTCCTAGTATAAGTATATTTATACATCAGTTCGGAGTATTCGGAACTACATACAGTACTCTTATCTGCATTATGAAAGAATCGTCGAACAAAGAAAAAAAAAATTATAAATTCAATTTTTTATTTCTACCGTGTACAATACCGTTTGTATAAGAACGCTTATTCTTTTTATAGATTGTTAATTTCATCTAAAGGTGCTGCATGTACTGATCACTAACTATGGCGCTGCTGTGAGGTGTAACAATAAGATGTATTGTTAAAGTTAAAAGAAACGCTTGCTATTAAAATATAGTGGCACGATTTCAATTTAAGTGTGTGTGAAAATTGTTTCCTTTTTGTTAGTCTGATTTATGACTTGTTTGCAAGTAAATATTGTTCTGTAATTATAATAATAGCTCCAGGATGGAGATCATTACAAAGAAACAACCAATAAAAAAGTACAATAGAATTTTTGAGTATAAAGAGTTTATTATTTTGGTTTAATTAATTGAATAGAGTTGGCAAAATTGAGAGACAATATATAGACGAGGTTCTGAGGTTGATTCATAATTTAAATATAGTGATAAAAACGATGGCTCTCGCGACATCTTGTGACGTGCATATCAACTAAAATACTAATTTCTATTTATTTATTCAAACTATTATAATGTTTATCAAAATAATTTTTATAAATTAGATTGTCATTTTTTTCAATGATTTCAAATTATTTTCTTTTTCTTTTAATTTCGTTTTAAATGTACTAACTTTAAATGCAATAACTTATTTCAATTATATTTGATGCACTGCATGAATGCATATATCTAATTATTATACAGACTCATTAGTAAAAGATACTCCGATTAATATATGTACAATTCTAAAATTACCTTCGACCTTGTAATAAAATATATTAATCGAAGCTCAATTATATATTAAATTACATCCACGCTATGAATTGAAAAGAACAAAAATGTTAAATTTTCAAATATAACCTTTGTTATAATAAGCTCTCCCAGCAGTAAGTGCAGTGTTTGAACTGTTTGTTGTGATTGCAGGGTATGACGCCGCTCCACATTGCCATGCAGTTCGGCCATGAGGAGGTGTTCCAGCTTCTCGTACAAGTCTACGGTAAAAAACAATTGCTTTAATTACTCGTTGTTATAGGTTTAGGTTTTACTCTCATAAATGATATATCAGATATAAATATTCAATAAGTACATCTTGATCTGGACACCACGAACTGCTCCATTTGTAGGCATTAATGGACAACATACATGAAAAAATTTTATTGCAGAAATGAATGGAGGGTACCAAATTATGCTACTCTGAATTCTTTCAGATTTCTTTGAGACCCAGAACTATTTTTAAATAATTATTGAAAGTGCGGCCACGCCCCCTGGAGGCGTCAATAGGCGTCCAGTCTCTATCCTTTTTATTAAGGCTGCAGGGGTGCCAACTGAAATCACAGGACTTTCAATAATTATTTAAAAATAGTTCCGGGTCTCAAAAAAATCTGAAAAAATTCAGAGTAGCATAATTTGGTACCATCTATTCATTTCTGCAATAAATTTTTTTCATGTATGTTGTCCATTACCACGACGGTCTATATTATCATTATATATTATAGAGGTGCAGTAGTGAACTTTTTTGGAATTGCTAGACTGAATGAATGTTCTTCTTTCCTCTCCCAAAATTACAATTCTGCATCTCTTTGTTCCTTGGAGCTGCAGACCAGCAAATGAGGCAAGAGTAAAGTTCATTATGTACCGAGATGTACACCTAAAAATATAATAATTATATTAATTAAAATATATGTGACTAATCCTACATAGATGTAGAATCTTAAAATGCCCTCTCCCTTTCATATAATAGGTGAGAGTGTCTTCAAAAGAATACCGCAAGAAATCTTTATGTTATCATATTACTAAAATGTAATACTATTGATTCAATATAAATATATAGTACAGTGTAAATACGGTAGGTAAAAGCTATAAATGGAAAACACGACTTAAATCAGAAGAGAACGTGTCTCGGATTAGAAGAGTCAATATAAAGTCGTCCAGAAGTCTTGTGGCTTATCGCAGTCTCTCTAAGAGCGTTGCTTGTCGTCGAGTGATAAACACATTAAAATGCCAGCAATCCTCCTCGAGTAACTTCAGTCATACACGATAAAACGTCTTTTATCTTGAATTTAAACACCAAAACATTATTTGTCATTTCTCTTGTTTTTATAATTAACCGTTTACTTAAAAAATAATGATTTTATTAAAAAGTTTTTACTATGAAAATATTACCTCCGTGTCACTGAATTTATGAACTGTAAGATAGATCTATGTAATAATTTGTTAACGTTATTTATTACTACAAGGAAATAAACCCTTGAACTTTATGATTTGTTATCACTTTTTTTTTTTTTTTTAACTGATATTTTAGTAGCCGGGTGTTCTATATTTACCCACAGTGAGCGCGGTGTATGTGTGTGTGAATCACAGAGGTTTTCTAGATAGATTAGGTGATGTCACGTTGGTGTTTGCATGTAATATCTGACTGGGCCGCCCTCACGGAGCGCTTTGAATCGCCGCTGTGACGGTATCATACTTACCGCCTCCTCTCTGCTGGCCGGGAGCCGCGCCGCCACTGATAACACCTCCAGCTTATCATAATATTCACTCAGATGAGCATGAACCCCACTCGCGCCACAAGTAGCCTCTTCAACCACCGGGAGAATATCATTTTATAGAAATTACTTTTGTAACTGTCAAATATGACGGTATATCAAAGGGTTTTGTTAATTATTTTATCAAATATCAGCGAATTTGATGGAAACGGAAGAATTAAATAGATAAAAAAATTGATTTTCCAATCAATGTAATTATTTTTCTGGTGATCGTTCGAAATTATCTCATATTGACAACATTGAAAACTGATTAATTATATATAATGCATGGATCGTATACTTTTAATTAATTATTGCATTATGATATAAATAAGTAAGTAAAAATATCGGCTGTATTTACGATGGAAAACCTAATGTATGAAAAAAAAATATATATATTGCAGAAAAAAAAAGGGTATCTAATCATGCTACTCTGTTTGAACAAATTTTTTTTTTTCAACAATTTACTTCGTGGCTTCTACAATATCTAAAAAAAAATAGTAAAAGCAGGATCAGAGTAAAGGAGTATTTGGTGCCCTCTATTACGTAGGCTGTCCATTATTTACTAAAGAAAATAGATATTTTCAAAACTGAAATCAATTCGGCTATATTTTTGTACAATAGTGTTAAAACCTTCCTTAATGTTATTACAAAGAAAAATAAGGGATAAAATAATGTCTGTACGATATTATAATTCATGATGAGAATACTGTTTTTTGTATTTTTTGTACTTTACAGTAGTTGTGTGGTTATAGATATGAGGGCTCCTAAAAATAAAAAAGAAATTTCTTTTTATGAATTCATGGTATAAATACAGCTTGCCTACATTCATTCAGGCTGTTTGAATATAAACAATAGCTCTTGTTTGTTTTCCTATCCCAACTAAATATAGATAAAAAAGAAGACTGAAATCTGAATTGAACTTGATTTAATGTTTCAATTAATCACTTTGACTGATAATATATTTATAATATATTTACTTTAAAAAATGTTTACATGTCCTCCTATTTTACTATAAATATCTAAACTTAAAATTGTTCATCACACATATTGAACATAATGTAATCCAATATTTGCTCCATAATTAACTATATAGCTGAATACTCAGTTTGGCTTTATACCATTGTGTTGCATGCATTCCTCTAGTTGGCTCACACTAATTCTGACGTGAATTGCAGGTGCTGACCAGAACCTTCGAGACTACAGCGGCAAGAAGCCTCGTCAGTACCAAGTCAGCCAGGACACGTCCGTTTCTGCAGACACTTTCCGCAGTAAGTCTCCCGGGGCGCTGGAGCTTCCATCGTCCCCCACCTCTCCTGGTGGCTCGGGCGTGAACACCCTGCTGCGGCGCTACACAAGCTTCAGGCAGAGCATGGTGCCTGCGGCAAGAACCACCATGCCAAGGGACAGGAGGGTGCACAAACAGTCCCGGCCACACACTGCCCATCACTAACTTGGGGCTACCCTGTAATTATTAGTAGAGGTGCATGGTGAAGAGAATAGGGACACATGGGAGGTTTGGAAGTTTCAACCACAAAATTCATCATTAACTTATGACCATCATCAATTAATTAACCTTGCTTCATACATATATACTTTTTCCTGGATCTGAAAGAAAACAGATAGCTTGAAAATCATAATCATGTAAAAAAAAATATGTTTTAAATCTTGGAATGCAGAAAAAAAGAATGACAGGCTGTTAAGGAATTCCTAAACTCAAGGATTTCAATTTTACTGTGATTGCTAACAGTCTTGCGTTTTTTTTTTTTTTTTTTTTTTTTTTTTTTTTTCCATCCCTCTAGTGGGATTATGAGGTGCCTATCTGAATAAATGAATAAATTTACATTAGGTCCTCATTTTTAAGTCAAGTATTAAAATCTTCCTCTCCCTTGTGTTCTCTCTAAATCATTGCCTGGCAATGCATGAAGTTTTATCAGGCAGATCATAGAACAGTTTACATAGTCCCCTATGTAGCTCCATATTCTTTTTAATTACTTTTTGCTATTAAATTGCATGTACAGGCCAATAGTTCTGTTTCTATTGGTTTTGCATGATGCATGCTAAACTTTTTTAATTACATGCTTATATCAGGGTATTTATTTAAATATTTTGAATTTTTTAAAACTATTTTATGCTATACAGTATTATATTCTTTGCTTCCGTATCATAGTTTTTACAGAAATTCTTGTTTCTACCAAAGCTTTCTTGTCATATGAAATAATATTGTATATTGTACTGGTATTGATGTCATTTAATTCATTGTTATTATTTGTTGTTTAGAATTAAGTTATATATATATAATTTTACTTAAAATATATATTTAATATATTATATTATAAAAGACTGGCATGAGCAAGACTCTCCGCCTATAACTTTGTAGAAATGAAAACAGGCTTCCGTGATGGTGGATTAGTGCATAATCCTGCACACAATTGTATGCATTTTTTTTAAATATTAGAATGGAATAGAAAATATTTTTACTGTGGTTAGTACACGCATGTTACAGTGAAATTGAATAAAAGTTATAAATTTGTAAACTTTTTACTCATCTTAAATTTTTTTTTAACATATTTGTATTATTATTATTTCTTGTTTAATACTATGATGGCTGTAGCTCTACCAACAAGACTGCCAATCAGTCATATAATATGCATCTATATTAATATCATGTGCAATTATAGCTTAATAGCATGCAGTACATAATTTAAATGCCAAAGTTACATTAATAATTATATTTTCATACCCTGGAAAAAGTATATAAACAGTCAGCAATCTAATCTTATGCCATGATGTGTAGTGACTTAAAATGTATTTGTAAGTGTAAATTCCAGGACCCTTGTACTATATTGAAGGCTGGTATCTTTTTGTTACGTTTGGTGAAGGAGGCATTGAAATACTAATCCCAAACATCCTCTGGTTATACAATTATTGTTACCTCAAATATATTAAATTATCAGAAACCGTGAGAGGACTATATAATTGCTGTAAATTCCTGGATAAGTAATGTCAATAGTATACAGCATGGTCTCTGGAAAGGGGAGCACATAAAAAATGGCCTTGAGACAAATAGACTTGACAGCAATCATAATATTAATATTTTTTTTTACCTCCTAGGTTGAGTGATCTCTTTTCCAGTAGACCACGTTCAATGTTTGGGGGAAACTAACTCCGTATTTTGAATTTTAAAAACTTAATGATGTCATGTCATGTGGTCTCTGAAATACCAAATATATATATACATCAGAGACATCATTATTTTTTTGTACTTGATAAATAATTTAATTTTTAAGTTAATTGAAAATAAAATCCTAGCTCTATTAAGCTAGGCCAGATAAAAACATGCAATGTGTACTGTAGCCAAAAAAAGTATCTACAAATCTACATAATTGTTGTTCTCCAATATTTATTTAGGAAAGTAACCAAAAAATTAATCTACAATTATATAACTTTCAGTTGTATTTTACAATTTTTATCATATTTTTAGGGTGGTTGGGTTCTGTTACTATTTCATAGATTAACTAAACTTGATTTCTTTTTTATACTAAATTTCTTTATTTTTTCCCCTATAATTGTGTTGCTAGAATATTGGTGTCACTGGCCTGAATCACCTTTTCTTGTTGTAGGACTACAGCTATATGCCACAATAAGGTAATACAGCTGCCTGTGTGTGTTTATCTAATAACCATAAACTTTGTTAATATCAATTACTTACAGCAACCCTGTCCTGTTTGGAGGAGCTAGTTATTTACTTTTAGAGCACTAACTTTAGAAATTATTGGTTTACATTTTGTGATAACGTTAATTTAACTAAATTTACTTCATTCTGTGTATTGCGCATTTTTATTTTTAACACCTTTAATTCAATATTGTTGTTTTTAATAATTGTTATTGTTTTTAAATAATGTGTACTGATAAAACATGCCTTGGAATATTCCTTTTACGTTCATATTTTAATTTCAGTTCACATCGATCATTATCATTTATTGATTTGTATTTTTTTTTTTTTTTTTTTTTTTAATGAAAGAAAATTACATGCAGATTTATGTAACAGTCAGAATTAAGGCTTGAATTTTTTTTACTTACAGTATGACTTGGTTATTTGGTAGGTTATTTTTACTAGACAAATAATGAAAAATCCTTTAATGGAGAAAAAAGCAACACATACAGCGTGTCCACCTCAGGACAACACTGTCTTGATATTACATAAGTTGCATCAGTTTCAAGAGCCATTGCAATTATGAGAAGCCAAAATAACCCTTCCAAAAAAATATATTTTATGTTTATCACACCTCCATAAACTATGTGGCAACACCCCCAAACAGAGCACGGGAACCTCTCCCGAGATTGAATGGGGTGTGGGGTATGCCTCGTTGCTCTCTGAATATTAATTTGTGGGTATTAAGAGGAATAATAGCTGGGTAGACCTTATAGGGAGAGGGGAATGCCTGCATGAATTGTTTACATATTATACTGGTAATATTTACACATAATTATTTGCCTAGTCATTTAATTTAATTAATTTATTTTGTTTAGATTCAAGTTAAATTAAAAGAAGAACTGTAAATCTGTATATTAGAGTATTTTTATAATTAAATATTGTATTAATGGAGTATCGACCTCAATTTTTTTTATTGCAGAAATGGATAAAGCGTGCAAAGTAATGCTACCCTGATTATTTTCGAATTTTTTAGAGCACGGGAACTATTTTTAAAAAATTATTGAAAGTTCTTTTTGTGACATCATCAAGCGGCAAGTCCTATCTTTTTCTTAAGGATTGGCGCTTCGTGACATCACAAAAAGGACTTTCAATAATTTTTTTAAAAATAGTTCCCGTGCTCTAAAAAATCTGAAAAAAATCAGGGTAGCATAACTTTGCACCCTCTATCCATTTCTGCAATAAAAAAAAATTGAGGTTGATACTTCATTGTCTTTAACTCTTTGGTAAAATTTAGTTATGATTTTCTAATTATTATTCCACGTGATATTTTATTTTCTTGCTTTAACTGGTACTTAAGTTGATCTCTTTCTGCTAACTGCATGCGAGTTTGAAGCCTGTAGGCAAACTGCGGTAACCATTGCATGTGCACTGAATGCAGAGCATGCTTGCTGCTTTGGCGTAACCCAAATGCTAGTGGACTTCTGGACCAACTAAAGGTATGAAGTACTCAATAATTTTGGAATCGTTGTGACTTGAATAATGTGTACTGATTTAATTAATTCTGAGTGGCAAAATTGCATCACAATAAATAGTTTGAACAGCTAAAACTTAATAGGAACCTTTTCAGTGAAATAAATGTAGTTTAATATTTTATAAAATTAGGGTGACTTATTAAAAAGTGTATGTGATGTCCTTTAATATGTGTGTCCGATGTTTATGTATGTAATTTAATTATATTTTTTGTTTCTAAATCCTGTATTTTTCTGTTTTAGAAATCAAATCAAGGAAAAAACACTCAGGTAATTAATACTCTACCATTTTTCCCTCATTATGCTCTCACACTTATGATATAATTTTTTTAAAAGTTTTAATACAATTTGATACTATAATAGCTGATAGTAAAAAGCTATAGTGAAGTGAGTCAAACTTAATTCATAAATAAGTAATTTGGACTTCTAAATTTGCAATAGTTTACTCAATATACTGAAGAATTATGCACTCTGGTTTTCCTTGCAATAATTAGCACCATTTTAATTTTATCAATTTAAATAAGGACTATCAAATGGACAACTTACAGTATGAAATTTTTTTTACTGCAAAAATGAATAGAGGGTACCAGGGTCGGACTGGGCTCAAAGGGCCTACTGAGCAAACAGGAGTACGAGCCCAAATCAAGGGCCCACTTGACCCTGTGGGGGTCTACTTTTAACGTTGTAGGGGTCTCCCAACCGAGGGGCCTACGGAGCGATCGCTCACCAACTCTTATGGCCAGTCCGAGCCTGGAGGGTACCAAATTATGCTTTTCTGAAATTTTTCAGATTTTCTTTAGTGTTGGGACTATTTTTAAAAAATTATTGAAAGTGCGACCATGCCCCCTGGAGGCGTCAATAGGCTTTTTTGCCCTATCCTTTTTATTAAGGCTCCAGGGGTGCCAACATAACTTAGAGAAATTCAATAATTATTTAAAAATAGTTCCGGGACTCCAAAAAATTTGAAAAAATTCTTATTGTCATAATTTGATACGCTATTTTCTTTTTTGCAATAAAAAAATTTCATGTAAGTTGTCCATTGGAGGAAATAAAAAAAAATTAATTAGTTTCAGTCACTGTATTATTTCTCAATTTTTGCTTTGAGATGACAGCTAACCTGGTAAACTAACTTTATAATATGCTGTTGTAGACAAAGACCTGGGCTTCCTGAGGATTGGCTCGCTGAATGTTCGTGTCAAGAAGACAACTGAGGCGTTCAGCAACTTCTTCGTGGGCAGCAGCACAGAGAGGCTACATAAGACCTGGGGCTCGGCAGACAACATACAGGAGGTGAGTGATCGAAGCTTGAACATTCAAGGGGCAGAAACTGGCTTGGTAATTATTAAGTAAAGGCTCTGTCCAGTAAAATAATAATTCCAATTTGTCATGAAGGATTTAAATCTGAAATTTTTTCAGGTCTTTATTATAAATTTTAAAAATTCTTTGCTTATTTTTAAACTTATTTTTTGCACAATGACCAGCAAATAATGGTGGGAATCTGTACTCAACAATCATATCTTCTTCTTATTGTTATGGGCTACTTTAGTTAAAGAAGTAAGCATAATATGAGTCGCCGTGGATCAAAAGAGGTTATATCCAAGCCCAACTGGAATTGAATTTTTGAGCCTCGGTTACATGAAAAATAATTTTTCAGACCAATTTTGAACCTATATAGATTTGGAAAGATAACTATACTTGTCTTTCCAAATCTAGGTTCAAAAATGATCAGAAAAAATTATTGTTGATGCAACTGAGGCTCAAAAAAATCAATCCCAGTTTAATTTTGGCTTTGATATAAAAACTCTTTTTGATCCGCGGGCCCTCATATAATCTCACTATAGTCACTACATCAACAAAAAATATTAGTTATCTTTGTTTTTGGTGTCCATAATATAACAAAAGGAAATTAATAATGTGGTGTTGTTGCTATTGCAGTCTAAAAAGAGGAGATGGTAGCTAGGTGGTAAGTCAAATTCCATTTAAGAATTGCTCGTGATTTTATGTCTTGACTGAACGCAAGGACAGTAATTTGTTTTTTTGTTTTTTTTTATATGCACTCATTACAGTAGAAAAGTAGAAACAGTTTGCTGGATTTTGTTCTACTAGATGAATTTTGCCTTGTTACAGTATTGTTGAAATTATGACTTTTTTTATCCTTTGATGTTAATACTTTGAGTTTATTGTGTGATAAATTGCTTCTATTTTCGTTTTAGTTTTTGTATAGCATTCATTCGTGCATTTATTGTTATTTAAATTTTACATTTAAGGAAAATTATGATGGAAGAATATTTGCTAGATACAATAAAATTTCTTTCGAAATTAAAGAACTGTATAAAACATAAAAATCTAATTTGATAATCAATTGTAAACTTGATGTTTTTGTTCAAGACCTTTCTTAAAAAAACTAAAATAGAGATAACATAATTAATTACCTAAGTACTGTACAGTGAAATTAAATGCAGTTTGAGATTATTCCAAAGCAAAGCTGAAGTTAGCTGAATAAAAATTTGTAATTACATCTTAAGCTTTAATTATAATTTTTAAAACAGTTTTTCTCCCTCAAACACACATATTACTCCACATCTCTGACTGACTTGTTCACGTTGCAGCTGGACCGTCGCTCGATGCCTCCCCCCAAGACGTCAGCTGGTTCTCGGCGCCGGCGCCCGAGGCGCTCTCCCTCCTCGTCCTCCATTACACTCAAAAGCCTCACTGTGTCCTCGCCTGTCCTGGTCAGCAGTGGTCCAGAGCACAGCCAGAGCACGCCCAGCACACCCCATCAACCTCGTGCACATCCCGGCATGCACGGGCCCGACTCAGATTCGGACACCGCCTGTGGCTTTGGGGAGAACTGGAAGAGGACCGTGTGATTACACATGCACTGCTGTGTTCTCTCAAGAATGTGTTAGGAAGAAAAGTATACAGTATTTATGAAAAAATTTAATGCCCTAAAATAGAAATAAGGGTTCACTCAACAGATTAAAGTGGATGATCAAACCTTATGCTTTGCAAACATGTATATATTTATGCTGAACTGTTCATTTTTTATTATTATTAAAATATGGTTGCGTAATGGAATAATTGTTTATTTTTAATTTTAAAATAAATTGTTGTTATTATACTATAAAACTCTTTATTCCAATCCAAATTTTGTAAGTGTTCTACTGAGTAATTTTAAATTAAAATTTTATTTTGAATCTCTTTTATATACAAATCTACAAAACATATATCTCTATAGAGAAAAAAAGTAAACTTATATTTAAGTATTTTTTCTTGTATATTGTCTTTATATCTCTTTTTGGGATCCCATACAGTGTTGTATTAGAGGTGCCTAAGTTGCAGCCTAAATTATGCAATTACGTATGTATTACTGTAAATGCATATATGTAGAGTATGTATATAGTCAAACCCAGGGGTTCTGGAATTCCGCTATACTGAATAAAATTGACCAAGAATTTAATTATCTATAGACCGGGCGTAGAGTCGTAGACTAGACAGGCATGAACTGAACTGGACCCAAACAGCCCACCAAACAAGATTTATAGCGGCCCACTTTTTTTTTTTTTTTACTAAAAGTTCAACTAAATTTTACTATAATTTCTGCTAATTTCACTAAAAGTTATGTAAACATAAATTATTTTGAATTTTAAAATAAAAAATTTTGCATTATGAATAAGCAATATAATAATAAAATCAGAAAATATAACAAATTAAAAAAGGGTGATTTAAAAATTATTTTAGCACAACATATATTTTGATAATATTAAACTTAAAATTTTCATGATTTTTAATTTTATTGTGAAATAAATATGAACAGGCTTTATTTATTATTATTTACACAACAAATAATTATTGATTACGATTTTCAACTATGGATATTTATCAACCTTTACTGGAATAATTATGGAATTCGATCACCATTCTATTTTACATGGCATATAAAAAATAAAATATATGTTATAAAAAAAAATAGTAAATAAAATATAAATTATATATACCGCACAGCATCAGATAGCTCTTTGATTGAGTTTGATAATATTTTTTCTGCACTAATGCCACAAAATGTGTAGGTTAGTTTTGATGTGAGAGGATGACATAGTTTATTCTACTTTTTAAATTGATTTTTGATGCTTTTGGCCATATATGCTTATTTTTTAATGTTACAAATGTTGCATTCGTAAAATGTATTTTATCCAGTGCATGGTGAAAGTGGTTGGTTTGGTTACCAATGGCGGAACTTGTTTTTCAACATTGTTCACAGTGCTCTCTGGGGCTCCTAATACCCAGTCTGCACGCCAGACAGTTAAGTACCATTTTTTAGCGGGGCACGTATGTTGTTTGCACAACATTCCGCGGTCTTAATCACCCCAGCGGAGTATAGACAGCCGTAAGCTGCCTTCCTCCTACCAACTCTTTCATCTAGTAGCCAGTCACACCCATTCCAAGTCGCGAAAAGTCTGCCGTATTCGGGATTTGAACCGGGGACCTCTCGGACGAGAGCCAAGTGTACTAACCACTACACCAAAGAGCAAATTTTAATCTTTTACCAGTGTGCTTCAGATAAAGACTTGAAGGGCTCAAACTCCTGCCAGAATCGGAATCGAGCTTTAAAGAAGCATAAAACTTAATTTTAACATAAAATGAAAAAATAGATTAATTAATGACACACTGTAATTAAGGCGTCCATTGTTAATTTTTTTCCTGATGGTAAACATAAAATATCTTTACACCTAAAGACGAAGGATAAATTGAGTAAATTGACTATTCACCTCATATATCATAAAAAAAATTATATCTAATAAATTATATACATATTTTGTGTAAATTATGTAATATTAATACCACTAAAACTAATAATTCCTATTTGAATTTGTGCAATTCAGTATAATGAATTACTTAATTATACGATAAATTCATTTTGTTAAAATAATTTAATTATAATAATATAGTCTCTATGATTTTATTATTTCGATACATTGTATTCAATAAACTTAATTACCAAAACAAAAATCTAACTTGAACTTGAGTGTCATTTTCGTGATTAAATAAAATTATGGGTTAATTGAGAATATCCTCTCACCAATGCCTTGCTCAGCGGTGGTATTTAATGGTCAGCATCCATGATGACATCACCAATCCTTTGTCCTCCCATTTACTTACAAAAAAAGATTGGGCGCTTGTAAGATCCTATACGGAGCAATTTTTCGATCGCTTATTGTTAACCCTCTAAATAAGTTATGTTTGCAAATTTAAAATTACGAATTGGCACTAACCTTTTACGTTTGCTGCTATAAAAATTTTATTATTTGCCTTGGGTCAGTTTAATTAAAGAGCATCTTTAGAATTTCGCGGTAGTAGTGTTTTGACTTCGAGCCGAAAAAACGTGCGCAGAAGGGTTGCGCGCCAATGCGCGGTGGTTGTAGCAGGAGTCAAAATCAGCAAACGAACATGGCGACTATAATAATTTTTCTGATGGATACTGACCATTATATATTATATTTATCCTAATATACTATTTTACTCAGCCTCTTTTACTCAGGATTTTTATAATACTGAGAATACAAAAATGTTACATTCATACAACAATGAATTATATGGTGAAATAAAATTTATGTGATCATTTTATGTCACAAAGCAAGGCCACACCTCTCAGAGTCCAGTGTCTTGGATTATTATCAGTCTCGAAATCTACAGATCCTACATATTTGAGGTCAGTGCGAATAGGTTTGCGGTAAATTGGACACTCGTACAGTCTTGGATCTTTGCCGGCCGTGGTGTTGATGGAGTAGATGTAGATGACGGGCATCTGCTCATATAAAACCTTGGGTTTGCTCTCGACCAGCTTGCATGCCTTGCGGTCCAGACTTGCTCCCTCCAGGAACAGACCGTGCACGTACACCCCCTCTGGTGGTCCCTCGTGAAGTTCCTCTCGCGAGTAGCGTGTGATCAGGTTCTGCAGAACTACAGAGTCGAGGGCCCAGCCCTTGTGTGCGCGAGTCACCTCCTGCCAAGTTGTAAGAACGCTTTAAATTAAGTATTTGAAGTTAATACTAAAATATTAATGGTAATATTGTAGCCTATATAAACATATATGTCCACATAATTTTTGAAATAATTGTGATTTTATTTTATTTGCTTACTCGTCCTAATAGAGACAAAAGTCTAGGTTTCGGACACATCACGTGTGTATGTATATGTATATATATTTCTCCGTGGGAGAAAGCGTTGGTTTGTTTATTTGCTAGCTCTTATATAATTGAAAAATTCCAATTTCGAATTTGGTCATAGTGTTGGCTTTCACGTAACATATACAAGAGGTTCAGAATGATATTTCCAATATGCCATACTGTATACATATTCTTTTCTTTTCTGTGAAATTTGGTATGATTACGACAGCTCTATACTTCAAAGTTGTTGTTTATATAATTATACCACAGATATAATATTATCTATAATGTACTCTAGCTGTTCATTATATATTATATATCGATATATATTATATATCGATATATATATATAGATCTTACTTGTCTCATGGCTGTGAGAAAACCTTGTGGGTTGAAGAAGCCTGTCATCCAGAAGACATGCGGTCGACCGTGGGAGCACCATCGGCGGAACTGAACGTCGCGCTCCAGAAGCTCGGTGTACCAGAACCCTAGCGTGGCGGACTCCCAAGAGATCTAAGACAGAAAATAAGAGCGTTTCTTGTAGGTTAAATTTGTGTTACAGAATCTATACACTTCAAATAGAGAATGGAGTATTGTCCTCAATTTTTTTTATTGCAGAACTGGATAGAGCGTGCAAAGTTATGCTACCCTAATTTTTTTCAGATTTTTTAGAGCCCGGGAAGTATTTTTAAAAAATTATTGAAAGTCCTTTTTGTGACGTCACGCGGCGGCAAGTCCTATCTTTTTCGGACCGGCGTCTCGTGACGTCACAAAAAGAACTTTCAATAATTTTTTAAAAATAGTTCCCGGTCTCTAAAAAATCTGAAAAAAATCAGGGTAGCATAACTTTGCACCCTCTATCCATTTCTGCAATAAAAAAATTTAGGTCAATACTCCATTTTATTTTAAACGTTTTCATGGGAGTGTTTTTAGGAGTGGGAACACTCGACCGTGGAGGGAAAACTCGATGTGCCAGAGACCCTTCCATGTGATGCCAGATCCCGAGTTTCAAGCATTCTTTTGTTGTTGCTGGAGTTAGGATTACTGGTGACACTCTGATTATTTTCAAATACTTTTTTAGATTTTTAAAGTCCGTAGACAGGATGTTATCTCTATCAGATGACGTTTGTTTAATTAATTCCGATGACGGACTCAGATTATTATTAACTATATACTATACTATTTTTATGAGGTGAAATATTTATATTTATTTAGCAATGAGCTGAAAATGTGAGTTGAGGGTAAGGTAATACGTCCAATGTTAAAAAAAAAAAAAAAAAATCCACATAATATGAAAAGTATGAAAAAATTTTAAAATGTTCTCCTCTACATCCCCTATCAGTAGCTAAAATATCAGGTATACAAATTCGAGCTAGTTTTTTAGTTATGAATTTTTAAAGTTGACTACTTTAACATGGAGAATTTTTAAGGCTTAACCTGAGAATTTTGGACGAAATATGTCGTAACGAAGAGATGTTCTTCAAATTAATTATGTAAACTTACAACAGTCTTCCAATTAGCCCTGATTTTTTTCAGAAATTTTTAACCGTTGGTTATTTTATATTTAATTTAATCAAATGTGAATTTTGTATCCTTCCATGCAATGTTAAATTTAAAGTAAGGGTAAGGTAACGCCACCAATGTTAAAAAAAATCCCTCTCACAAAAATTCTGAAAAAAATTTAAAATGTTCTCCTCTATACCCCCTATCAGTACCTAAAATATCAGGTATACAAATACGATCTAGTTTTTGAGTTATAAATTTTTAAAGTTGACTACTTTAACATGGAGAAATGAAATTCCCATGTTAAATTAGTCAACTTTAAAAATTTATAACTCAAAAACTAGATCGTATTTGTATACCTGATATTTTAGCTACTGATAGGGGGTGTAGAGGAGAACATTTTAAATTTTTTTCAGAATTTTTGTGAGAGGGATTTTTTTTAACATTGGTGGCGTTACCTTACCCTTAAATTTGTTAATTAGCATTGCAAAAAACTAAACAACATTTTTTTTTTAAACCTAATTTTTTTAGAAAATTTTTCTGAATTTTTTATATATATTAGAATAGCACTTGTCCTAATATAGTAGAACCATCATATGGTCAGCGCTGTCACTTTGACATATATGGCACATAAGAAAGGAATGCACATGTCAAAGTGACAGCGCTGACCATATGATGGTTCTACTTATATTTTTCATCATTTGCATCATGCATAATAATATGTAAGTAACTGTACGGTCTGTACGTACAAAATGCACAACAAAATGGAGTTAGCTAACTCGTTATAGCTGCCACGTTCTTAAATTACCGAAATATAATGCAAAATTTAGAAATTTTATGGGTTGAGAATTTTTTTCGAATGTATAATAGAATATTAAAATTCTACAGTTTTATATATTATATACGATAGCATAAAATTTTAATAAAATATATTTTAGATTTTTATATGTGAACACATATTATCATATATATGATATATGGAGTGGGTGGTTTTAGTGAGAGGGTTTGAGGAATAATCTTCAACTCTCAGCTCACAAACAGCCAGGAGCTCGTTGCTACAAAGATCAGGGAAAATGGTCTTGACTGCATGCTAACCTTTTCCCATCGCTCCGGAATGCGTGCGTCGTACATTGCATCCAGAGACTCTCGCAGGCCAGCACTCATCACGATGGTCCCATCGATGGCAAGTTTGAGATCACATAGCGTGGTGTAAACCTCGAAAATCACGCGCTGGATTCGGTCGATCTCTTGACGCAAGAAAATGTTCATCGGCAGCAGCGCGCCCATGCGGTTCAGAGCCTCCTTCACCTGTGATGAGGATTTGCATGATTGCACAGCTTGGATATTTCTTTTTTATTGAATATTTAATCATGTGTGGCATATATGTATATTTTATGTTATTATGGATGCGTGATGGGTTTCATCACTTTAAAACACAGTGATATTTAAAAAAATCAGTGAAGTTTTTGAAATATAAAACTTCTGAGTAAAACAAAATATATGCCCCGCTGTCTCATAAATCTAAAATTTCTGGTGGTACGGTGGTACCCCCCCCCCTACTTTAATTAAATCCCCGCCCAGAACAATTGAAATTTAGAAGGCTGCAAATGAGTACTTAAAAAGTGTTAAACAGTTAAGTACTGACCTTGGCTGTTACAGTTTAAGTTATTGAGTTACCTCGAAATTGTTGTACGGCTTGGGCAGCTTGTCCAGCATGTCGTCTGCCAGGCGGTACACGATAGTCTCGCGCGTCTCGCCACCCTGACTGCCTCCCTCCTTGGGCTGTACGCTCAGGATCGTGTCCAAGATACCCTTGGCCGTATTGATCTGGTACCTGCACACAATACTAATTATTATTATTTATATTACTTTCGGACTTTTACCCCAAAGGTAAAAGTCCGAAAGTGATATAAATAATATGTTCAATATGAATACCCTTTGCACGAAAAAGTTATTTACTAATACTAATTATTATGATGCGAGGATTCTGTTTTGTTAGCTAGCTTATAATTACTTCAGTGATTGAGGAATTGCATGAGAGGATTTGTAAAACGCAGCAGTTGATAGTTTAATACTAATTAATAAAACATCACTGCGTCTGGTGACATTGATATTGAAGACAATGAAAATGTTTAATTATTATTAATTCCTCTTCTATATTAATGAATTATTGCATAATTTATCATATACACGTACTGTATACTTTTTAAGTAAAACCATATATATTATAATGATATAATTATAACTAAATTCGAATTATTAAAAATACATATTATTCATATTGGTTAATATTATAATAATAAACGGTGCCGACTTACGTGATGTCTGCGTTAGGGTGCAGTCCGAAAACCTCTGGCGTGTCTGTTTGTGGCAGAGAGTTGATGTAATCGAGGTATCCCTGCAGGTTGCGGGTCACAGGCACCTTGTAGTTGCGGTAGAACTCGAAGCCGGGCCGCAGCAGCACGTCGCAGAACCAGACGTGCGTGAAGGTGAGTAGCAGCCGCTTGTCGAAGTCATCCGTCACCCGCCCGCCGTACTGAACCTCGCCCAGCATGTAGCACACAGTCGGCCACGAGATGCCCTGCGTGCATTCAAATGTTGTTCGGTTAGGAGCGAAGCGGGTGTAATTAATGTTAATAATTTCATAAAAATTACATAAAAGTAGATTTAGGAATGAAATGCAAAAGAAGAAATACTTCGTTGTTCAGTCTGCTGTAGATAATATATATAAAATTGATTAGACTTTGCCCTTATATATCTGATGATACAAAACCTTTGAGAAAATTTGCATCCTTTTGATGCTTCAATTTTTGTTGACGTAATTTATAAGAAATGAAAAAAATTTAACCTTAAATTTTTTATAATTTCACTGTATATAGTGTGCTAAATTCAAATGGGACCAGCCGATGGTAAATTTAATAGCGTGCGTATCAAACCTAAAACTTCTATATTATTCTTATTAGCACATCGACATCTGATGCTCTATTTGACCCTCGCCCACCTTCTTGGGGTCCATGTCATCGAGGTGGTTCTGGATGAACTGGACGCTGGCAGCGAAGTCTGCCTGGTTGAACTCGTAGGGTACGTTCCAGCCGAGCGGACCGAATTTGCGCCGCTCCTGGACCACCGTGTGAAGGAAGGCCACGGCGTAAAGCATGGGCGGCCACTGCGATTGCGAGGAGTAATCCAGCGTGTCCTGCACAAACAAGGGCGTTGACCTCGACTTTGATGTGCCAAAACTGAACACTTTTTTTTTTAAAAAAAAAAAAACTTAATTGTATACTTCAGAAAATCGAACAGATAGAACGTAGAACAAAATTAACAAACAGCTAGGTCAATAAATATTACATGTCAAAGTTGAATAATGGTTGTCTCAAAATCGTTAGCTTAAAACGTTGCCTGAATTAGTTACTGTCTAAACTTCTTGGCAAGTCATGCATAAAGCTAAATAAATAATTAGAAATGAATAAATACATATAAAAGTAATTATATACAGCAGGAATAAGTATTGATTTATTTGAAATTCCATGAATCTCAAATGTAGACGAGCCAATAGCAAACCTGTGTGATATTTTGGTATGTCCGCTTGAGGCTGGCTCGAATTCCTTGTGGAGGTTCGTTCGTGAACTTGATGGCCATCTGCAACCAAATATTAACGCAACCTTTAGGGAGATAACATGATTTATTTAAGACCATGCATATAATATAGTTAAGAATATATATTACAAAAAAAAATCAATTTAAGACACATAAATGATAATTCCAATGCATACATTATTTAGAAATCAATTTTGTCTCGTGCCGCTTCCCTACCTGCAACAGTCCGATGGGGAACTGCGGATGGACCTCGGTGGTCATCCACAGCCTGAAGGAGGCATGCACCACTTCGGTCTCGACCAATGCGTCCATCGCCTCGCCGCAGAACGGCAGCGACAGGTGAATATTCTGCAGCAGCACCCAGCCGCCGCTAACCATCGACTCAGAGATGAGCTTGCGAGCGTGCAGCTCCTGGCCTTGGCCCATCGACACTGAGCGCAGTGCTGAAACGAAACACCGAAACGCTTAGAAGGATTGCTGCCGAGGACATTTTGCTTTTTATATATATGAAACGAAATCTTTAGTTCTTATTGTTAGATTTATTTTACTCTAGAGATTGCGAGTTTAAAAGTCGTACTTTCGTTCTCTTGATTGATTTTTATTTTCTCTAATATTTCATTCCTTATGTAACTAAAAGTAAATTACTTCTGATTATATACATTTAATATATGGAAAATAATTTTGATGGTAATTTAAAGACAATAACCATATTTTGCACAATATTGACTTCTAATATAAATTTTGTTATATAAAAACTTCATGTCAGTATGTCACCATAATAACTGGGTTCGTTGAAATTTCTATACTTCAAAATGACTAGCGTGCCATGCAGCGCCACCTACGTATGTCCTTCTGCTTGGCCAGTGCGGCGATTTGCGGCGAGGGGTCGGACCCGGTGGAGAGCATGCAGATGAGCGGCGTGCGCGGCTCGGACTCCTCCCACGTCACCTCCAGGTCCAGGATGCACGCCTCGCCGTACTCGGGGCCCAGCGACTCTGCGGACCGTGCAAGCAAATAACCAATCACGTACGTGACGATGAGAAATAGCTTTGGTAGATTGAATTGTCTTAACTCCTGTTGAAAATGAAAGCATCTGATATATACACATATTATTATGGTGATATTATTGACAGTATATAACATCATATAAATATTACCTGAAAGAGGTAAACAAATATAAGAAAACCACTGCATTAATAAAGAAATCCTTTTGCTTTAATTTAATTCCAGAAAAGTAAGATATTTACAGATGTAATGCAATACTGAAAAAAAAAATTTTTTTGAATTTATATTGTGTAGTTTTTGTTTTCAGCCTATCATTGAGATGCCATCAAGTTTCTCGCCCTACTAAGTTAGTTGTGCGTACCCATGACGTATTTCCTGGCCTGCGAGAGCGTGCGGTCGGGGCTCCACGATCGGATGAGCAGCAGTTTCCTGAAGACGTCGAGCGACTTCTGGTAGCCGCACGGGAGGTCCTCCTCCTCGGGCTTCTCCTTCTCGTACCACTGCCGCCACTCGCGCTCGTTCTGCTCGATCTGTACATAAACAGATGTTAGGGACTCAAAGAGCAAGGAACTTAAAACTGGCTTTTAAAAGTGCTTACTCTTTGCAATACGTCATTGAAAGTAGGCAGTTTGCTGATTTCCACCAGGTTCAACCAAGTTATGTCAAGAATCCAACGAAAAGGTTTTGGTGCCACAGCGTTCAGATCAAGTGACGCTCCGCCTAAAATCAACCAATAAAATATAAGATTGAGGATTAACAAAATTTTCTCTATTGCAGATTATTCAAGGAAGATAAATTATTAGAGAGTGAGAATCACATTAAAAACGGGTTAATTTATATATCAGTGAAAAGAAATTAAATTGCACGTATCTCATGATTTTAAAATTGTTTTGTCGCTACTACAAGTTGACGTGTACCTTTGATGAAGGCCATGAACTCGTCGTGCGTTATGGTGCTCTTAGAGAGGTCGATCTTCATGGCTAGCATGAGCGTGAACAGCGCCTTGTGCTTCTCGTAGAGCGAGCGCTGCGTGAACTTCCACACCTCGTGCGTGAGGTAGCGCAGGATGTGCTCGATGCGCTCCTCCGTCACGTGGCTCTTGATCGACCTGCACAAGACAAGTTAGAACGTAGCCAGGTCAGCTGTACTGAAGACTCGTTGCGTTGCTAATCTATGGTCTATATAGTAACGCTCATTGTAAGACAAACAGAAAAATTAATGCTTTTTGCAAATTTATATAGATTAAAAAACTGCATTATTTTAATGTATTTAATTAATGGAGCTGATAACATCAGCATATGTGTTGGTATATTATTATATGTAGTCAGATAAAAAAAATATTATTCGTGAAAGAAAGGTAAAAAATAGTATAATATTCAATAGTTTCACCGTTATAATTCCATAATGTAATTACATAGTAATAACAATAATAATAATCATTATAAGATGTATTTAAGAGAATAATACCAGACGCAAAAGCAAACAAAGTGACTTTCAATTTCATCATTTGCTATACTAGCTACTGATCAGTTGACGCTAAATTATTTTGAACTATTATAGCACGTTAGTTATGCGTTGTACATTGCAATAAAATACTATTATAAATACTAGAAATACTATATAGAATTGCTTTTACTTTCAATATTAAATAAGAATTAGTGATTGTTAATAAGCTTCACATAATATTGTTATAGCTGAATGTGGGGAGCTTACTTGTTGATGGAGTTGTCGAAGATGGTGAGGAACTGCTTGAGCGAGTTCTGGTACATGACGTTCACGTTGCTCATCTCCACTATCAGGAAATAAAGGATGGAGCCGCGGGCAGCGACGGCGCGGAACTCCTCGCGCGCCACCATGATCTTCTTCTCGGTCTGTGCGGACACCTTGAGCTTCTGGTTCACCTCCTCGGCGGTGGTCTTGGTCACCTGCAGCACCTGGATCAGCGCCTCGTCGTCCACCAGCGAGCCCTGGACAAACGGACGTCAGTTGAGACCGCAAAACATAAGGATACCACCAACAAAATACAATTTTTTTTTAGTATATTAGTATTTTGTTTATATTACTATAATAAAAACTAGTTATTGAAAAATTAATCATATAATGCAGTAAAAAGTTTATTGTTTTATCACTGGTGTTAAAAAGTGCGTTTTTCAAAATTCACACCAGTAATGATTGCAGTCGGGACCCACCTTGGATGAGGTTAGTCGACACAGCAGGTTGGACTCGAGTTGCTTCATGCTGCGCTGGTTCTTCATCACGGACTCGAACAGCGCCACCCGCTCGGCCTCCAGGTCAGATTTCTCCATCAGAATCACGCGGCCTGTCACAGGAGTCAAATGCAACGGAACTCTGAGAACTTGCACGTTCTTCATATCTCACCATGAGATAAGCATTTAAGCAACTTATTCAACAAAAACCAAGCAAGCATTTTGCACATATTAATATAATATACAGCAGGAGAGACGCCATCTTGCCCCTGCTGTATATGCAAACTGCTCCGTTCTGATGCTGAACAAGTTGCCTAACCACAAGGCGAGATGGCAAAATAAAAAAAATACATATTATTGTATAGTATAATTCTTTTAAATAAGTAAAGGAGAAAGACCTTACGTATAATAATAAGAAGAAGATTATAAATAAGAAAATGCCAGACTTCAATTTTTTTTACAGTAAATGCATAACAAAGAATAATGCATAATAATATGTCTTAATTCTTAATGAATGCCATTGATAATTTGATTAATAAAATATTAAATCACAAAAGCCTTGAATCTTCAGTATCAATATAAAAAAGCAATATTAATTGATGATAAAAGTCAACATTTATTTAATATTGTTCAGTTAACATTTCGAACACGTACCCAACAGTTGGTCCTCAAGCCCCTGCATGGTGACGGTGAAGTCTATGATGGAAGTCTTGGCGCTGATCTCCGGCGAGTACGCGGGGTTCGGCAGTTTCGTGGTGATGTACAGCATGAAGCCAGGCATGACGTCACACTCCTTGTCGCCTACCACCACCTGGACACAACGAGGGTCACTCAACCTGCGAGCTAATTTAAAATTTTTAGTCAGTGAATGTATTACAAAACGTAAACTTCATTATCAAATGAATATTAGTATCAATATATATATATAAAACATACAACTGTTTTTACATTTGACATGCACTAGTTTTTTTAGGTGGTTCGATTGAATTTTCTAGGAATAAAGTTTAGCCTTGTACTCCTCTTACGTGGCTGAACAAATATACCGTGACGTACCTTCTCTATGGACCCCGACTTGATAAAGTTCTTCTCCAGCACGTTGTCTATGACGGGGTCGAGCTCCTCGCTCACGTCTTCGATCAGCAGGGGTCGGCCCAGCGACAGCGAGTCCTCGAGGTGGGTTCTGAAGTACTTGTGGTTGAGCGAGGTGATCTGCAGCTCGTTCATGCTCTCCTTGTTCTTGATCCACATCTTGCCCTGGTTCTGGGGGTCCACCAGCAGAGGGTACGAGCTCGACTTGGTCACGATCAACGCATTCTGAACAGACAGCTCGTCGTTCGGTAGGCCCTGCAAGGTCCACTCGGAGACCTGAAAGACAAAAACAAATTAAGTTAATTTAATTTAATACAAGAATGTGTTAAGATTTATAAAAATTGTTGTCTTAAAAAAAATTATTTACAATAGGTGCAAACATTAGTTACATATTTACAAGTCGTAAATTTGTAGTAAATGGGTAAGCACTGGTTCTTTCCCTCGAAAATAATAAAAGTGGATATGTTCATCAACTAATTAATTTTATCCTCGAGGAGAAAATCACAAATATAAAATAGCAGTTCAATATTTTAGGTAGTAAAATTATTTTTTTCAGTACAACTTGCTACCACTCCACATCAAATTTTATTGTTTATTTAATTAATAAACTTGTTTGCTCCCTTCTAATTTTATAACAAAGGATTTTTTTCCCTAATTTCAATAAATTATTTGATCAATAATAATTAATAACTTAATTTAAGTGAGACAAACCGTGGAGTTTTCGACGAGCATGTTGATGATGTGCAGACTCTGCGTGAAGGGGATCTGCCGCGTCTTGAGGATGCCCATCCAGCTGGTGACGAGGCTGGCGCGGTACTGCTGGTTGTAGGGGCCGCAGTACGAGAGAAAACCCGTGGCTATCAGCACGTCCCCCACCAGCCTGCAAGAAGGTCCGATCGTTCTTAATTGAGTGCTTATAGAAACTCTCAACATCATAGCTAACAAAAACTTATATTTATCGGAATTCAGGTTGGATAACTATAAGAACATGCTAGTAATAATTACTTCGGCTGAACATTGATAAAGTAAAGACGTGTCATATTAGCATGATTTAATATAAAAAAAATTGAAGACTACTTTACAATTTATGTATAAAAAACTTGCAATTTAAGTTGTCAGACAGTATAGTTTAGAGCCTAAAAATTGATTTGCGATGAAAATATTCTCAAGAAATCTGCTTTATAGATGTAAGAAATTTGTTCCATTTTGGTTTTTATGCAAGTTCATTCAAGATATTTTTTATTATAGAGTTAATTCGCTCACCGTCCAAGCTGCTCCTTAAACTCCCTGCTCTGCTGCGTCCAGCGAATCTTCTCGCCACCAAGACCGTTGATGAGGGCGCTGGCGGCAGACATCTTGCGCAGACACACGTTGGCGGCGTCCGTGAGCCGCTGCTTTTCAGCCACGGCGGCGTCGTACTGCTCCTTGACCTGGTTCAGAGCCTGCTCGCGCTCCTCCAGCTCGTGCTCGGCCCGCGCCAGGTCGTCCATGGCCACCTTCAGGCGAGCCTCCTGCATCGTCAGGTTCGTCTGGGAACAGCAGCGAGTCAGGAATTACACCGGTCCGACATTATGTCATTTTAACATGTCATGTGTATAGAAAATATTGATCAATAAATTTTATACGTTTGATTTAAAACATGGTACACTTATTAAATTATTTTAGCATGTTTTAAATTTAAATTGAAAGTATAAAAATTATTATTCAATATTTTTTTAAATACATATGACATTTATGCTAAAATTTTGTTCGGTATGTGCAGAGCATTCCAGCCTTTATTATGATACATAGCTTTTAGAAGTAAAAATATTAAATATCATTATTATACATTGTAATTCTTCTTTTCTGTTAAGCTGACAAGTTTGATCTTTAAAAAAGTGATCGTCCAACATTCACTGATCAAGATGATTTTTTTGTTATCTACAGGTTTGCATTAAATAAAGCTGCTCTCTTTACCCACATTTCTTACCCGTGGAATATCTCTGTTATATGTATGGCGTATTACCTTGAGCGGGAGCACCTCCTTGTTGACGGAGTGGAAGAAGGCCATGGCCTTTGTCCACGAGAGCAGGCCAGCCACGTCGCCGCACACCCGCTTGGCAGTGTCCATGTTGTAGTCCTCCATCTCGAAGTACGGCTGCAGCAGCTCCACCATCTCGTTGTTGATGATGTCCTTGGGGTAATTCTGCAGCTGCAGCAGGAACGTGGTGCTCGCCATCATCTGCAGACGAGGACACGTGTCAGCCATCACGTGGACTTTATAAAATTTTATATAGTAAAATAAATAAAATATAAAGGATGAGTAATATTTGGAAAACATGATAATAGAAAAATAAACAGTATTACAATTTTTTTTGTTCTGTTATTATATTGCAATTCGTTACTTAGGACAGAACCTTATAATAATAATAATAATAATAATAATAATTTATTTTCAAATAGCTGGTTGTACATTACAACATGATTCACGTCAACAAAATAAATATAAATATAAATAAATAAATAAATATATAGTTATGGGTTCCTTGCTCTCCCGATCTTACACCTTGAACCTGATGAGCGAGAGCCATTCTAGATTACCTTGAGCGACTCGGCCCACGACGGCTTGGGGCAGGGCGCGGCGGTGTCTCCGATCACGGCATGCAGCTTGCGCTGGAAGAGAATCAGCACGCAGTCCATGATGCGCATGATAAGGTGCGGCGGCCGGCCCAGCTTGCGGATCGTAGCTGTAGAGGGAGCGAGTGTTAAGTCCCGTTGCACAGAATGCAATTATTCTATATAATATCAATGGCTACTCGTATCCAGTGGATAAACAGATGCTAATTATTTTTGTAACGTAACAAATGTATATTTTTGTTTATATTATTTCATAATTTGCATAATTTCGTGATAATTGTAATACTGCAATATAATTTGAGATTGAGAACAATCTTGTTATTTAATCATTTCTCGTACCAACGTTCTATGATGTCCGTTTAATACTTATTTTATTGTAGTTAAATTAAAAATATTGAAACAACGTTATTGTGAACAGTGTGTTTTCCTTTTCCTTCCCCAGCCTCAAGGCTCGTGTTTTTTTTTTTTTTTTTTTTTTTTGTTCCAAGAACCAAGGTATTACCAATGTGCGCGGGTTTGATGGTGTTGAGGGCGGACTCAGCCTCCTCGAGCGCGGGCTTGGCGGCCTCCAGTTTCTCCTCGGCACGCGCCTTCTCGGCCGCGATAATCTCCACCAGCGCCTCGGCCTTCTCCTTGACCTTCTGCACCTGGTTCTTGAACATCTCCGCCTGCATCGCGCGCTCAGTGACCTCGCTCAGAACCTGCAGCCGGTTAGTTCACATTGCATGAGGAAGGACTCATAGTAGAAGGTAAACAAACATTTAATGTTGGAATATACCTGTAAAAGTTATAAATAATATGGTATATCCTATATAATAAAAAAGGGTCAGTTTATATTGTTTGCATTGTTCACAACATATTTACTAGTAAAAAAATATGCAATTTTATTATAGTTATGATATAACGTTATTCGTTTTACATTGTGGTGTATAAATTTTATTTTTAATGCTGTTCTATGGATCTAACCAATTCGCAGCTTGTTTTGTTCTATGCATCTAGCCAGTTCGCAGCTTGCTGCTAATGTGATGTAATTGATTAATTAAGGTTATATAAATATTTCCGTCAGTTACCCGCTCCGCCTTCTGCGAGGCGAGTGCCAGCTCCTGCTCCATGACTGCAAGGTCCTGCTTGAGCAGCTCTACAGAGCGCGAGGCCTCCTTTAATTTGGCCAGGCCCGTGTCCATGCGCTCGGCACCCTGGCCCAGCTCCTTCTGCTTCTGCTGGTAGATGTTCTTGTAACCACCGATGAAGTTCAGGTACGACTTGGGAGTCACGTGCGTCGCGCGACGGAACCTGCAGGCGAGGACATAGCATGGAAAATGTTAACTAAATATTTCATTTCTATATAATAAAGACCACAGATTGTTGCTAAAAAAAGTCATGTTGGAGTTAATATAATAATGTATGTACTGCATGTAATATTGTGTATCTTAATTAAGGATTATTGTCACTGGTCTTAGGAAATGGTAAATCACTCCAATTTTTCAGCATTGCATAGAGAAAAAATAAATAAAAATTCTCATGCAATAAAATACACCTAAATTCAGTGCCACTATTTTTTAAATTGAGATATAAAAAACGCATGTTATCAAATGCAAATTTCAATCTACGTAATGGTACTGAATAATGGATTCAAATTTTAGCTTAAAAAACAATCATTATTTTAAATAGAATTATGATGAAATAATAATTATAGATAATCATTTACTTTTTGAGATACAAGCCTTCATAAAAACTGCACAATTCGGCAATGCTGCTCGTAGCTTAACTGGATGGGATAACAATGTTGCCAAATCGTCAAAAAACAACTTTACACTTTTCAGCAGAAAAAACAAATGAATTGCGGTCATGAGCAGCCATTTTGACTAGTGAGTCAAAACTGCGTACAACTATTTACCACTCATATTTAAATGTTTTTCAATGTTTGCAAGGATGATGGATGAATAAATACACGAGAAAGTGTTTAAAGTGATTCATTTTATTAAATTAACATATTTTAATGTGCTGATCACTGCTTTCCTAATAGTGCTTGTTCTTGTCACTCATATGTATTGCGTATGAAAAGAAGATGGCGGCGCATAAAAGAAAGATGGTGGAACTTCCGGTGACAATAATCGTTAATAAGTTTATTAATAGTAAAAAAATAAACAAGTTTATTTGTTTGTTTTATTGAATTCCATGCATTGTTGCATATTATTGTCAACATTAAGAAATAATGAGGATAATTATTATTGTTTACTTTAAAACTAAATTTTGTACTTTTGTTACCAACATAAACATGCAATAAATTCAATTGTTTTTCTCACCTTTGGAAATATTCCATCGAAGTGTTTGAAACAATATCTTGAATTGAGCCCAGTGCCTCGACCAGTTCATCCTTAACTTTATCCGTGCAAGCAATTTGGAAATCTGAGAGGAAGTGGTGCGCCACCGAAACCAGCGCGTCCCGCGGCCACGGCTGGAACCAATCTATGGTGCAGCCAGACACAAGAGCGGGGAACCGTAGCACGCGGTTGCGGAACTTTTCACCCACCTGGACAGAGGGCAAACAGGTATCCTATTTAGTTTTTCAATTTACGTACCTATACTATAGCGTTATATTCTTTTTAAATGTGAATTAATTGAATGGCATACAAGCGTTATATTCTTTTTAAATGTGAATTAATTGAATGGCATACAAGTAAAACCTTTAAAACATATAACTTATGCACAATTTTGTTGCAGCATTTTCTTGGCGCTCCCTTTTAAAATTTTGTTATTTCAAAAGATAGACATTTCTGCTTAAATTTGACTTACGGGCGAGAAGCAGAAGACGACGTGCAGGTTCTGACATGTTCTCGTGAGGAAGAAGTCCATCACGTTCTCGGCGGTGGGTGCCCTCTTGGGGTGCTCACGCTTCATCACGGGCGTCAGCTCACCGATGATCTCCGCCTGCTCATCACGCGTGAACAGGTTCGAGATCACCCCTGTAATATAGAAATTGTTGTGAGACCAAGAGAGAGCTCTAGCTGCTGCTATCTGTACCTGACGACAGTACGTTGTTGAGGTACTCGAGGAATCCTTCCTCCTTGATGTCCAAGTCGGTGAAGATGAAGGTGGTGCCCTTGCCCTGCACGCCGCACGTGCGGTACAGCAGCTTCAGGTCCTCCAAGAAGTTCGCGATGTTGTACGACCTGAAACATCACACGTAATATTTTAGTATTTACTTATTTGAATTTCAATTAGACTGCGATAAAACTTAATTAAATTAAATTTGTGTAATTTCTGGAAATTGCAATTTATTTAAATTATGGCATAATGTTTTCACCTGGTGAGTGTGATCTGGAAAGTCTTGTAGCCGGCAATGAAGGAGGCGAGCTTAGTCAGTGACTGCTTGCCTGAGCCGCCCACGCCCACCAGCATTACGTTGCCGCGAGGGTGTCGGATCACGCGTGAGATCTGAGCACATTTAATAACACATTTCGTGTTAAGAAATATTACACGCCATTTTAGTCCAATTGATAACTGACCTTGACGAGGTGCAGCATGGCGTCCGGGAAGAAGACGAGGTCCATGCCCGCCCCACGCACCATCTCGTTGTACTGGGACAGGAACATGTCCAGCCGCTCACGCAGCTCGTCGAACCCGGACACCGGCTCGTACACCTTAGGTAGCTCCATGTCTGCGTCCTCGCCTTCCTCGCCAGTCGGCTCAGGTGCGTCCCTGTGACACAGCATCGTGAGAAGCGGCTAAAGTAATTCAAATTTTGCATATGCATGCATTTTTTCGCAAAATCATACGTGTAAAGAAGTATATTTTTAAAAAAAAAAAAGACATGATGATCATTTAGTTGGTTTTAACTGTCTACAATAACGTTTTGCAATTTAATGTTAAATAAGAATGGTTAATAAAGGTGGATGACTACCTCATGAAGTCAACGAAGACACTGTCCGGCTCCGACATGGTGCGGTAGGACGGCCCCAGGCGCTCCTCCACCAAACCCATCAGCTCGTTGGTGAACCACTCCTTGTCATTTTCAGCCACGAACCTGCGTCAAAGAGGGTAAAATGTTTTCAGTTTATTAGGATCTTTTTACAATTTATGAAACTGAAGGACATAATTTTCTTTTTAATTAAAAATTAGCCGTAATGTTTAGTATCGACCTCAATTTTTTTATTGCAGAAATGGATAAAGGGTGCAAAGTTTTTTCAGATTTTTTAGAGCCCAGGAACTATTTTTAAAAAATTATTGAAAGTTCTTTTTGTGACGTCACGAGACGCCGCTCCTTAAGAAAAAAAAGATAGGACTTGCCGCCGTGTGACGTCATAAAAGGGACCTTCAATAATTTTTTAAAAATAGTTCCCGTGCTCAAAAAAATCTGAAAACAATCAGGGTAGCATAACTTTGCACGCTCTATCCATTTCTGAAATAAAAAATTTTAATTTTAAGGTCGATACTCCAATATTATTATATTATATTTAATTAGTTTTTTTTTACTTATTGCAGCTCGTTTTTGCAGGAAATTTAATATAATTAATCTGAAAATTCCTTCTCCTTCGTGTTATTGATTGTACAGTCAACGTGGTGTTGGTCGCACCTGTCCGAGAAGACCCTGGTGCACTCGTGCTTCCACAGCACCATGACGACGGCCTCGGCCTCGATGACGGTGCACAGCGTGCCCACCATTCCCTGCCAGATGCGAGACAGGTCCCGCAGGTTGAACACATAGTGGAACTTGGCCGGCGTAGGTAGCAGCTGAGCCTGCAGAACACCGCGTACTGGTTAGGAAAAGTGGAGAAGCCTTCAAAGGGCATTTTGTATTTTAAATTTATATTTTAAATGGCATGAAAGAAATTAAGGTTCTAGGTCGGTCTGGCCATAAGAATATTAAAATGCAAAATGCTTTGTGGGTCTTTTTTTACCCAAAAAAAAATTTCGGCGAGGAATTAAGAGGTGGAAAAAAGAGCATATTTATATCAGTTATATGATTTCTTTCCCGAAATTATAAATTAAGGAAATCAAAACATTTAAAATGCGTTTTTATAAAGCTTTTTGACTAGAAAAGAACCTATAATTATTAAAAATATGTCACAATCATTTGATTATATACATTAATTATTAAATTAGCGATTGTATATAACAAAAGTATTGAAATACACAATTCAACCGTCAAAGAAGTGTACGATCCTCGACTATTTTTTTCAACCCTCAGGACAGGCCACCAAAAAAGCGAAACAACAAGGCACGTACCCTGGTGTGCTGCCAGAGCACTCTGGTGAGCGGCACGAGCTTTTTGACGAGGGCGCGCACCTCGGCGGAGAAGCCACGCTTCACGTTGTAGTGGCCCTCTCCGATCACCTGGAAGATCTTGTCGATCGACTCGTCGGTCGGCAGCGTGCAGTTGAAAATGCAGTACTGTCTCTTCAGGCGAGAAGGAATGTCATTGCGCCCTCCCCCTGTCAGACAGAGGAATTGAAACTGTTTTCATATAAATTTACAGATTTCAAATGTGATAAAATAAAATATTAATTAATGAAAAAAAGAAGGAAACGCTTCAATACAATAATAAGATTTTATACATACTTGAGAATTTCGGAAATTAATTCCTGCCTGATTTGATAAAAATTTGATTATTTTTTAATTTATTTAGAAATTTGTTGCACTTGGTGACTACAATACACTTTGTCTGACCTGGCTGTCCCATGGCTGCGACGAACTGCATGTCCACGATGGTGGTGAAGTCTCCTGGCTTCTCGAGGCTGTAGAAGCCGCGCATGTCCATCAGCTGACGCACGATCTCGTTGGTCACCTGGTCGCCCCACTCGTTGATCTCCGGCAGGTTTATGTCATCAATAAACACCGTCATCTTGCGGCCGCCGGGAGGACCGAACGTGTTGCCCATGCGTTTCTCTACATAGCTCTCGATCGTTTTCTAAACATCATTATAAGGGAAACTTATTTACGATACTGTAAAAATTATAAGGAATTTTTATTCTCATTTAAAAAAAATAGCTGGAAATTGTTCATATATTACTAATTATCTGTTAGCATTAAAATTAAATATATCCAATAAAAACAAAGGTAGCTAGTATGAAACAGACGAAGTGTGCCTTTTTTAAAATAAAGTTGCCTTAAAAATGACAATAATTCACCTGGAACTGGTAAGGACTAGTAGCAGAAGAAAAGTTGAAAATTCTACTCATTTGTGTGTCCGGGTTGGCTTTCCTCATGTACGCCTTCATCATAACGGTCTTTGCCGTGCCCTGCTCGCCGATCAGCATGACGGACTGCGGAGATAAAGGACGGTTAGCACTCGTAACTTACACTACACGCACGACTGTGTACCTTATCTTGCTTGGCGATCGTGTGGATGAGGTAGTCCATGCGCACGCTCTCGATGATAGGCACCAAGATGCTGCTGTAGTCAGGCGTGCTGTTCTCCGGGTACACGTACGTGCCCAGCATCGTGCTCCAATGCTCCCAGTTGCCTGGAAACGTAAACTTAAGTCAGCATTGTCATCTGAATATAATAAAGGGTATGCTATAAGAGATTTATATATTTGAAGAGTGAGATATCAAATTTATTGCTCATCGCATGAAATTATAGCTATGTGTAATAATTGTTACAATTTGGATTATAAAAGGGCTTCTTTACCGGCTGCGCTGACTGCGAAGTCATACACAGTGACGGGTTTGTGCTCGAAGGTCGGCTTGGGCAGATCCAAGGTCAGCTTCTGTCTCAAGTAGGCGTCAAACTGAACGCGGTCTGCGGTGTTCAGCAGTCCGCCCATCCCCCACACCAGCGAGAACACGTACAGACGTTCCAAGTACAGCTGCGATATTTGGGTGGAGCCTTTGCCGCCCTCCTGTTCTTCTTCCTCCTCCACCTCCACTTCCACTCCAGCTGTTTGGAAAATTGAGTCTTATTGACATGAGATATAAGAGTGAGAGTCACACGACACACGAGGTGCAGCTCTGATATTTGGGTAGCCTTACAATTAGCTACACTTCACTTCTACAGCTGTGCATGATGTAAAATAGGCCTTTTTAATTGACAAGGGACGGATGAGCAAGCGTCTGTTGCCATCTTGGTCAAACCGATATTTAAACTGTAGCAAAGAAACGTCAGTAAAAAAATATTTGTTACACGTGTAAATATTTTGCAGACAGATATAGAAACAACAAAAACGAATTAAAACGATTTTAGATCGGGTGGTACGCAAGAACTATATAGTATATATAGTCGTTGGGTGGTACGTACCTGCGAGTGCGGCCGCAGTGGTGGGGGATGGAAGCGCCGCCAGAGGGTCGATCTCGATTTCCACGGGTGCTGGTGTTGGCGGAACTTCCTCTTCAGCATCTGCGCTTTGCTCCTGAGGCACCAGGCCTTCCAGAATGTCCAGCACCTAAGGACAACATACCTTGAAACGACCTAACATGCCAAAATTTTGGGCTATGATCTTGACATTGAAGATGACGAGAGTGGAAGTATCGTATTTAATTTACAATAAAGTTCCATAACAAATATTAAAAGTTTTCATAATGTGAGAACGATAAAAATAATTTTTTGTGTCTATTATAAACATGATTAAGAAACAATTTTCATTCAAAACTGTTAATACCTGCTGAATGATGTTGCACTGCAGCACCTTCATTGCCGGTGTGAGAGACTGAGTCATCCACGAGTACACCAGCATGAATGAGTTCTCAAACAGCTCCTGGAAGATTTGCGTCTCTCTGGGACTCCTCTTCTTCAGCCACATGTTCAGCACGGGCTTCCAGTCCAGACCGGATGAACTCATGTAAACCTGAGGGGAACATGGACAGAAACGTTTCAAACATCAAACCTGCATGAAAGGTCAAAAATACAGTCCAGTGTTATAATCAATGTATGTAGCAAGTTAAAAGTTTGTTCATTTTAAATATTTGCGTTTAAACTTTATATTGTCGAACTAAATAGAAATAAATTAAATGCCAATGTGCTTGCTTTTTTCTGGTTCCTTGTGGAGCTTATGTAAAAGTAAAATTTCGATGTTTTCGGTCTCCAAATTTTAAAAAGCTGTTCTCATTACGTGGTGTCTATCACTTGCCATTCCATTTCGCGAGACGGTGGCGGGCGACGCGTTGTCAATGTTGTGAGGTTCGAAGATGATCTTGCAGGTGGGCGCCATGGAGAGACGGTCTCCGTTGGCCAAGGTCAGGGTCTTGTTGTCGTCCAGCACGGAGTTGAGGTTCTCGATCCAGATGCTGTCCACGGGGCCGTCCAGCACCAGCCACACGTGCTCGCCTGAGTACATGGTATATTATAATTAGCGGGAGGAATTTACGAAAACGCGCGAGACAAAATTCAAATGGGAGGAAACCATACGACGTGTAAATAAAAGGCATAATTATACAGCAGTCCTTTTCCAGAAAGAAAAATAAAATTCACAAGTTTTAAACAATGAATTGGAATTCAAGTTCATACAGGTTACATAAAAATCTAGGCATTGTTATCACCTTTTTTCAGCTTGAGCGTCTTGCGCCAGAGAGCCGAGAAGATGCCATCTGTCCAGTCGTTGGTGGCCACGTCCAGACGGCCGAACATCTGGGCCGCCGTGATCGCCTTCGGGTTCATCCGCATCTCTCTGTGACGACATGGAGAATATAACGTATTAAGTATCGTTTGCAAAGTATGCTGAATAAATTTAACTCAACCAACATTTTTTTTGTGCAATCTCTTAGTGGGAAATTTGCGAACAATGGATTATTGACCTCAATTTTTTTTATTGCAGAAATGGATAGAGAGTGCAAAGTTATGCTACCCTGATTTTTTTCAGATTTTTTAGAGCCCGGGAACTATTTTTAAAAAATTATTGAAAGTTATTTTTGTGACGTCACGAGACGCCGCTCCTTAAGAAAAAGATAGGACTTGCCGCCGCGTGACGTCACAAAAAAGACTTTCAATAATTTTTTAAAAATACTTCCCGGGATCTAAAAAATCTGAAAAAAAAATCAGGGTAGCATAACTTTGCACGCTCTATCCATTTCTGCAATAAAAAAAATTGAGAACAATACTCCATTTAAAGAAAATACGGAGAGAGATAATTTTCGTTTTAAAACTGGCAATACAAATTTTTTTCATTTTTATGGATTTTTGAAATTTACCTGTGTTGATTTCCCATGGCTGTGAGCGACCTCATGAGGACTTGAATGCACGTCGTCTTCCCCGCCCCAGTCGGTCCCAGGGTCATAATTCCGTGACGCACCCTTTGTGTCTCGTAGAGCTGTGGGCACATGAGGGTGACCAGTTTGTAAAAATATCCCAAGCTTTTTATTGAAAAATATTTTACAGTGACATTATATTATATACAAATATGCACCTGTTTAAATACGTACTGACAGTAATTAATTAAAATATAGTAAAATCGCGCCAATTATAAACAAATGAGTCATAATACGATACCGGGGAGTTTACCTGAATCAGCTTGAGCACCCAAGGCGGGTGGTACACGAGGCCGGCCTCCTCCACCTGGTCAGCGATGGCGCTCTCCAGGTCAGGGTAGGCCGTCTTCTCGAGCGTCTGGTTCGGGAACAGGTCGGACACGAGCGACATGAACAGCGGCTCGTCCTCGTCTGCAAACCAAATAAATATTCTCGTTTAAAAAAAAAATCGCTTTACGGACTAAATTTACTAGACTTTGCGCTTCACATACCAATCAGCTTGGACAGATTCATGTCCCTGAGTACTCGCATGACGATGGTGCTCTCCGAGTCCTTCACGTTCACTCTCTTCGCAGCTCCCAGGGTTCGAAGCACGGACAGAATGTTACGTAGACCGAAGTCGTAGTGGACCTAAGAGAATTTGATTAGATGATAATAAAAATTTACTTGATAATTTATTAATTTTTCGCTTGTGTAATATCAAATACACCATTGTGAGATTGGAAAAAAAATATTGAAACTCAGTTATTTCATTACAACGTTAAAAATTAATATTGAAATTAATCTTTTGTTTTTCATTCAACTATATACTGTATATAATCAAACAGTTTTTAAATTATGTTAAAATATGCGAGTTTCTCTACCTTCACCACCTCCACCATCAATATTGAATGCATTATTTTCACCATTATATAAAATTTTGGCTGCACAAAGACCAAGTACCTGCTTGGTGAGCTGCTCCTCGCACAGCTTGTACAGCGTGTAGAACTTGCGAGCCAGCGTGATGTTCTCCAAGAAGCCGCAGCTGGCCAACTTCACGCGGATGATGATCTGACGGTCGGGTACCATCATGGCCACCGTGCGGAACTGGATCTTCAGGTTCTCCGGCAGCTCCTTGCGGCCCGCGTACCCGGGGTTCTTTAAACATGGACCGAGTGTTAGGTACTTTGAAATCAAACGCAAGTATTGGTTTCGAGATGAGAAAGTCAAGACTTCAATTAAACTTCATTTCAGAAAATATTGTAAAATAGATTGTAATTTTGTATACTGCATTAACAAAATGTTTTAGAGATCTGTGAAATTCGGTCCTAGTAAAACTATAAAGACTCGATATAAACATTCTTTTCATAGTTTCTTAAAAATTTAATTAGCTGAACAAGCCGCGATTGTGTTTTTCTTAACAAATACGCCTTTCAGTGAAATTTTAATGAGTAATGGAAAAAAAATTACATAAGATTTCACTTTAGATCTCCATGAATATATAAAAATTGTTTATAATAATCCTCTCTTCATTATTATTTATATATTTATATGTATGAAAATGCCACCCCTTGAAATGGCGATCACACTCTGAAGTCACCCCAACTCGCAGCCTCTCACCATGGTGATGAAAATTCCAAACTCGGGACAAAGGTCGATGAGGTCACCGTCCGTGAAGACGAACTGGCGCTTCTTCTCCTTCTTGGCACCAAGCACCACGGCGATCTGCTGCGCCGCTACCGACAGCACGGGTAGTTCGATACGGTTGAACTCGTCGAAGCAGCCCCACGAGCCGGACTGTGCCAACCCTGCATCGTTGATAAATAAATCTTTCGTGCTTTTATTTTTCTTAACAATATAATATATAATTTATTCTTTCTTTGAGGGAAAAAATGTGCATGCGGTTTCCTAAAATTCATTTGTCCATTTGAGAAATAAAGCTACCGTTTAAATCAATACTTCTATGCTAAAAGGTGCTATCTGTAAGACGGCATGCTTCATGGGTTGCACGTTTAACCTGGTTCAATATAATTCAGCTTATATTATTTAAAAAAAATACTGAAAGCACATTTTGCTACTCAGTAGAGTATAATATATTACTTTCTATATCGAATTATTTTATCAATCTTCAAAATTATGATTATGAGCTATATAGATAAAAATTATGTCTTGTGATACTTATATAAAAGGTAATTTCCCTTTTTTTCCTTCCAAAAAACACAATGGCATATATAGTAAGACGGGGATAACTTACTTAGCGTAAAACTATATCATATTGGTAAAATTGATAGTTGTTAATATACATAATTATCAACCAAATATGGTTAGTTAAATTGATGAGAAAAAATTACTCACGTAGCAAAAAAATAATGATACAATTACTTATTTTAAAAGACGATTTATACATGACGTATTCCATGTACAACACCTTCGATGGTATATCCTGGTGTAGCCACGTTACCTTTGTAGATCCTACCGAGCCCTCGGTAGTCCATCTGATCGGAGCAGTTGAACACCACCACGTACTTGGCCAGGGTCTTGCCCATGTCCTTGACTGTCTCCGTCTTGCCCGTGCCTGCCGGGCCGCACGGCGCACCACCCATGCTCATGGCCAGCGCCTGCGCCAGCGTGATGTAGCACCTGCACACGTGGGTCGGATAATTAATAACTTCTTCACAAATGAAAATGTGTAATAAAGGCATATTGAAAAAATAATATTATTTGAGGCTTTCTTGAGAATAAAAGAAAATTGTTAATATATTTTTAACTCTCCTTTTACTATATGACGATCCAAAATATTATTTACAAATGATTAAGGTACATACAGAATCATTCTGCTTATAAGAAACTGGTCCCATGAATTAAAATTGGGTATTATCTCATTCTGCAGCGACTCAAATTTAATGAAATTTATTGATATTTTTTAAAGGCAGGTCATAAATAGATTCAGTTTATGTTGTAAGAGGATGACATTTCTTCCCCACCTGTCAGTGAGTGGCGTGATAACGAGTCTCTCTGTACACCCCAAGTACTCGTTCTGGTAGGTGAAGTTGACGTCAGTGATGGATATGAAGGTCTTGTCCATGTCTTCTTTGAAGTAGAACCGACATTGCTTGAGCCACTCGAAGTCGTTGATGTGACGGACGTTGATGCGGCACTGAAAACACCCAAACATCAAGTCACTATGCGTAATTATAATTACTAATTTTTCCTATTTCTTGTAAGATAATTAAAATGGTGTTGAAAATATATCCTTTTAGTTCATTTTTAGTAGTTGTTAATGCAAGAAATTGCTTTAACTTTTAACCAAATATTGCATATAACAAATACATTAGAATTTTAAAGGTACTATATATAACATTGCCACAAATAATATTAATGAGCATTCGATTAGGATTATTTTTTTTATAAATCCAAATTATTATTTTTTTCCTATGATATGCCAACTAGCTTAAAGATGGACTTAAAGAGTATTGTCAGCGCACCATGATGTCGAAGATGTCCCGCTGGTGCACGTGGATGGTGATGAGCGTCTCGAACTTGATGCGCTCGATCCTGGTGAGGTCACGTGTCGTCTGGTCGATCAGCGTGTTCAGCAGCTCCAGGAACTTATTGTTGGTCTCGCCCATCGCCTTCTTGTCCGCGCGGGCCTGCAGCAGCGCCGCCTCAGAGTCCCGAGTCCACACCATCTGAATGCCCAGGATACCAACCTGCAAGCAGCCAGAATTAAGCAACAGGCTTGAGAATTAATGAATATTACTATTATATATCAGTCTTCAGTAGTTTTACTGTATATTTTAAGAGACATCAAGTCAAAATCGTAGTCTACAAAATAACACTGAATACTAAAATACACAATTTTCTTTTCTTTGAGGTCAATCAATAATTATTCAATTTTCACTGGATTCCAATTTCAAGATGTTATAAACCTTTGACTTTTTTGTGACTTTCATTTTAAACAAGTTCACCTGAGCCGGCATTTTGTCGAGGAAGCCTAGGATGTTGAAGTTGGCGTCGTTGATGAGCGTGAAGCCAGAGCGGATGATGGAGTGGATGGACTGCTGGGAGGTTTGAAGCAGCGAGGTGAGCCACGTCTCCACGCTGCCCTCGGCCCGCACCGCGCGCTCCAGCTGACAGAAACGAGAATTCAATGCTTCTTTAACAGTCCGCGTAACTGTAGAAAAATTTTCTCAAACATTCAGAAATTATTTCATGAAATTTGTTGCGATATTCATGCACTTTATACCCAAAAAATACAACTAAATTATTTATATATATTTAATAATTTCTGCATGTTTGTATTTTCCTTTTTTGACAGTACAAATTAATCTCGGAATGCATATCACGTTACATCATGTGTCAACAAATTGTGCTCCTTTACACGACGAGATTGCTTTCAAGTCCTAACAAGTCGTCTCACCTGGATGGTCTCCCCCTCGGACGAGATGATAGCCAGCATCTTGTTGTACTCGATGTCGTGGAAGCGTACGTAGCGCGTGTTGTCGAAGATGGACAGCAGGTGGTTCTGGATGGTGTGCGAGTCCGAGGCCTGGCCCAGGATCTCCAGCAGTGCGGGGTCCGACACGAAGAAGAACCGCGGGAACATCATGCGCTTCTTCTCCAGGTACCTGCACGGTACATTGGCAAATTGAAATTTTAAATTAGAATTTAAAAAAATAAGATAAAATATTAATAGTGCATGATTTTTTAAAATTGTGTTAAGATTTTATAAGATAACTGTTCAAAATTAATTTTCAAATTTGTGATGTTATAAATTGTTTTATTTATTCTTAATTAGAGGTAACATTTGTCCAACACAACACACCTACGTGAGTATACGTGCAAAAAAGTGTAAATATAATTAAGTCTTACCCGCTGAGTGACTTCTGGCAGAGCTCGAGCTGCTCTTGCAGGTGCGGCAACAGCTGTTTCAAGAGGTCATCTCCCACGCAGCATGCCACCACGCCGGGCGTCTCGTGCGCGCGCTGCATGATCTTCTGCCACGACTTGTCGATCTTGCTGAAGCGCTTCGCCTCCTTAGGCAGCTGCTTGGCGATGTCACCACCCACAAACACGGCCTCAAGGTACACCCACATGTTCTGGACCAACAGCCATCGCTCCAGGATCTCGTTTGTGTTGGACAGATCGCCAACCCACTGCGAGATCTGTTTGCGGAACGGAGCGTTGTACCTGCGTCAAAGAGGTTAATTGTAGTTCAATAATATAAAAAATATGAGCTGGTAGTTAATTTAATTTTCTTCTGTGATCTCACCTGTTTGATAGCAGTGATCCAAGCACCATGAGACTGTCCTCAAGCTGTCCGATCGTCTCAGCGGTTGTGTCACCCCTCAGCAGAAGTTCTCCGCGGTTGTTGAACGTCATGAAGGTGAGTTCGTGCACTGACCATTCGTTGGTGACCTGGCGCAACTTGGCTTCGATGTCCTTCTCTTTCATCGCAGATATGCAGATGTCCTGAGAAAAATAGCAGAATAGTTATTATTATGTAATTGGGAGAGAAGAGGGAGAGAGACCTCAATATCCTCCTTGCACTGCAGTAGCGGTGCCTCCAGGATGTGTTTCAGGCAGAAACCCTCACTGTCCAGGTCGAATGTGTGGTGCGTGACCTCCATGATACGCTGCCAGTGCCGCGGCTTCATTGCCTTGTTGGCCATCAGCTCCAGCAGGGGGCACATGTCGTTGAAGTCATCGATCGTCCTCTTGAGAGCGTGGAACGCTGGCCACTCCTTCAAACCCTTAGGCAGCTTGCGGCATCTAGTAATTTTATTATAAAAGCATTAATTCTAATGATTTTCATAAACATATTGTAAATTTCTCGACATTGCATTACTAATAAGTTAATAAACATCAATAATGGCACGTGTTGACTATTGCAAGCACCTGTTTTGGAACTCCATGAGCTCGTTGTTGATCTCCTCGATGTTGACGTCGCCCCACGGAATGTCGTAGTAGCTGCTCACGCGGTCGATCACGTCGTTGTACAGCTTGTACAGCTTCTGCAGCAAGTTGAGCTCCTTGCGGATCTGCGCCAGTTCGGGGTACTCCGTCATGGGCAAACCAAACAGCTCCTCGCCGCTCTGGTACGTCTGCAGCTTCCGCCACATACCGTCAAAACGGTTCTGAAACCAGAAAGAGTAATTTTTGTAACATAAAACAAGACTTACGATCATTCTCAAGCATTTTTTTTTTTCAATTAACTTTAACTTTTTGTAAGAAATACTACAAATTCACAAACATGTAAGTAATAGTTTAAGACATTTTCAAATTATTACAGCTACGTGACATTACCTCATGGTTTATGAAACATTGCTATTATAATAAGTAACGATTTTTTTATATTTCTAGTATTATCTTATTTAGTTCCATTATTACATCCAACCACAGAAAAGAGGGTAAGGGGGAGCCAGTAGGAAAGATTTTTGCGACAGCAGTCACAAATAATCCATCCCAACAACAGCAAGTTTGTTATTATTTGCTTACAAATAATTATTTCTTATTAAAAATTTCGCATGCCATGAGGTTTCAGTAACTTTATTGTTTTCTAATTATTTAATGCCAAAGTACCAAAAAAATATTCATATTTCATATCAGAGACAACAATCCTTTTGTATAATTACTATAATATAACTTGAGGTACCGGTACCAGCTGCACGCACCTGGAACACGATGAGTCTGTCCGAAGCCTCCCTGGGGGTGAGACCTGGCATCATGGGCCCCGAAGTACGATACTCGTGGCAGTACTGGATGTTGTCGCAGCGGAATCTCTGCAGATTCCTGCGAAGGTCCTCCTCGAAGTGCGGCTGCATGTTGAGCAGCAACACGTGCACGTCGAGAGCACGTGCTTGCAGACGCTGCCACGTGTACCTCAAATTGTCCACCTGCTCCAGGTCCTCGCGGTCCACCGGAACCTCGTACCTGCTCACCACGTTGAACGCTTCCTGCAGAACAACCAGATTCTCAAGAACAAACAGTGTCAAAAGTAACCGTTTTTATATAACGATATATTTTTCTTTAAAGTCTTCGTGAAATTTATTTCAATAATATTCGTGTGAAATTATTTCCTCGATGATACATTCTGAACCTTGCAAAACACAAAATAAAATACTGCACAAAAAGCTTTCTTATGGTCCAGTCCATCTTGATGTTCAGTGTTATTATGTGTCGTAAACAATACGGTCTGTTCTAACAGGTGTGCTATATGTCAGCGTCTCCTCACCTCGATGGGCTCTATACGCAGCTCCATGTCCACCTCCTGCTCGCGGATCTTCTTGAGCGTGTCCATGACGAGCCTCACGTCGTCCAGGTCTCTGATTGGCCGCTCCAGCTTGCGGTCCATCTCGCTCATCACGGCGTACACATAGTCCATCTCGCGCTTGTACTTCTTGCGCAGCGCCTGGCCGATGCGGTACGTGCACGCCTTCACTTCAGTCAGCAGACCGAACTTGAGACGCTCTGTACAACACGACAAAGTCATGAAACGTAAATATCACCTTTCTGCACTCGATTTTCTAGCACAGGTATATTTATATTACATCTATAGCTGCGCTAACAGCATGTACTGTACAAACTCTGCAAGGGCTTACGAAAAGATCTATAGGTAAAACTTCAAACAAAAAAATAAATATATGCTGTGCATTTTGTTAATGCACAGCATATATATATATATATATATATATATATATATATGTTTTTGTTAAAAAACAAAAAAAAAAAAAACAAATAATTTCTGTAATCATACATTAAAATTAGTTAATTTGGGATAAAATGCATTTTTTCACTCTACAAAATTTCATATATATGCACTTAAAAATATCACAAAAATTGATGCTCAGATGATAACGTCAATTTATTTACTTCATTTAGCTGTAGTTTCCTCTCCTATGACAGGAGCACATGAAAATTAGTACAGGTGAGACAGAGGCGTGGATGGGTATGTTATAGCCAATAGAAATTGCAAGTCACAAGCCACACCTGTTGAATCAAGGCTGCATAACTCATGCAGAAGGTTCGAGACGATGAATGGATTTTACACAGATGCAAAGATTTTGCTTTATTCTAACGGCTCACTCTGTTGCTGACCTTCAAATTAGATGACATAAATTGAAACTGTATTAAAGTAAATTATAATAGTAATATTATAATTAATGTACACAACACACATTCTAAAGCCTATATTACACGATACAATTTTTCTGATTATTGTATACAATTTTTTCTTGCAAGAAAATTTCCTCTCAATACAAACAAATGGAGATTAAATTTTCTTGTATGGAAAAATTGTATACAATAATCAGAAAAATTGTATCGTACGTGTGATACCGGCTTGAGATAACTAATTGTTTCTTTGCTCGAGTGGCCACGATGCCTGGCGTACCTGCGGAGACGACGAGGCAGTGGCCGAAATAGTGGAAGTCCGGCTCCACGTTGAGCTGCGCGTCGAGCTCTCCGTGGAACCTGAGCAGCGACTCGAACTCGACGAGCCCGGCCTGCAGCATGTCGCGCCGGTCCTGCTCGCTGCGCCACAGAGCGCGGTACGGCTTCCAGCGCTCCAGGAACTCCAGCATGTCCTGACCAGCAAGTTTAATAAAGTCACCGTGACTTGTTTCAGAACCATGATAGTTTTGAATTACTATGTCATGCTTTTTATGAGCCTATCAGGAAGCAAAATGTTTAATGATATTTTCAACAGGTTTTTATTTATATAAGAGTATATGCTTTAGTTGCTTCCAGATCCAGTTGGTAAAAAAAAAAAAAAAAAAATGCGTTAATAAAATAATTAAATATGCCCCTACTATGGCTACGCGGCTATGGTAACAAATACAATATAGATAACGTCTATAAAGAAAAATAATTTTCATTCCTGTATGAATTTTTGCATCTTTATAAATCAATAAAAAGAATAGAAGTATTATAGAAATGGAATTAATAAACATTATTGCAAAGCTAGTCGCAGGGAGCGCCTGGGCGTTTACAAAGAATAGTATATTTTCTGGGTTATAAGGGAGTCCCATTATAGGTCAGTATGGATCCATCCTCTTAATCCTACTTCCTTCACTGGCTAGACTTCTGTCACGTTGAAACTGTTTCCTGTTAAAATGAATTACAGATCAGCTCGTGGCCGCGATTGGTGCCTGCCCCTACCGGCTTGACCTCCTGAGTGCAGGTGGAGAGTAGCGACAACGTCTTCATCACTTCCTTGTTCTCCAGGACCACGTTGAAGAAGTTCTTCTGCTGGTGCGGGAAGTTGGGTCTCTCCTCGGAGGCGATTCGGTAGATCCTGCGTCGACGCTTTTTGGGGTCGTCTTTCTTGCGCTGGCCCTGATCGAGTTGTGAGACCAAGTCACTGAGGACGCCGGTCGGTCGCATCACCAGTCGCTTCCAAGCCTGTTTCTGTCTCGCAAATTCACACGCCCAAACATTCGACAAGCACACAGGGGAGAGGGCGGGGGAGGCGGGGGCAGAGAAAGAAAAATTAAAGTTTGAATAAAGTAGGCTAAGAAAGTTATTAGCCGTGTAAAAAATTTAATATTATTATCGATATGAAATGTTATTGATTTAGATGATTGTAAAAATATTTAAAATTGACAATATTCTGTTAAAAAATTACGATTAAATTGTTTATAATAATATTAATAAACAAGATATATGATCTGTTTGAATTTTAGCATTTTACGATTTTTACGTTTAACTTTATATTAATATATATAGTTCTTCGTTGATTAATTAATATTACTGACTTAATAAACTTACACGGTATTTATGAATTGAATTTCATTTATTAGAATATGGAATCATTAAACTGTAAAAAATGTTAATTAAACAGTAATTTTATGGTTCTAAATATTTATAGAAATTATAGGTATACTATTTACGTTATATAAAATATATTTATTTATAAAACATTATTTATTTAGATATTTTTTATTTAAAGTGTGTGGTTTGTATTTGATGTTATTTTGCAACAAGCAGTGTGTAATGTGTTGTTTTTACATGCTATTGTAATAGCACATTTATATGCAATAGGAGCTACTAGTGCTGCTTCAAATCTCTTGCTTATTTAAAAGACAACAAGGAAGGGTAGATAAGGAAGGATCTATTTAGGAACTATAGTCAGTATATGGTTCTAAGAACGGAACAATATTTCACTGAGATGGAAGTAAAGTTCACGTTAAAATAATAAAGGTAATCTCATGGCATGAACGTGTAAAATGTCATTATTTCCATAAGTATATCTTATAGTGTATCTTATATGATAGAAAAAAAAACTTTAGAAGAATTAACCAATAAGTAACAGTATTGCCAACTTATTGTTGCATGTTGAAACAACTCATTGAATAGAGAAAAAAAATAGATGAATTAAAGCCAACTAAACTGCTCTCTCAAAATCAATACTATTAGTTTCTGATTAGTTTAAAAAAATAATAATGTATTAATAAATCAAGAAAAAAATATCATTATAACATGAAGATAACCCATACTAAGTTTACTTGAACTCTTACTTACTCTCAGTGCGGTTTATCAATAGATCACAATAGATAATAGAGGTAAAAGCAGTGCTGAGGCCACTCACCAAACATTCCAAGTATATTTTATAGCTGTAACTTATCACTGGTTTGTTAAAATCTGGTTAGTATAATATCGATTCTGCTAATGTGTTGCCCAAGGTACCTGCTGGATCTTGCCCCCCGTCCATTGGCCCACGCCCTTTGCCACGTTGGTGATGTTGCGGCCCGCGGAGATGAGCGCCTCCTGCACGTCGTCCAGGCTCGGTCGCACTGCCACGTTGGGGATCATCAGCGACGCGTGTAGTAGGAACACGGGGCGGGGGGACGCGTTCACTGTGGAGAGTTGGCAAATAAAGAAGAGTGGAATAGAGATTATCAAGAAAACGCATTTTATTATTGGTATATACTGTAATTATGATGACTTGCAAGCAACTCTTATGCTCAAGAAACACTAAAAGAACATAAATACGATCCATATGGTAATGATAGCATAAAAATAATTATTTCATGTTTATTATTTGTTTTTAATTTTTCCAGGTTTAGTGGCAAAACTTCATAAAAAAATAAGAAATATATTTACATTTTTGTGTAAGTTGCTTATTCGTTAAACAGGAAGCTAGTTCCTCAAGCCAAACCTTTCACTGTTCTCCGTGTTCTCCATCACTTACCGGTCTCAGGGTCCGCAGTGAACCTCCTCCTGAGCACGTCCAGGGAGTGTCTGGTGACCCTGATGAGCACGTCAACCACCTTGCGACTGTAGTACCTGCGCATCTCACTCACAGCGTTGCGTACCACGTCCTGCATGGCCTTGTTGAGACCCCCGCCAGGGGTCTGCAACAGCGTCTGTGGTTGCTCGAAGCACTCCCAGATGACGCTCCAGTCCTGCTGCTGCTGGCCGCCACCCTCCTGCTGCGCAGGTGCAGTCGAACCGCCAGCACCACCAGTAGCCTGCTCGGAGTTACCCTCGGGGTTGGTGGAGTCCTCGTTTGTCCCTGTGTGTGTGTGTAGATATAGTCACTACAAATAACTGCATGTTATTGCTGATGGTAGTGTTGGAATTTAAACAGATTCTATTCTGAGGCTCTATGTAGTTTGTCAATTTTACGTAAAGAAGATTTACCTTCAGTGACGAGGAAATCGAACTCGTCCGGTTCGCCACTTGACTTGAAGGCCTGCGAGGCTTTCTTGACAAGCTCCAGCACCTCTTCAACTGCCTCCTCAACCATCAAGCTCTTGCGGTGGAGCTCCTACAGCAGAGAAGATGTCAGTAATTTTGATAGCGTAAAAGAAAAAAAAAATCCCTTTCTGGCAATCAGCAAACCCATTTTAAAATCTCTCTACATACTATTTTAAAATTATTTTTAGTGTTAAAACAACCTAATATTACTGTAAAACTGTCTATGCTCTTGAAACTCCAGAGTGCTATTTCGCTAGGCCATCACCACGTGCTCACCAGCGCGGCCTGCACGCACGTGACCTCGGACTTCTCCACGAACTCGTCCACGGTCCACGGCTTCTCGTCCGGCGGTAACGCGTGCAAGTTTATCTTCTGCATCGAGGAGAGCACTTGCAGGATGCGGTTCGTGTAAATGTCGTGCACCCTGCCGCATTACATAAACATAGGCCGGCATGTTAATATGATGAGTATAATTGTAATATCAACACTGCTAGTATTATAAGCTAAAAACAAGCAAATTAATGAGGACTTTCACTGTAAAATAAAAAAAAAATAAATAAAAAATACATGGGTTGCACAATATATGAAATTTTTAAATTTTTATGTTTTTCCAGGCTGTTACTGTACAAATGTAACATTATTTATAAAGTTTGGGATGTAAATTATGCAGGTAAATTTAACTTCTTTGTGGTTCAGTACTACAAAACTATTTAACATAATTGTTGTTGTTTTCATCTTAATGAGCAGAAAAAGATTTTTTTTTAAAAATATGACAATAAAATTTCACCCAAGCATACAAACTCGCTCTCCTCACCTCCCCTCTTTATTATACAATTTGTATGTGTTGTCTCCGGAGCACTCCCGCAGTTCATTATATCCTGTGACGCTCTCGTTATATGCAGTACACCCACCTTCATGTCGTAAACATTGAAGTATATACTTTTACGTACGTAACGCGTGCAACCAAGGCAGCGTTAGTTTGTACACAATTGAGAGACACCCCAGACCAGACACAATGGACAAGGAATACGTGTTAAAGACATGTGTATTTCAAAGGAGTTCTAAAATAAGTATCTTTTTTTTCTTTTGTAATAAGAGATATATTCGAACTGTGGAACTTCATAAGTTCAGAGCTTATGCTTTTGTGCTCGATACACTTAATTTTTATACTGTGGGCATAAGGTTGATTAAGTGCAGAAAATTATATTGGGCAGAGTTGTTGATGAACAGAATTTAATTAAATCCAGAATTGATGCCTCAGAGCTTTGTAATATTTTGCTTCGCTATTTAGTTTTATTGAAATCAAATTGTGATAAACTAACCTCACCTAATCTATAGCAATTTTTTTACAGTTTTTTTAAATAATCCACTTTATCGTAATTTAAAATTATGTAATGCATTCACGATCGGATACATTCTCCGCCCTGCTTGCATGATTTTCGTTTCTCGCGTACCTGGTGACAAGCACGTCAAAGCTGCGGATGGCCTCGAGTCCATTGTGACTGAAGGCGCGCCACTCGGGGTTGGTCCACGAGATGGAGTGCAGGCCGGGCGCCAACATGGCCGCCAGCCGCATCAGATGGGGCAGGAAGAGCGGCCGGACCTCCAGCTTGACGCGACGCACCGTAGTCGTGAACTCGTTAAGCAGTAGCTGAATATGCCAAATGGTCAACTCTAAATAGTTTTATGTATGGTATATTGTAAAAAAACAACATGCAATAATCTTATTATTATTTTATGCGACACAAGTAAATTTAAATAATTTAAAATTTTGTTAACTGTAGTCAGGGTAGCAGCTAAAAGAGTGTCTCATTTTATCAACAGCTGGATCATGCTGGTATACCATTACAGTGATCTCTACCATGGAAATTGTGTTCCTAAAATTTGGTGTTCTCACTCTATGACTTTTCAAAAACAAAACTCAAGCTCAAAATAAATACCAAGAAGGTCAATAAAAGAAATCTGTATTATTAATCCATTTTGCATTTGATATTTCTTGACCGGACACCTCGCCAGGATGACATTCCTCAACAGCCAATTTTCGGTGCTGCATCATTTGGTGTGACAGGTCTGACCGTCTCACCTGCAGAGTGTCATTGACGAGCGTGAAGTAGTTTCTCTTGGAGAGCAGCGTGCGCGCCACCACGGGCACGGGCACGTTCATCTTGGCCATGCAGTCAGCCTCGCGGATCAGCAGCGTCAGCCGCGGGTCAAGGTTCACTCGCAGCTTCCCCGACTTAGGACACATGGAGAGCAGTGTCTGTTTCAGACCTTCGTCCACCATCGTGATCTAGAGCACCACAGACATAGCACATCATGGACCATCTAAATAGCTCGATGTAATAAATAGAAATGGAGTATCAACCTCAATTTTTTTACTGCAGAAATGGATAGAGGGTGCAAATTCATGCTACCTTGATTTTTTTCAGATTTTTTTAAGATCGGGAACTATTTTTGAAAAATTATTGAAAGTCCTTTTCGTGACGTCACGAGACGCCGCTCCTTAAGAAAAAGATAGGACTTGCCGCCTCGTGACGTCAAAAGAAGGACCTTCAATAATTTTTTTAAAAATATTTCCTGGTCTCAAAAAAATCTGAAAAAAATCAAGTTAGCATATAACTTTGCACCCTCTATCCATTTCTGCAATAAAAAAAAATGAGGTCGATACTCCACCAAAGATAAAACAGCAATACTACAATTAATAGATAATTGAACTATTTATTTGTATATGAATTTGTTATTCAGTATTATTGTGTGTAGTAGTACAACCTGTAATTTAATTACATTGATTGAAAAGTGTAAAATTTGTGCCTCCGATTCCTTACGTTGTGGCTGGTCCAGGTCTTGATCATCTCCTGCTCGTAGGCATGCAGCGTGGTAGCCACGGTGGCGTAGCGGCGCACCACTTCGGCCGTGGCGCTGAGACTCTGCAGCACCGGGTGGGCAGACACGCTCTGCACCAGGTCCTGCAAGTGGCACTGCAGCGACCGCACCCACTTGATGCGACCTGGATCACGTCAGCATATTACAGTTTGTATGATGTAGCAACTTTGTTACCCGCTAACTAGATAAATATTTTACTTATCGGAATAAAAATAAGTAATTTTTTATCTTGATCTTTATGAAATATTTACTCATTTTCAAAATGAAGACTATTTTTAAAAGCTTATCGATACTGAAATATAATAATATGTATGGATATAATTTCTATATACCTGCAATCGGAGGGAAGTTCCTTGGTAGCATAGGATCGTCTCGTTGTTTGCGAAATAATTTCAGAATCCTCTCGACTTCCTTCTCACAGTACTTTAGAACTCGGTCGTACTTCTCGTCCATTTTCGTGAGTGGGATTTTCTCGCTCACCTGAAAAAAAGACACTTTCACATTGACGCACGGAATATTACGTAACACGTACCTTCTCGAAGCGGACCAGGAACTTGATCCCCTGAGGCGTCTCCCACACGCTGGCGAAGTTCTCCTCGATCATGTTGCCAATGCGCTCCTTGAGGGCGTCGATCCTCTCCATGAAGTTGTCGTAGTCCTCGTCGAACTCTTTGTTGCGGTGGTCCAGGTAGTCATATGTCTTGTTCATGATGCCGTTCTTCGCCTCCTCGAACGCTCGCATGGACTCTTCCAGCGCTGATCACATCAAAATCGTTGATATATTTTGTATGCATAAAATAGTGCTGGGATTTGAATTTATGTAAACTTGCGTTACAAATGAATATAGCAAGTCATTGGTTACTTATATAATGAGTTCAAATTGGTGTGCAATGAAAATTCAATGAAATGATAAAAATAAGATTCTTACCTTCTCCCAAAAGCAGCCCTGCAAAACAAAGAAATTGATTAATCAGAATTTTTAATAATTAAATCACAAACATATTTAACAAACTGAATTCAGATGCAGTTAAAATGAAAAAAAAATCGATATCCAATTTAAAAAAAAAAAAAAAAAAAGCTAAAAAGTAAAAAAAATACAAACATTTGACTCATTCTGAGAGTGTTTTTTAACTAAAATTTTTTCTCACCTTCCATTCTCCGTTCGAAGAGCAAATTATAATCGTCGACGAGGTCAAACAGAGAGATGATTTTGCTGAGGCGGTCGCAAAACGTGTCGAACTTGCCAAAGACATAGTTCTCCGAGAAGCCAAAGGGCGTCTGCCCTGGGATGAAGGGCTGCCCCTTGACGGTCTGATAGGTGGAGTGGTACACCTGGTTCAGGTTGATGCAGTGCTGCAGCTTCTCGCGGACCTCGGTACGCGGCTGTGACCAGATGGTCTCCTTGCCGCGACACGTCACGTACAGTTTGCACGTCTCGATCATCTGGTTCGTGATCTGCACGAGGACGGCGACACGCGTTAGTAACATTGTCGTTTTATATAAGTAAACAAATTATATACGAAGCTTAACTAATGTAATATTAACCTTTTACTGTTTAATTTAAATGGATGCAAATAAATTATACAATTCATTGTCTGTTAAAAGTCATAATATGAAATTGACGTTAATTGACTCATATGACGTTTGGCTTAAAAAATTTAAAAAATGTTTCGCATTTTCAATATTAATTAATTAATTTATACAATTGCGAACAATTTTAAAAAAATTATCATTTTTACACAGTTAATTTTTTTAACAGTAAAGTTCTACATTGCATATGATAGAGAATCTGAAACTTAATTCTTTAGCCTATAATATACACAAATTAATTACACTTCAGTAAGTTCGCAAACTACTAAAGACGTATTAAAACTGACCTTGACCATGAGGGAGGAGGTCCGCTCGGTGGTGTTGTAGAACTTGGAGACGGAGTGGATGAGGCGCACGGTCTGCAGCAGGCTGAGGATCGAGTCCTTCATGCGCACCGGGTCGTGCAGGTACAGCGAGTGGCAGCATTTCTCCATGGACTGAATGAACTTGGCGTTGTCGCGAGCCTCGTTGTAGCAGAACGTGATCTTCTTGTCGAGCTCGCGCCACTGCTTGAGCGACTTGGAAAAGCACAACTGCAGGCACAGCAGCGTCATCTGGACCTGCCACCAAGAATTAATTATTAGCGTTTTAGCCAGACATTATTTTAAAAGATTTAAGATTTTTAATTCAGATTTTTTTTTTTTTTTTTTTTTTTGTTAGATTTATTTACAGTTAAGTTGATTTAAGAGACGTAAAAGAAGCTCGTGTTACCTCGTGACTTTGTAGGTGGGTGACGATTTGTGAGAACTGAGCTCCTCGTCGTTTCCAATACTCCAGCTCATCTTGAGGACCACTTGAGTCGTTCTCTCGTCGTAACTGCTGGCTTTCCATCACCACCTAAAATAAAAGGCCATGTAACTGAAAATACTAGAAACAACACATTGGTTATGTAAAACTATCGAGTTGAAAAAATTCTACTTCTTTTTACCAGAAAATGTATCACTTGAAGATATTGTCAGGCTGTCTCACCTCGTGGACCCGCTTCATCCAGAGCTTGAGTCTCTCCTCCAATCGTGCAATTTCGTCGGGTTCCTTCGCCAGCTCTCGTGCTTCCTCGGGGTTGTTTACGTGTCCCACCAGGCTCGAGTCGTCGTCGAAAATGTTGCGCTCGCTGCACACCTCCTCGCAAACTACAGTAGAAAGATAATTATCACACTTTAAAGTTGTAGCTTCTCAGTGTTAAGTTTGCCACCTTGTTAAATTAAAAAATATTGATTGAAGGTAAATGAAATGCATTATCTTAGAGCATTAAAAATTATAAGAATATTTTTTATAGATAATTTTTAAACCCTTTTGCAACTATTTAAAGATTCAATTAATGTTCAGGTCCATCATTATCTAACTCAAAGGGCACGCTGACCTCTAAGCGCGCTGCAGAAGGAGCGCAGGCCTGGCAGCAGTTGGTTGCGCACCATGGGGCAGTTTGCCTCGTCGTCCTCTGCGTCTGGTGCGGGGTGAGCCAGAGCCTCCATGAACACGTGCTCCACGATCCGCTCGATGGTGCTTACCAAGCCGACACGTGTCACGTCTATGATCCCGCAGAACAAATCCTGTCGCGCGGACAGATATCCACCATATATATACCATAACTGACTAACTTAACCGTGATTTACACACAACGCTTAGAGCTCAATAGCAGATCAGGCTAGTTATTAAAAAGCATTATACCGTAATAACTTTTAAAAAATTGTGCTTATATTTTCTACGAATATAATGAAATGAATAGTAAAAAAAAAATATATTGGGGTCATCTTTCATTTGAAAAATTAAATGATGATTTTTCTCTCATAATTAAAACTTTTTGACCCTACGTGCTTAATTAATTATTGCAGCTGTTATTAGCCTGCACTTGCCTTGTGGAACCCTTCCTCGGGCAGCTGTTTGCTGATGTTGAGGCGGAACATGTAGATGCAGATGCCGGTGAGTGGCACGCTCCATCCGTCCGTCAGGAAAAGTTTTTTCTTGGGCGGGTGATGGTGGTGGCCGCTCGTGCTCGCCTGACCCTTGCTCGGGGCGGGCTGGGTCACCGCACGGGACGGGCCAGCTTTTGCCTGGGTGCCAAAAGAAGTGTGTAACATCCAAATCACACCATCACTACCGTTTATTAAGTCTATGTAACTGAATTAGCAAAGGTTAATGACAGCCCAAGAATTGTTTATTAAAATTTAGAGCTATAGTATTTTTTATTTTAGTTTATATTTTTCAAATTTATTTACGAACTCTTTCTCTGTAAATGTTACGGTAGGAGCTATATAGTGATTAAGAAATTTCAAACCTTCATTTTTACCGCTATAAATTTGTGATAAAATTTTAATCGAATGACGTTAATGATTTTTAAAAATATATATATTTTTCTATACAGAAAGCACTCTTAGATGTGTTTTTAAATGTAAAAATGAAGTTCCTCTCGATTTGCAATTCCATTCAAATTGATCGACATTTTTAAGTGTAGCTTTTAAGTTTTTTTCTTTCAGTTATATAAATAATAAACGAGTTTATTTTTATTTGAATATCAATAGCGCAACATTACAAAAGAGGAAGTTTAAAAGGAAATTTTATCTTGTAAACTTATTATCATACATCATTTGATATTGAAAATAGCAATTTCCAGCAAGTTAGCATGCAGCAGCACGCAGCAGGCGTGATAGTTGATTTGCTCTAGTTCGCACGATCTGGCATGGTTTCACACGCACCATCCACCATCTCGCGTGTTTACCTGGTCAGCGAGCGGCGGAGGGTCTGCCTGCTTGACCTCCTGGTAGTACCACAGCAGAGTGTTGCGCATGTGCGGCAGGAACAGCTGGTTGATCTCGTCCAACTATAAGCAGCCTCGTTAATTAACTTGATGTTTCCTGGGCAAACTTCTGCCTATCAAATTAAAAATAAAACTGGGCTAAAACAATAAAAAACTTTGAATGGAGAAAATTAAGTTATTTCCACGTATAATATTTTTTAAACATAATTGACAATGATTTTAATTAACTTATTTCTTATGTTTTGAAACTTTCTCATATTTATGAAGAAATTATATGAAATTAATATGTTGTAAAGTTTACTTCTGATGCATGTTCTTTTCTTTTCAGTCAAATCTCTCGAGCTTTGTAGCTCCATTCTGACGTTCTCGACGTTCTCACCATATTGCCCTCGAACACGTGGTCCATGATGTCCGCACGTGTCAGCCCCGTGGCGTCAATGAGCAGCTGAAAGGTGAACTCAAGCCGCGGGTCCATTTCTCCACGGCGCGCCTTCCGCTCGCACTCCTCGCGCCGCTTCTACAGACACATGGACAGCATTTTTGAAGAGAGTGGAGAAAAATATGTAGAGTACATACATGTAGGCAGCCTTCTATATAATTATGTATCTCCATTTTCTTGGCATACATTTTGACAGGAAATGTATATGTCTGCATGGCTGTGTTTCAATTGGCTTAGAAATTGTGATATCTTCAGTCTTGCCATAGTCTAAAAAATAGCTTATCTTCAGCTAGTCCAGAAAGTCCAGAACCTTTGAGAAATACAACGGTTTTGACTATTTTATCATATGTGCCTTTACGGTCTATCAAACATAATTATAGTGCCACATGTTTTGCTTTAAATTATATATATATATATATAAATAATTGTAAAGAAATTTCACTATTAGTGAAAATGCCATGAAGAACTTCTTATTTCCCTATATTAGGCGCTTGCGTGTGACGTCAGTGTGACCTTGGATCGGGAGTTTCAACAGTCGTCCGCCAGTCGTCGATGGTGGCCTGGTGGAACTCCGCAATGTATAAGCATATAGGAGAAAATATTAAAAAAAAATGTTTAAAAATATATAAAGAAAAGATTCTGAATTCTGAGGTGAGCAAAAGTTTGAAAATTTTATTTTAAACATTTTGTTCACCTCACATTTTTCATTTTTATTTTAAATAATTTATAATGTATTTTTTTAATCTTTTGCCTGCATGCAGAGTTCTCTACCACTCCACCGGCATGGCAGTATGCGCGCGCATGTTTTCACTCAGCCCTTGTAAAGTAGACTGATTGCGTTGCTCATGCAACCACCTTATTGTTAAACTAATTCATATTTTTTTTTTATCTCAGCAAATTAAATAAAACAATCGACAAAAGTTAAATAATTGAAATGATGTGGTACGTGGAAAGATAAGGGGTACTTCAACTTACAACAAAATACCCTACACTACTTTTAAAATTAAAGAGAATTTAATAGATTAGTTATTTATCATTTTGGATTTTCCCCTCCGTCAATATTAAAATAAATTTATGCAACCTCCTTGACAGTTCTGCTCTACTGGTTGCATACACGATATAAAAAGGGCAAATGGCGGCCGGAGACTTGCATGTATAAGCATCTACATAATTGTAGTAATTTTATTATGCCCAAATTTTATCATTGTCTCTACTATATGTACATAATATGAATAATAATCAATAATCACGTTGTTCAGAAGTATTTACTGAAAAAATTTTTACATTAACAGCTATAAAATATCTGTTAATATAATAAAGTTTAAAAATACAATTTTTTATGATTTTACTGACATCTGTACAAAAAACAGAAAACTAAAAACAAAATAAAAAGCAGCAGAACCGCGTCAGGTTTGGCAATCACGATTAATAAAAACTTTATGAGAAATTCTATATTTATATTAGCAAACTTGGGTCACGAGAAACACATCAAATGATGCGGAAGAAGCACCGAATAAAATAACCGTATTTTAGATCAAAATATGTACCTCCATCAAAGTGACTTTGACAATTTAAATTTAGGAATAAGTTGCAAAAAAAACAAACAAAACAAGAAGGATGAAACTTTTAAACAATAAACTACAAAACTTATTAAATTATGACTTCGTTTCTTCCCCCCACCCTTCTTTTTTTCATAACTGAACCCAGTTGTCTGTCTAGTGTACTGCGCTATAGTGACATTTAATTAGTAAACTTTCAACTTCTCGGCTCTTCGAGGACCCTTCTGACCTAGCGTTGCTTGGATTTTGTGAGTCCCTTCCTAACCAGGCCAGCCTAACAATCCGTTCCAGCATGACTCAACCATGAAAGCCTCAGTCAGACGAATTATGGTGGATGCTACCCATCATCTTCCTGATGCACTTCTTTCTTTGATGAACTTCTGTTAGCTGCCTTCTTTGTAAAAATCCATCTTTGCCTGGGATTGAACTCACCACTTCCCCATCAAGTCATGCTCTCAAGTACTTTTGTAATAATTCAAATTTTAAAGCATAGTATTTTTAGAAGAAAATTATTTATTTAATACTTTATACGTATAAGACGCTTTGTAAGTATGTGTCCTATAAGCGCCATGAAATTATGTGTAATTACAAAAATCCTAGTGCCATACACACATTATGCTACAGCATAAAAATATCATGGTGCTACTTTTTGAGGTGACGATATGTAAATTATTCCATTACGTCATATCTGAATCCCGTTGGACCATACTTTAAGTTGCGGGCACACGCAGAGGGTGAGAGAGATGACCTGGCGCTCGCCAAGTGACAGCTTGTCACGAAATCAGGCCCGCCTGGATCGCGAGATGGTATCGTACCAGGGTGCTTCGTACCATCTGATACCCTCTCTAACACGATCATGCACAACTATTGGCAGGCAATCACAGTTTTTACATATGTGAGACATACAAGAGACTCATATAAAAGCGTGAGAAAATAAAATACTTTACAATTTGCGTATAAAATAAGGTTATTTTTATTACACTGTATTTTGTCATTTTTTTTATAAAAAATATTTTGCAGTAACATTAAATATGAAAAGTTACAGTCAAAAAGTTTGTTATAAGTCGTTACTTTATAATATAATATATGGTGAAGGTTGTTTTAACAGCAATTCTTGGGAAAAGTGTTAGCATGACAAAACACAATTTTCTGCCATATGCGACAATTTTAAAAAGACCATTTTTTTTAAGAAGCAATTTTTACTTTTTTTTTCTCTTTTTTTTACACTAGTTAGTTAAAATAAATATAATATTTATAACAATTAAAAATTAATTATATTTTCCAAGATTGCTAACCTAATCATTTTTTTAAATGAATAATTTATGCTTACAAGAATAAAAAAAATATATTTTTTAATTTTTGGCTTTTGGTTTAATTTTCTGAAATAAAAATTGACTCATGATATTATAAAAGAATATATTTTCAACAAAAAACGCTGTTGCTACTTTTCTTTGTTATTCTTTACAAAAACTATATAAATTATTTGTAGGTGTTTTTTTTTTTGGTAAATTTAAATAGAATATTAAATAATTAACAAATTGGAAACACACATACAAACATACAAAGTTAAAAAAATTTGATCGACTCCAGTTGTAACATTGTAACTGTTGAGTAATTATTCAATTTGTCTTGTCATTTTAACGTAATACCTGTTCGATTTGTCAGTCACTGTAACGTGCATTTGCCTTTTCAATTAATTAAAAAACTCATTTCACTGGCCGACAACCAAATACAATGCTGGCAATTTAATTGAGGAAGCAAATTTTGATCAGAATGTTTAAAGCCATGCATTGTTATTTAGTCGAGCAGGAAAACTGTCAAAGTAAAACAATGACGCTGGAGATATTGTTACTTCAATACAATCCATTCAGCAAATTTAAAACTTTCGTCTTTATTTAGTCTGTACAAAACTTAAATTAAAAATATTGTTTAATTGAATCCTAATTTTTAATTTTATTTCCCTAAAAAATATTTTTTTTTAAATGTAAATTAAATTATCAAATTTACAAATTCATCATTATCAAATGTAAAATCAAAGTATAACTATTATACCTCTTAAATTAATACTCATTTTTTTAATTAATTAATAATCTCACCTTAAGCATAGAACCCTCATCATTAATTTCTTCTTCCGACTCCGAATTATATGCACCACTCCACGAATCCTCATCTCCACTATCTCTGTTTCCCCTGGTAATGGCATCAGGGTGCACAAACATGACTAGTGGTGGGCTCAACAAGCAATGTTACACTGAGAGCAGCACATATGCCGTCACCTACTCCACATAACCCCTGGCACGAACACTCAGCAGTAAACACCGGTCAGATCTCCTACACCCCCCCCCCCAGCTAGCTGATGTTGGCAACCAAGCATGCATGGTGCGTGTTACCGATATCCCGGCAAAACTCTACCTAACTTTCTCACGTTCTTGTACCTATAGCTCGATTTTTATACTTCTCTTTTTTCTATATATTATGTTCCCCCACTCTAAAGTTTAGGAAAAAAAAACTTCTATATAAGAGTCTAGTTTCTATATCGAGTGGTATAAAAATATTAATATATATATATATATATATATATATATATATATATATATATATATATAGTGTTTGTATTGTATTATATTGTACCTTTTAACACCAAGCATATAGTTGTAGTTTAATGTTGTAAATAAATAACATATTTGTTTGTTTTTTTAGATAACTTTTTAAAAGTTAAAAAAAAATTAGAAGTTTGTGTTCCTTTGGGGAAGTTTATGTTAGTGTTTATCTATACTTATTTATAAATATTTTTCCATCATGTTTATTGTAAGTAGATGCTTTCTGAATTATTTAATACAACTTTGGTTACTAATTTTAGAAACCTAAGTTTTTTTTTATGAGTAATCAAGATTTCTTTTCGACAGCGATTTAGTTGTAGACATGGTTGGAGTTGCAAATTTAAATCTAATTTTTATATCCACATAGGTCATTAACAAAAAATATGTAATATAATTAAATGCAACACGTGTATGAATTTATTTGTTAATCACACTAAAATATTAAATAATGCACAATTTTTGCAAGTTAAAAATATTGCGAAGAAAGGTGCAAAATCTTTAGATTTTTTCAATTAATTTTTTAAATTTTCACTTTTGAATGTAATCTATAACCTCGTTTTATCTGTTATCCCTTTTGGAGAAAAAAATCTACTTTTATAATCACAGTTTTGGAAATTCATAAAGTTGATCATTAATAATCTTGATTCACAGTATGAATTACGAGCTTCCTTCAAGTTATTTACTGACTAGAGTATTGACCTCATTTTTTTTTTATTACAGAAATGGATAGAGGGTGCAAAGTTATGCTACCCTGATTTTTTTTTTCAGATTTTTTAGAGCCCTAGAAGTATTTTTAAAAAATTATTGAAAGACCTTTTTGTGATGTCACGCGGCGGCAAGTCCTATCCTTTTCTTAAAGAGAGACGCCGCGTGACGTCACAAAATGGACTTTCAATAATTTTTTAAAAGTACTTCCAGGGCTCTAAAAAATGTGAAAAAAATCAGGGTAGCATAACTTTGCACCCTCTATCCATTTCTGCAATAAAAAAATGAGGTCAATACTCCATTTGCATTTAACTAAAATCATACATGTAAATTTCACTTAATGGGGTACTGACCGGCACTTGAGTTAGCAATACTAGTAAAAAGTACTGTGAATTCTATGAAGGACGAGCCCTATCCTTTTAGAGCATTCTACGACAATTTGCTGATTTTTTATGAATTTTTAAAAGTCTTTTTGATGACGTCATACCATTGAATCTCAAATGGGGAAATGCATCAGTTAACATTGCTAAAATGAAAAGTTATTGAAGTACGAACTTCAAATCTTCATTATCGTGATTCTAGTACCTGAAAACCTTGCAAATGAAGTTTTGGTTACATTTCAATATTAAGTATGGGATTTGGCAATGTTAACTGATCTATTTTCCCATTTAAGATTCAATGCTATGACGTCATTTTTGAGAGGTTTTAAAAATTCATATAAAATCAGGAAATTGTCGTAGAATGCTGTAATAGGGCTTGTTCTTCATGAAATTCTCGTGCCTTTTGAAATGTTGACAAAAACTTGAAATTTTTTTTTTTGGTCAGTACCCCATTGAAAAATATTTCATATTACATGAATGTATCGTGCTATTGCAGTTAATAGTTCTTCCTTATTTTAGTCGTTACTGCACGGAACCTTTCTTAACGAGCGATACCTGCTCTCTCCCATGCTCTCTCCCATGCAGACTCTCTCTGGTCCATCATGCTTGCTTTGCTTGCAAGTGGATCACCAAATTGAATTTTATTATTGGTGTACAATTTTCAAATTAAAAAAAAAAAAAAGTTTACATGTATACGATGTCATTTATTAATGTAATGGAGAAAGAAAATACACTGTTATACAATTAACATGTCCCAAGCTCCCCTCTTCCCTCCCTAAATATCCAAGTGAATAGTATATAAGAATTAATAAACAAATAAAAAAAAATGCACTTTTACACTTGATTCATCAATACGACATTAATAAAGAATTTTATGTGTAATTAAAAAAAAAATAATAATAATAATAATAATATAAAATTTTATTGTAATTTAAAACTAATCATGATTGCTTTTCCTTTATTTCCTTAATGTTTAAAATAGAAAAACGCTGAAAAAAAATATGGATAATTCATTTCAAGGTATTAAAAGCGATATACTTTGGAAGATAATAAAACTGTTCCCCACTCCAATAAGCAGAAAGTTTTGTTGTTGTTGTTTTAGTAGACAAACAACGTTGTTATTTTTTTTTTAAAGTATAGACAAACAACACAAACTTTTTTTCGTTTTATCTAACTTTAAATTTTTGAAAATTTTCAAATTAATCTAACAATGTATACACTAGTATTGCATGGACACAAGCTATATTTATATATACACCACTGTTACCATGTCGATTGTATAAATTGTCATGACGATTGTCATGATATTTGCAAGGGAGATACTTGACAAATTAAAAAGTGAGTCATGAATGACAAAACCAATAAAATATTCACACATAAATGAAAACACATTAGGCGTCATTGCATGTAAATTGTTGCGAATTGAATACGCCATTTGCTGGACGATTCCATTAATCAAAGACCAACTACCATTTTTTATAAAGAATTTTATAATGGTTTAAAAAAGTAATTGCTTTAATTCATTACTCTACAATTATATACACATTAAATATCACAATGTCGAGTGTGGTATTGTTAAAATAAATTTAAAATGCATATTATTTTACTTGAACTTGAAATTAGATGGGCTTTTTACTACAGAATTTTTATGCATCTTCATAAACAATATTTTAAATTGAGTAGATATCTAAATATACTGGCATTACTAACATTACTTTGATCGCACAATGTTGCATCAAAACTAAATCACATTGCGTGCAGCATTGAAGTGACACGCTGTGACAGAGTTGTTGCATTTAACGCTCATCATTGCGCACCAACTGTGCAGCACGCCACACGTAAATAACATTGTTGTTATATTATTCAAATGCCACCGAGGCATGCAATAGTGCAATATTCTACAGAAAAATTTTGCAATGAAATGTGGCAAAAAAAAGTAACTATATATCAATATCACATCATATAATTTGAATTTAAACGCTAAAAAAATCTTCAATCTTCATTTATTTTTATACCATTTAACAAAAAACTGTACCTTATTACAGTAAGTATTATGAAATGTAACACTAATTTGTTTATTTGGGTTAAATATGCAAATTACTTACGGTTATAAATGTAGATTGTGGCACAAAATGGCGTCGCCAAAGTCGAGTGGGCGCTGGCAGGGGTCAAGAGAGCGCGAGGCCAGGCCGTCATTGATTTTTCCACCCTCTTGTTAGCCTGCCTGCCCGCCAGCACCCCCGCTCTAATGGACGAACGGCATGCACACGAGAGCTCATAATGACTTCATCCAAAAAACTTTTTTTACTTTGAGTTATGTCGTGTTAGAAAAAAATTTGTGTCAGTTCAAATTCGGCTCTACTAAATTATATAAAACAGACTCTATATGGTTTCTTAAAATAGTTATAATATTGCATCTGAACGCTATTCAGATATTTCAGATATCCCTTTCTTCCAATTTCCAATTCATGCTAATAAATTTTCATTGGAAGAAAAAAAAAAAAGGAGTTTATAATTTTATGCCAAATAACAACATCATGTCATATAATATATTATATTTTTAATTACTTTTCTTTATTAACTGCATAATCCACTCCACAATTAATAAAAAAAATTGATCGTCAACGGCAAAAAATAATGTAGATCTGCAAATTCTTTGTCAATTTTGTAAATCCCTGTTTAATGATCTTCAAAGTTGCTTAATACAATTTTCATATGGAAAAATTAGAATTTATTACCACGATATGTTCTATGTGTAATAATGTGATTCTCACCAAACGTAATTATGTATTCATGTTACTCAATATTTCCTGGGTTATTTGCGGTCCAGTTTTCTACTTAATTATATCTCTCTACAAATATTCATAAATATATTGATCGACTGCATGAAGATTTTTATACTACAAGCTGACGGTTAACATTACTTCCTTCTGGGTATATTTCAACTTTATTATATACGCGTAGCTAATTGTATATAGCTACATAGCTAAGATGGAGAAATTATCGTACGGAGAGATAAAAATGAAATAAAATTATTTAAAGTAAAGTATATAGTTGTTGAATAGTTAAACGTCATAGTTTAAAATATTATAATAATTATATAACCATAGTATACTGTATGAGAAACAATGCAGAGTTTGGGAAAGTCAAACTTGGAACAAAAAATATTTGCTATACCACTACACTATCTGTAAAGATTTTAAGTTTGTTAAAAATGTATACGAATTTATTGAAAAATAAAATCATTAGATTGAAACTAGTATGCAGCCAACGTAAAAAATGAAGAACAGGCTGAAAGAACAGCTGTCTGCGAGGTAAAGGTAAAAAATAATAATGCATGAATATTTCCTATATATAAATAGTGAAGCTCCATATAAAAAGAAAGCCATTAGGAAAAAGTGATAACACTACACTAAAATTAATTATAATAATATATAAACCTAAGAAACGAAATGCAGTACTGAATATTATAGCCATGTATGTATAAAATTATATATTATATACCAAATTATTATAAATGAAAAATGCAACTTTTGCATTAAAATTTTAAGATGTTTTCATTTTTACAATCTTAGAACAGTTTCTTGTTGAAAACTGTATTATATATAACATAACTGAGAGCTATAATGTATTAGGGAGTTGTTATATGCTATACTATAAGGAATATATGTAAATATGTAAGGTTATTGAATATCGATTTATTTTAAACAATGTATAAAAATCAATATAATATATGGCTATCAATATGAAAGCACCTACGCTATATTTACAATATGAATCGATGTTCCAATAAATAAAATTAAGTTAAAAATACATTTTTACTAAAATATCATTCCTGCAATTATGTGATCATATTTTTAAAATGGACTTGGTTTAGCAAGAGGTATAGAACGCGCATGACGGGGCGCCTGTGCGAGAAGAAGCTCTGTTACTGGACGAGATGGCGCCGCCCCTTGACCCCGTTCCCCGCTCACCCGCTGAAAACCGATGGTGCCTATGGCGCTGGTGACTCGATGGCGACGACATAACCTCTCGAGACCCGGAGGTCGCTCCGTCGAGGTGAATTCGCGAGGAAACATCTTGTCCTCCATCTCTGCACACTTCTCTAAATTGTTTACTCTCAATCTCCTTAGAAACCGTCGCTATGGAACTCCGAATTATAACAAGCTTACTCATTGACTTTAAAATTTACATTTGTATTTGTAAACCTTTTATGGCTTATTTCCTTAATTAATTAATAATCAGCTTGTGCAATCTAAGTTAGTTTATGTCTTAGTAAAATTGTATATGCATAAATGAGACTTATATTATGTTTTTGAATTAGGTCAATGGTATAGGTAAAGGTAAACAATTTAGTCAATACTTTCGTTTCTATGGATATCCTGTAGTCGAAGTTTGTAAATTATAAAATGTGTGTTGGTGGCCAGCTAACATGCATTGTGGGAGCATAAACATGTAAAGACACGTTTACTTTACCAATTAAGAACTAGTTTCATCAAAACGTCGATGCAGCTTGCTAATGAATTGTTCATCATTTTGCCATATACAGTATTTCATGTGTAACACAGTATTATAAAAAAGACGCAATGCGATGAGATAAACAAATATGGTCATTTAAATTTTAAGAAAATTTAATAGGATGCAAAATATGTATGAGATTGAGCTGAACAGGAAAAAAAAGCATTTTTTCCAGCTAGTTAATAACATATAATATATAATTTAATAATAAATTTATTGCAAAACCCTAAAAAGAGACAAAAGAGACGTACAAACACTGCGTTATTGCTAGCATGTCATATGTATTTATAAGTTGTAAAATTAAATCATAATACTGTATATAATTATGTATAACAATACTTGTACTATATAGTAAGATATATGGAGAAAATATACATTATTGTTTTAACTTCGCCATTAATAAAGGTGTTTTTAATCTAATCTGACCTAAAAGAAGAAGAAAGCTTCGATGATAAAAAAAATAGTGTAATATTATTTATTATATGTATAATACGTACAAATGATAATTTTATTGCATGTTTTGAGAAGTTCAATAGAACGTTAATAATAGGTCGCCTCAAAATGTTATTTTAAGTTACACCTATCGCTATTATTGGATACGAAATAATAAAATTATTACAAAAATATATATTTAATATTATAAAATATATACTGTATACGTTTGAAAATACTAATTTAATTTTTATTCATACCACTGAATGGCATTTGAAACGATCTTATATTACAATACACGTCATGATGTTGCGGTCTATATTCAAAAATGCTCCAACAATTCCAAGACTGGTGTGCTTGCATCAAGAATCACGCAGCCAAAAGTTTTCAGGAAGAGAGTGGGACGAAGACATCGATTTGCAGATGGTTTGTTTCTGGTGGTGCTACGACACCATCTACAGCCACAAACATGAACCATGAGCAACCATTGACGAAAATTCACCAATATATTATAGACTGAATATATCCGGAGTATCAAATATAAAAATTCTACTAGCTATCTCATTTTGGACAAATGTTTTAATAGTATGCTGCTATGCTCAGATAGAAAAGTTTAATATTGTTAATAAAATTAAATTAATTATTAAAGTCAAGTTAGCGGATGTGCGTGATGTGCAAATGGATCACGCTCAAGGAAGCACGGGAAACTGACACAAAACTGTAAGACACCATGCTGAGACAGTACCTACCTGCTTCCTCCCTACACTTGGGTTCACGATACTTGGTCATGACGATACTTGGTCATGATACTTGGTCATGATAAAATTAAATGTACTTCTGTTTGCCTCTTTAAAATTTGAGCTCTAGATGTAGTTCTATCAAAAGGGAGCAGTATTTTTTTTTTTTTTTAGTATTTTATAATAGTCTCTGCTATAACGTCACGTTTTCTCAACTAATATTTTTATTTTGGAAATGAATTTATCACTGACTAACTTATCTCATATTCATGATACATGCAGGGACCGTACTTGGAATTATTTACATTAGTTGACAAAGGGGATTTTTATCATTCAATACACTACTATAATGTATAATAATACTTCTAAAACATTGATTTTTTTTTAATTACTTTCCCGTATGTCTTCTCAAGGAGTAGAATGGAGTATTGTCCTCAATTTTTTTTATTGCAGAAATGGATAGAGCGTGCAAAGTTATGCTACCCTGATTTTTTTCAGATTTTTTAGAGCCCGGGAAGTATTTTTAAAAAATTATTGAAAGTCCTTTTTGTGACGTCACGCGGCGACAAGCCTTATCTTTTTCTTAAGGAGCGGCGTCTCATGACGTCACAAAAATAAATTTCAATAATTTTTTAAAAATAGTTCCCGGGCTCTAAAAAATCTGAAAAAAATTAGGGTAGCATAACTTTGCACGCTCTATCCATTTCTGCAATAAAAAAATTTGAGGTCAATACTCCACTGTAGCTATAATTAGGGAAGGAGGGTGAAAAAATATATACATGTATAAAGATAGTTTGCTCTAATTTATTTAAAAAATATTTTCATCAGTTTGGCACATTATATATTGATAAATATTTTTTTGAGCTTTCGTATAAGGCTAAAAACAAAAAAGAGACGTTTTTTTTTTTTCCAACTTAACAGTGTGAGATACTTCGAGCAGAATTTCTTATTTTTTTTTTTTTTAAATGATTGTGTATTAGTGTTGTCCCCTGCATGCTATTTCCCCTTCCTCGCTGATATTTTTAGAAATGTAGTAGTAGTTATGACATGCTAGTGACGTCACACCAAAGTTCAGCGGCCTCCAGTGCAAGCTAGTTCAACGCCACCCCATCCCGAGCCGGTACAAAGCCAAGCAGAGTAACGTCGCGCGCACTGCCATTAGATTTATGAGTCTTGTAAATAAACTACGCGAATTACAACACAAATTATACAACATTTTCCTTACATAAAATGCTATTTTCGGTAGCAATAAGCCATCGTGAAAAGGATTCATGACCATTTATAACTGCTATCAATCATAATTTTGCAATTGTTTTGCTTTGCGTGATCCATTACTATATTACATTATATAAATGTCATGAAAATGTTTCATAAATGATTTAGTTAGATATTATCAATTGAATTTATGGATTTAAATGAAGAATACTATTTAAATAACAATTATACACAATTACAGTATTACGACAGTATATATTATTATACAGAATGTATATAATTAATACGTAAAAGTTTTCATGCCGTATCACATTAATTTTAGTGTACTGTATTTTAAAAATGATAATTTTCGATTATTAAATTAAAATTTGACTAAACAAATAAGGACTAAATCTTTTTACATGAATTTTTGGATTTTTCAATTGTTATTGTTCTTTAAATATATTCTCATTTTTCATGCTGCCTATTTACAGTCATGTAGTGAAAGATTGATTGCATGGCAATAAAATTTGATTTGTCACTTATTTATAAATAATGTCATTATTTAAAATACATTAACTTTCCAGAAAATAAAACATTGAATTAATTGCATTTATTAGCAGCTTTGTTAAAGAGTAAAATTGTCAAATAATATAATATATTATGGCTAGGAACTTTTTAATTGATCAAGGATGATAAGTGATATAAACGTAAACTAAAACTTAATTATTGAGGTCATAGAGCTGCAGGTTAATTCATTCTGATTCTGTTGCGTAAATGCGAACTTCCAGGTGCAACGAATTTGATACATTACTTATATTCTGAGTTATATTTCCTCGGTGTAAACTCGGTCAGCGAGTGAAAAGAAACAACAAGCCAATCCAATTTATCAGCGTCCTCCACAGGTTTGCGTGGTTACAGCTGAGTGGCAGGTCAAAAAAAGAGTCGACTGTACTTCCGCGTACAACTCATTGCATGCAATTGTAAATTTTTTTTCATTATTTGCACAAAAACGGTACCTATTTTCAAGTTCATGTGCGTAACTGCTGAAATATCAAATAAAAAATGTTCAACGGCCGATATGTTTGGAACGCTGCCGATACAGCTAGTTTAACAAAGAATCAGTTTAGTATCGGAATTAGGAATCCTTCCTTATAAATGGAACCCCAGATTCGTCATGCATGCCTAAAAAAAAAAAAAAAAAAAAAAAAAAAAAAAAAGTGATTTTATACTCAATTATTAATTATGTTTAATGTCTTTATGTATGATTTTCATTTTCTTTCAATTTAATGATTGGTTAGCAATGTAAAGCCCGGGAAAGAAGCAAAATAATCTAAAACATCCAAAATCCAAAATTATTAATTTTGCAATAAATATTATAAATAAACCTTTAAAGTTCTAATGTGAAAAGTATAAGGATTTTCTGCATCAGATGAAGTATATACAAGCTCACCGTGCCAAATCCTCACTCGCATATTTTTTTAAATTAAACAATGAATGCATTAACTTCATATTAATTCGCAGAAAGAGAGCTAAAGTAGTAATAAAATTAGTTATAATAATTGTATAGTATTCACAATAAGTTATTCAAAAATCACGAAAACAAACCATTTCAATGATATATTTATATCCAGAACAATCTCATAAATTAATGCTGTACTTCATGTATAGCATTAATCTGAGATTTTTCTATATATAATATATTATTGAAAGGGTTGTTCCATAATTATATTTTAAATAGTTTATAACACATGTTATAATATATGACCCATTGCATATTATTATTTTATGTTCTAAATAAATATTTAAATGATTTTCCATAAAGCAAAGGGTTGCAGAGTTTATTGACTTTATTGCGAAGCAAAATATATCATGAAGAAAAGGGGAGGGGGAATTAAAGTTTTTTTCATTGTAACTGATATGTTTTCTTGACAGAATGCACATGCAAAGCACCAAACATATAATATAAGAATATAATCCATATGCTTTAGATGTAAAAAGAAAAACATGACAACGTGCGTGTCTTCTGTATAACAATGTGATAACTTTAAAACGCTATCACATGAATTTGAAATTTGCAAAGAATCAAACGTGGTTTTAGATTTATAACAAACCTTTATATTGTATTGTTTAAACTCCCTAACATTTGATAGACCAAATTTATAGATCGTCAGTATGTCAGAAAGAATCATTAATCATGCTTTGTGCTGCTATTGATGAAGTACAATAACATTGAAGTACTTGAAAAATGGAATTTTATATTATTTATTATATGTAGCTCTTTTCAGATCGGACAGTAAAGTTGTGATTGAATTTCTTATTATCCTGTCGAAATAAAAAGTAAACTAATTTTGTAATTGATCGTGAATATTATAACTCGATCAATAAATTATATATAATAGTATTTTATATGAATGTACAAATTGGAGTACGTGTGTCACTCGCTGCAAGAAACTTAGTAGTAGCCTAGTAGCTTTACATCGTACTAAAGTATTTGAATTTTAAATTTTGTACTGAACGCAACTGTTTTATTTTATTAAGATAATTTGATGTTCAATTAATCACAGATATCATTATCTTCAGTAGTTTGAATAAAAAGCTTAATTAATTTCAAATACATGGGGTAGAAATACAGGAGTAGGTTTGTGTTAGTAATACTTGATGTAATAAATATTCATGACTTGTTTAAAAAATCTCTTTACGTGTCGATTCAGTTTTATAAAAAAATTGATTACTTAAATAACATAATTTACCTTGCTATTCAACTCTGCGCGCTTTGTTTCTTAAGATTAAATAATAAATAAATTTGTTTTCTATTTTCTAAAAAAAAAAAGTATATTTCCCATACTTATTATCTAAAATTCGTAACGTTCGTAATCTGTGCAGCATAAAGCGGGAGAATTTATTATTATTAAGCATTTAAGTATTTTTTTAATTTTTTCTTCGTAATGCAAAATAATGAATACATATACTCAGGTCCTACCATATTATGTATTATGTAAAATTAAAATGATTACATATTGCATTTACTATATATATAACAAAAAATTATAATTAATTATTCTAACTACACACACAAAAAGGCAAATAAACTATTACCTTATTTTCTTCATCGGTTTCTTCTTCCATTTTAATTGATATGGGAACAGCGGGATCACTTCCCGCGGTTTTCCTTCACAATACGACGAGAAGTTGCAACTGACACACACAACGACACCGAACGACGTTTCGTTTTGCTGCTTCTGTGCTTAGCTAAATTATCTTTCAGCCCTCCCCTCTCCTTTCTTATAACCCCAACCCACAACCAGGTATTTTTTTTTATATAAATACATTCTTATACTAGCTTATAATCAGAGTTAGTAACTTACTGGAATTTATATGTATTAAAACTGTCATATAGTCTCGCACCGATCTATAATCTAGTCACGAGATAAAAAAATATTTTATCATCATGACAATCATGTGACTTTCATAAAGAAAATAGGGATTCTATCATGTTCGAGAGACAAAAATAAAAAAAAAATAAAAAGTAGCAATAATAATAAAGTTTAAACTATGAAAATATTTGGGTGGAGGGGATGAGAATAAGAGTTTAACGTTAAAGAAGGAAGGAAGGGGGTAGTGGGGACGAGCAAGCAGAAAATGTACAATTTGCGTGACAATATAATTTAAAATATAATGTATTAACATTTATGAAAATTAGCCATGATACATTTTTTTATCGTCAGATAAATTTAAAAAGGGTACACGTAAAAAAAAAAAATAATACACAATGCCATGCTTTAGTTCGAAATATAAACAAATTTCACTGCATGCAGAGGCCTTTACCAGCAGTGAAGTGAAATAATCATTTAAAGTAAATGAACTTAACTACACCCCCAATTAATATTTTACAAATCGTTTGATATTTTTATAAATATAACTTTTATATGCAATATACATTACTTTATATATAATAAATGTTTAAAGTTTAACTATAATTATACAGTGTGTATTGTCGACTTAAACATGTTCGTATAACTTGTATATTTTGATAATTATTAATGATTCTTTGTATATATTTTTTTAATATTGGATTGTTCTATAGCTAGGCATAGAGTACATAATGCTGTAATTGTTTCCTGCTGTTTAATATATATATATATATATATATATATATATATATATATATATATATATATATATATATGTATATATATAATTATATATTACTTATACTATAAAGAACAATAATATACTGTATGTAGACTATTATATATGTATTTAAATAGCAAAATTAAGCTAAATAAAGATAAATATCATTTCACATTTTCTGAAAAATATCTGCCAGTTTTAAATTTAATAAAAAAAATATTTACATGTTTTTTATATTTCCCGTGCAGTGTGTCTGCGACTCTGCAGTTTTATCATATATCTTATACAGAGTATAGCTAGTTATTTACCTTTTTGTATTCTTCTTTTCAATATTTATTTTTATCATATGCCCCGTATTTTGATACTAATAATAATAACAACAACAAAAATGCACGGATGCCTTTTTAGTGAGGGGGGGGGGGATGAAATTATGTTCAGTATAATATACATCGATTCTCGATTTGAAACGAACGATGCAAATACGGCAGGAGAATTGGTCTTTAATTCAATGAACGCCATATTGCCCCTGCCGCATATGTTATTTGCTCTGCTTCGACGCTGAAAAAGTTGCTTCATTACTAGGCGAGATATTATAATATTATGCGGTTTGCCATGACGTGCTCTGTATTATAATTATTATATTAATATATTTTTACATAATATATGCATTCTATTTAACTTTATTCTATTTTATTGTTGTATAATTTATTGTATTTTTGCTAACTATTCACGAAAACAAATTAATTAACTTGGATAATAATTAACAAAGCTAATTTTTTTTTTCAAATTATAAAACTTGGACTCCCCCGTATATAATATATATAAATATATTATTAAATATATTAACATTGTATAAAGTAATATAATGTAATAAAACAATAAAACCAAAGAATATGATAAAATATCAATTTTATTTATTTATTTATTTTATGTTTTTTAAAACAAAATACAAAAGTTGCTTGAAAAAATTACTGTGAACAAGCACATAAGAAGTAAAACGTTTTAAATTAAAAAATAAAAATTGATAAGGAATGATGATGTTACATCACTATAAAATCAAATAACCTTTTTCATCACAATTTTAAGGATGTTCGAGGCTCAAAAATTCAAACAAAAAATTGAAAATACATAAATACCTAGACGTTTTCATTTATTCTTATAATATGACATATATATATTATTAATATATGACATATGTGTAATAAAAATTAATCAAAACACGCAGGTTCACTAGCTAAAATATGCCAGCAATCCAAAAACTACATAACAGGGAAAAACAACACACAATTCTTGCACTGTCTTTCAACTTAGGAACAGTAGTTGTTTTATTTGTAAAAAAAAAAAAAAAAAAAATGGCAACGAAGGCAACACTTTAAACCCGTAAGCCGGGGACATCGGTCAAGACAGTCTGGGCATTGCTGTGGCCCTAAAATTTCAAACATGCAACACTCGGTAAAGCACCACCAAATCAGAGGGTAATTTCTAGCCATCTTTAGATTTATGCACAATATAAATAATATACAAAATAAAAAATGAAGATAAAAAATATTGCATGTAAGTAACTCTTTCTTATTTACATGGTTAGACTAATATATGATAGGCTAAATTACAAAAATATCAGTTCAAGAAAAAATTAAAAGAGAAGGGGGGGGGGGGAAGAGAACAATAATAATAAAAAATAAAAACACTATTTGATTACTGCATCAAATGTAAATGTGTTGCACAGCTACGTAAATCTATCATTATTAAGGTTTTAAGGAACTTAAATACAAACATGAATGTACAAACCAGGGTTAGATTGGCTTATTTTATCCTTGAAATTGCAAGTACACTTATTTTAGGGACTCATGGGAGAGTATAATCTACAATATCTTGGTCCATTAAAGAAACGGGATCACGCTACTGAATGGTAGCTTTTCTAATTCAGTCGGACCCAAATATTTTTAAGAATTAGGTGACTAAATATTTGGTAATTTAGTCACCAAATGAGCATCGTTTCTTGTATAATGGTGTTTGTTTTTTGCTCAATAAACATTTAATTTTTATATTATTATTGCTAAGTACCTGTACACTATAAAGTTTTCAACATATTTTCTCCGAGCAGAGGCTTTTCGTGTTTTTTGACATAGGGGTGGCTGCAGACAGTGGCGTAAGTCCACCACATCTGATTGAGCTTCTATCTCGGTCCACCACATCTGATTGAGCTTCTATCTCGACAGAAAAATTTATTGAGATAGCGCTACGTTAAAAGTAAACTACAGGCTCCAACATTTTTTTTTTTTTTTTTTTTTGCGGTTTTTAAATTTTTGCTCCAAATTTTTAACATAAAATATGTTTTTTCAACAAATAGCACTATAAATTGCCAGAAAATACTTAAAAAATAATAATTAACTATCAGAATATTAAGAAAATATAAAAAGTAAAAAATATAAATGCTAAAAAGAATTAAAGATAATTTTGCCAACTTTGCTGGATGCAGTTCAGCAGTACCCAGATGAGCCGCCACCGGACAAGAGAAAATATTCAGATGATCTCATAAATTAATTGAACTAAACACACAAAAAATAGAGCACTCTATTGTCAAATTATAATATGATTGGAGGGGTTGACTTTGTTTAACACTGTAGCCACTTCACTCACTCACTCAAAGTAAGTTTCGTCTGAGTCTATTCCCTCTCGGTCACTCCCGCCACTCCTATCCTCTAGCTTCTGTCCATTCTCACTTGCTCTATAGAAGTCTGGCTCCTCTCCGTTCTCACTCCCCCTATCTACTGCCTCATCTCCGTTCTCACTCCCCCGATCTTCTGGTTCCTCTCCGTTCTCACTCCCCCGATCTTCTGGTTCCTCTCCGTTCTCACTCCCCCGATCTTCTGGTTCATCTCCGTTTTCACTCCCCCGATCTTCTGGTTCATCTCCGTTCTCACTCCCCCGATCTTCTGGCTCATCTCCGTTCTCACTCCCTCTAACTGTCAGATCCTCCTCATTGTTGTCATCACTGTTGCTCTCATCATTTTTGAACAGATCTGATTCAGTCAGGCCTCGATTCAAGGTGCCGTTTGGACTTGTCCTCAGCGGAGTAAAGAAGATCTGACTGTTGCGTGCATAGCAGCTCTGTACCAGCCCCTCCATGAACTCAATGGTTTCTGTAACATACAAGCACACCACGTGAGTAACTGTGAGAATAATTGTGACATATTATATGTACATACATGACCTGAGGAACAAAGTGTCAGAAAAAGTAATATTAAAGAAAGTTGAAAACATAAAAAAAATTAGACTGTCAATATGCATAACATCTAAGTTTGCCTTTATTTTTTTAAACAATAGTAAACCAGAAAAAATAACTAAAAATAACAAATAAAGTTAAAGTTAATCTGTTGAATTAAACAACACAAAATATCAGCTTTACTAAGATTTGTTATTTTTTGGCAAGAAGAGTTCAGTGGTATGTAAATAATGTATTTATCCAAAATAAGCCACAAAGAGAGACTTCAGGCGAGTTATTATGAAGTGTTCCCTACTAGTCCTACTACTACATAAAAAAACTTAAAATGGCTGTTTTTTCGTTTTTCGGTTGGAAGATTTTCAAAGAAATTAATTTCTTGAGAAAACACACCAAAATAAGTGAGTAGGGGATGTTTTCAAATTAATACCTCCTATAACATAATATTATTGAGAAAATTTTCAAATTTTTTAACAAGGAGGCTTAGGGAAAGAAGAAAAAAACTCCGGAGAACACTTAAAGCCTCCTCTATATATAACTAAACCAAAGAAACATATACATCAGTGCAGCATGAGAATTAAAGAGGATGGCACATTTTACAATACCTTGCCATGTCATCTTCTCAGGAATGTACTTGTAGCGCGTCTTGATTGCCGAGAAGATGTTACTCAGGTGGATGGGGTGGAAACCAGGCAGTTGTTGTGCCACCTCCGGCCAGTCAACTTCCTCCAGACACTGAAACTTTTTCTTCTTCAAGCTGCAAACACAACATAGAGTATATTATAACCAGTACTTTTAATTTACAGGAGAAAAAGTTTATAGTGAGTTCACAAATAAATAAGGTTGACCATAAGAAGTTTTAGGAGGACATCAATGAATGTTTAATATACAGCACATAGATAGCTGATGGACAGGGGTTCTGGGGAGGGGCGCATACATTTGCTCTAATTTAGGAATGAAGTATTGTCCTCAATTTTTCTTATAGCAGAAATGGATAGAGGGTGCAAAGTTATGCTACCCTGAATTTTTTTCAGATTTTTTAGAGCCCGGGAACTATTTTTAAAAAAATTATTGAAAGTTATTTTTGTGACGTCACGAGACGCCGCTCCTTAAGAAAAAGATAGGACTTGTCGCCGCGTGACGTCACAAAAAGGACTTTCAATAATTTTTTAAAAATAGTTCCCGGGCTCTAAAAAATCTGAAAAAAATCAGGGTAGCATAACTTTGCACGCTCTATCCATTTCTGCAATAAAAAAAATTGAGGACAATGCTCCATTATCTACAGTACATAAATGTTTTGCTGTTCCTTGGAAATATAAAGTAATTAAAAAAAAAATTGAAACTGAGGGTTAGAACTTCTTTTTCTTAGTTCTCAAAGTAACTTTTAACAACATCCGGGAGTTATGTGTAAAAGATATTTTAATTTTACTACTTTTACACATAATTGAAAAATAACTGGATGGCATGGGTTAGCACTTAAATATTTAAATAGGAAACTGACAAAAATTTTATATCACTTTCTTCCAACTTTGCAAAGACTGACTAACTGACTGGTTATTGGGGTAATACTTAATACAATGCCTCAGCCGCTTCCTTAACTATTAACAAATCAAATCAAATTCTCTCCTCCAAAGGGTTAATTTTCAGGCCCCCTGACTACCCTCAGTCTTTTTCTATAGGTTTCACTGCTAGAGTGGGCCGGTTCTACGTAACATATTACAGTAAAAGTAAAGTACAAACTGTGGTGCTCACGTTTCTATGATGCTGCTCTCTACGTCGTACCGGGAGATAGGCTCCTTGATGTGCAGGGCCGTGTACAGGTAGCGCCACCACAGGGTACGTGCACAGTGAAACTTGTGAGGGTTCACTCGGTTGATCTTCCTCCACGGGATCTCCACAGAGTCGAGCTGCTTCACCGTCTTGCAGTCGCTCACCTTCATAATCAACTTGAGTTGCTGCTCAATCATATTCGGGTCACTGATCATTTCAGTTATATCAGCTGCAACAAAATAGGGATATTTATTCACAGGATATTCAGATGGATTTAATTTCAAAATAGCTTTTGAAATTGTGAATGCATGAGGTAGATATCTGTTATTCTGATTAATCTGAGCAAAATAAAATTGATTTGGTGAAATTAACGCGATATAGAAAAAACAAGATTTTCTTAACAGTGCCTGGGTTAATATTTCAAACTTTCAAAAAATAGTATAGCAGCCAAGTTTTTAAACTAAGGTACAACACAAAGTTTAAATTCATAAAGATCTTACCCCTGCCAATAACCATGGAATTTTTCAACACCATGTAACGATGGTATATGGCTTTTCTGCCTCGATTCAGGATTTTAGACAAGCTATAAAACTTATTGTCAGCATCTTCATGTTCCTCAATATATTTCAATATGGTTTCATCTTCTTCTTTTTCAAAACTAAATAAAAAACAAAGATGTTAAGTAAATTAGGTATACATTAGGTTCACTTATTTCTTCTAAATAGACATACCGTCCTTTTTTCTCTGTAAGAGTGCAGACGATACATTGGAAGCGATAGAAGATACTCTGCAGTGTTCGCTTGGGTAGACCCCGTCCAATGAACTGCATTAAACTGATGAACTGGTCTGCTTCCATTACATATGCATGGTGTCTTTGTATTTTAGAAAACATGTAGCCTTCACTCTCGCGAAACTTGTATATCTAGAACAAAAAATACAAATAATGATAGCCTCTTGTTACTAGCATTTAACTACGCTAACAAAGATTTTGATCATTTTTTTTTTATCAACTTGCAACAGAATAATATATTAAAGTTATTTTGTTTTATTGGGTAAGAATTTGAAACAAACAAATGAGGTGCACATAAATTTATTTTTAATAATACAGTACTTAATATTGCAGGTGGTTTTGGTTTTACCTCCCCCCCTCCTCCCCTAGTTATCAGGACTTTTGGCATACCTCACAAAATTTCTTCCAGTTTCTTTTTATGATTTTATCCTCAAAGGGTGTGTACTTGGTTCCCAATTTGATCATGTTCAGTTCCTCAAACTTTTTCTTCAGGTCCTTGGAGTACCCTGACACCAGCTTAGTTTCCAAAGTGTGCTCTTCATGCACTTGGAAATCCTTGGTGAGGAAAAATCCATCCAGCCTCTAAATACAAGAAAATTTAATTGAATAAGCAGATTTTTTTTATTATCATTATTATTTTTATTGTAGTTACCCTACATTACCCCAGAAAGTGTAATTTTTTTATTATTATTATTAAATAACAACACAATTTATTTAATATTTAAGCACTAAAACAGAGTTTGTATGTAGTCCTAGTGAAGTTGAGAACCGAGGCAAGGTGTTATGAGAAAGGTGCATTTTTTTAATCTTTACGAAAAGACGAGATGTCATTTTCTCATCAGCATACCATTTAATCATTTAAAACAAACAATATCACATACAATAAACATACAGTATCACATACCTTAAAAGTTTTCTTGTCTTCTGTGGTGAAATTTACTGTTTTTTTAAACCTTTGTGAGAGGTTTGTATCAAAATATTTACTATCAAAATAGTCTTCTTCTTCTTCATCTGACGGAGAATATAGTTCATCGTCCAGCTCATCATCTAGATGAAGCGACGAGTCATCTGTCTCCAACTCTCCTCTTTGTCTCGCGGACTCTTTGTTCCTTGAGTTGTACTGGGACATAGCTAACTCAACTTTGTCAGAGAACGAGCCCGTGGTGCTCAGACTGTTGTTTTCATTGCCATTCTCTTGTTTTTCAGACCCTACAGTCTTTCTTGTTGTGGCCAGAGATGTTGTTGTGCTACCAGTTTTGGACTTAGCAATTTTTGCAGTACTTGTTGATGGGGTGCTCACACTTGGAGAACTAGTCTTTGATTTGTCTTTTTGTTTCTTTGCGTCTTTCTCTGAGGATAATGGTGTTGAACTGCTCTTAGGTAAAGATTTCAAAAATGATAATAAAGAACCATTTAGTGCATTGGCTGTAATTCGTGAAGTGTGCATTTGATCAGCTGGGGAAGAAGATAACGAAGTGTCATTACTAATAGTTAAAGGTGGTGGAACATTTGTACTTTTTGATTTTCTAGGAGAATGTTTTGCTGTTTGCTTAACAAAACTTTGTTGGTTTGGTTCTTCAGTTTTATTTTCATGACCATTAGTTTTAGAGACACGAGACATATGTTGGTCTGATGATTTTGTACTGTTGCTGCCTTTCTTTGTCTTTTTCTTTTTGCTTGTCTCGAATATTTCACTATCAGACAGTTCATTCAATAAAACTTTATTATTTTTGCTTGCGTTACTTGATTTATTATTTGAATTGATGTTTTCAGAACTGCTTTCTTCCTCACTTAAATGTGGTGATGTAAAAGGACTCTTAAATCCAAAGGTTTCCAAACTTTGCTGTTTTAATTTCTTTCTCTTGCTTTTGTTTAAAGAGTGCTCTTCTAAGTTACCATCAGAGCTTTGTTCCTCACTAGAATGTGACAGTGTTAAAGGATTCTTAAATCCAAAGGTTTCCAAACTTTGCTGCTTTAATTTCTTTCTCTTATTTTTGTTTATAGAGTTGTCTCCCAAGTTTCCAATATCATCCTGTAGTATTTCAGATATGTTTCGTTTGTTTTTCTTCTTCTTCTTTGGAGAACTTCCATTCTGTCTAGTTTGCTCAATGATCTCATCTGCGTTGTTGTCCGCTGCAGTTGGAACCAAAACTTCCCTCTCACTGTCCGCTTTTTCAGCATTTTTATTCTGTTTTTTTGAGCTTGTCTTTTCTGGAAATATTTCAGTAGCATCGTTAGAATTATCAACATCATCTTGTGAGCCAAGATACTTTTTACTACCTTTCTTTTTCTGACACTCTGATTGGTTCTTTACACCTTGATTTTCAAGTTCATGATTTATTGATTTGTTCATTTTTGATGGTGAATTCCATACACCTGCAAAATGCTTTGACTGTGATGAATTCAAGTCTTGTTTAAAAGAGTTCTGTAATGTATTTTTTACCCTTGATATGTTTAGCAGAGGAACCGGAATTATTTCCAGGTCTGAAGTATCTTGAACCGTGCTGATCTTTTGACTGGCTGTCAGCTTACCTTCTTTTTTGTTTTTCTTACTTGGAGTTTCTTCAGTATTTTCTCTTGAATTCAAGGCAGATTGAGAATCTGAAAACAGGTCAATGTTGGATGCGTCATAACTGTCATTTTGACTGGAATTTAGCTTCTTTGATTTTTTCTTTCTTCTCTTAGTTGGGGCATCAAACAGAGAAACTGAAGAGTCAGAATTTATATTATATTTTGACAGAGATGTTTTCTTTGCTTTACCTATTGGTTGTAAACTCACACGAAACTCACTACTATCATCAGCTGTAGGTAAGTTACTCTTTTTCTTCTTTTTACGTGGAGAATCTACAGAGCAAGATTGTGTTGTATTTTCTTCTCCATTTTGATGATCTTTAAACTTTCTTTTCTTTGTTTTGCTTGGAGAATTTAGCTGCAAGTTTGGAGCAAAATCTGAAACATCTTCTTTTTTATTTTCACATGACTTGCGTTTCTTTTTCTCAGTAGGACTATGTATATCAGAATCTATCGATATTTGATCTTTGCCTTGCAGAAAAGATGATTTTGCTATTATTTCTGAAGGGTGCTTTTGTGAACTTTCAATAATCTCTACATCATCATCACTGTTCTGCTGGAAACTCAAATTCTTTGCAGAAGAATGTTTCTTTTTCTTAGTGACAATAGATAAAGCTGCTTGGGAATCTTGAACAGTATAATCTGAAAATTCTCCTATCTTGTCTTGACTAGAATTCAGCACACTTCCTTTCTTCTTCTTTTTCTTTCTGGTGCTATCTGTTGTTTCTACGTATTTTTTTTCTATCTGCACAAGTTTTAAATTCTCTATGACATCTCCATTTTCCTCCTCATCATTTAAATTCTCCAACAAATGTTTCTTTTTCTTCTTTTTAACACTGTGAATCTGTGAACTTGTTACAATAAACTGTGAGAATTCTTCCACTATATCAGCCTGGTATTGGTTAGAGTTCAACTCGCTTTTCTTTTTCTTCTTCTTTTTGCTAGGACTATTGGTTTGAGAATCATCAAGTCCAGCAATTTCGTCATCTCTGACAGATATGTGTGAGTCTTCATGTTCTGTTTCAAAGATAGCAAATTTATTTTTCTTCTTTTTCTTTGCAACACTCGGGGGCTGAGAATCTGAGATGATACTAGCATCTGATAATATATCACGATTCTCGGAGTAGTTTTCCTGTGGATGATCAAATAATTTTTCTTCTTTCCTCTTCTTTTTTTTGGACTTCTGTGAACTTGTATTAGATAAATTTAAAATTTCAGCACTACCTTGGGACTTACACTCATTTAATGTAAAATCAAGTTCGTTATGATCAAAAATATTCTTCTTCTTCTCCTTGAATACCTTTGGGCTTAACAGGGATGGGCTGAATTGTTGAGACTGACTTTCCACAGCTTCTTCTTCTTGAAGACTGCTGAAGGAAATCCCACTTATTTGAGACGTTTCTTCTCCGTCATGTTTCTTCTTTTTTCCACCCATGGCATCTACAACAAAAGAAATAATACTTGTCAAGCAAGCATCTTTATCACACATATTACAGTATAATATATTACTTATTATTATTATTGTAGTATACAATATAAGTCTACTCTGGCATGAACCTAACAAAGTACAATACTGAATCACACCTCATCACGCCAGAGGAGTAAGGAGACATTACGCCTGGGCAAGGAGGATAGAATATGTACTGAAACGTCCCCACAATAAGTGGAAGGTGCATGTTACATGTTCTATCCTTCACCATCCCCCCCCCCCTTCTTCCTGTAGAACCCGAAACTTAAAATTGCGGGATAACACCTAATTGCCCACCCCAGAGCCGAGAGCTGGATCCACCCTTGATTGTGTATTCCTTTCTGTGTATACGAGTACCTGCAATATGGATGTATCATACAATGGAGGCCAATCTAAATAAAAATCCAATCAAACAAGAGAGCCGCCAGCCGATGAAATAGATCAAGCAATATCAAGCGTCTTTTTCCATATAGTGCATATCCATCTGTGATATGGAACATTGACCTTTTTCATTGACTAACTGCATCCTACAGTACATTACATAACAGATCTTATAGTTACCACTGGACAGTTTCTGTAGACTAGACGGTGCCGGGATATCAACCAATGGAAAGGCTGGAATGATTATATAGCTAGCAACCTTTCTTTCCATTGGCTGATATATCCCAGTGCCATCTAATCTACTGAAAATGAACTGTCAAGCCATGGTAAACTAAGATCGGATATATTATATGTACAGTACGTCATACTGTAGGATTGATATATAGTATAGCTTTTGGCCTCCAGTGCACCATACATGCTACTTTATGATATAATTTATTATATATAAACGGTATGTAGAAGGAGTTGGAAAAGGTCCAGAGGAGGGCTGCTAGAAGAGTTATGGGTAGAATGAGAAAATGGAGATTAGTTGCAGATGACAAAAAGGTGTGGAAGGATTATGAAAGCGTGTCGAAAATGATTCAGACTTGTGAGTGGGAGCCACTCGAGGATAGGAGAAGATACAACCGATTAGGAAATTTGTTTAAAGTTAACAGGGAGATGGCAGGTTGGAGCGAGTTTAGTGACAGAACTAGGAAAGGTAGATATATTGGGAAGGGGGATCATCGGTGGAAACTGGAGTTCAGGGGTAGTGGAAGTGATGTGGGAAAGTACTCCTTCATAAACCGAACAGTGAGGGAGTGGAATTCCCTGCCGTCCGAGGTGGTGGGGGCGGAGGGTTACGGGAGATTTAAGAGTGCGTTGAGCACTATATTGCGAGCCACCGTGGTTTAGCCACATTTGCCGCAGATCGTTAAATCATACTTAATCATATGCACACATTATTACATTGAATCAAGATTTTGTTTTATAATTATAAGTATGTTTGTCAGGCTCGGACTGGCCATGAGAGTTGGTGAGCGATCTCTCAGTAGGCCCCCTCGGCTGGGAGACCCCTACAACGTTAAAAGTAGGCCCCACAGGGTCAAGTAGGCCCTTAATTGATATGGGCCCGTACTCTTGTTTGCTCAGTAGGCCCTTTGAGCCCAGTCCGACCCCAAGATTACTCTACATAAGATTTGACGCTCTGCCATCTTGGTGCAGCTTCTGTTAGGGTCTGTACCGTCACAACCAATCACTGACTGCCACGAAATGGCACGAGAGTGACAGTTCTCTCTGATCGGTTCAAATTTTACCTGCACGAACTGGACGAAAATGTGAACCTAAGCGCCCAACCTTATAATGTAGAGTAATCTTGGTCCAACCCTGATGTTTGTAAAAAAAATACAATAAATACAGTATGATATGCATACTGTATATTATGTAATTATTATGCATTCCATATTAACCATGACAAGTACAGTATGACAACCATATGCATGGTCCCAGAAAAGGGATCACACAATCCAGTAGTAGCTCAAAGACATAAACATTATCAACATAGTCTATGTAATTATGCATACAGTACATAGAGTACATACATATGCAAGCATGCCTTGCACCTGATATGATGAACTGAAACAAAAAATGATGCACCCATAGCCATAGTCGAGCATGCTGGTTGTGTTACTTGTGTTGATCGAGCTAAGCACGGCCTCATGTATGCATACAGTAAACATCACAGTTTTGTTCAATAGGCTGGTGGAAAATTACAAATAGTACAATACATACAATTATGAAATAATATTGATTATAATAAATAAAACTACAGGCATAAAACTCTCACCCAAGGGAATATTAAACATAACTTGTATGATTATCAAGCATGGAACTTGCTTGCCGCAGTTGCCGCCGCCAAATCATAACTTTTCATAACATATGAAACACCGATTGTCAATTTTTAGAGGGCAGCACCGGCCAGCAGGCAACTAGCAGACGACATTTCGTCACATTTCTAATGACAGTGATGACGTAAATAATTCAATGACAACACAAATAAATTTCTAGAAAAAGTTGTGTCGTGAGAGTTGTGAGTTTGCTTGTTGTAATTAATTTTATAAAGGTGGAGACATAAACCGCTATGGTATACGTTTCGTCGAGTAAGTATATTTTAGAATATAGAATAAATTCATGTACAGTACGCATACTTGGTGTAGTCGTGTGTATGACTGTAATACACCGTGCATAACTTAGCTCCAAATCACCTCCACGCCAGCTCCAAAGAATTGTGACGTCACGGAAAAGTACAACCCTCGCACATTGATCTTGAATGTATTTTAAAACGTTAATTCTCGGGTTAAATGGATTATTAACGACCTGTAGACTGAATATAAATAGTATTTATAACATTTAAGTGTCATTTATAAAAATTCTATGATTATTTATTAAGAAATTAGCCGAAATTAGATTAACTAAAAAATTAAAGGCGGCAAAATTTTAAATGCCATGTGTGTCGGAGCAGAGCAAACTGAGTAGCCTACTCAAGTACGCTCTGGTCGGAGCTTTTATTAATTAAATTTTAAAAGTTGTTGAGCTCATTATTTAATTTCTAGGGAACGAAGTGTACGTCGTGCCGGTTCCTAACACATCACAGATTATAGGTAACAACATCCTTTAAATGAATCCGTAAAAAAATTTGATGAAACCAGGGGATAAAGGAACAATTTTGTCTTGGAGGTGGAAATTTATTAAAAAAATCAACGATCCTCGGTATAAAATAATTTCTAGGGAACGAAATAAACGTCGTGCCAGTTACTGACACATCACAAATTATAGGTAACAACATCTTTTAAATGAATCCGTAAAAAAAATTCATGAAACCAGGGGATAAAGGAACAATTTTGACTTGGAGGTGGAAATTTATTAAAAAAAATCAACGATCCTCGGTACAAAAAAATTTCTAGGGAACGCAATAAACGTCGTGCCAGTTACTGACACATCACAGATTATAGGTAACAACATCTTTTAAATGAATCCGTAAAAAAATTTGATGAAACCAGGGGATAAAGGAACAATTTTGTCTTGGAGGTGGAAATTTATTAAAAAAATCAACGATCCTCGGTATAAAAAAATTTCTAGGGAACGCAATAAACGTCGTGCCAGTTACTGACACATCACAAATTATAGGTAACAACATCTTTTAAATGAATCCGTAAAAAAATTTGATGAAACCAGGGGATAAAGGAACAATTTTGACTTGGAGGTGGAAATTTACTAAAAAAAATCAACGATCCTCGGTATAAAAAAATTTCTAGGGAACGCAATAAACGTCGTGCCAGTTACTGACACATCACAAATTATAGGTAACAACATCCTTTAAATGAATCCGTAAAAAAATTTGATGAAACCAGGGGATAAAGGAACAATTTTGTCTTGGAGGTGGAAATTTATTAAAAAAATCAACGATCCTCGGTATAAAAAAATTTCTAGGGAACGAAGTGTACGTCGTGCCAGTTACTGACACATCACAGATTATAGGTAACAACATCCTTTAAATGAATCCGTAAAAAAAATTGATGAAACCAGGGGATAAAGGAACAATTTTGACTTGGAGGTGGAAATTTACTAAAAAAAAAATCAACGATCCTCGGGTATAAAAAAATTTCTAGGGAACGCAATAAACGTCGTGCCAGTTACTGACACATCACAGATTATAGGTATTAACATCCTTTAAATGAATCCGTAAAAAAATTTGATGAAACCAGGGGATAAAGGAACAATTTTGTCTTGGAGGTGGAAATTTATTAAAAAAATCAACGATCCTCGGTATAAAAAAATTTCTAGGGAACGCAATAAACGTCGTGCCAGTTACTGACACATCACAAATTATAGGTAACAACATCCTTTAAATGAATCCGTAAAAAAATTTGATGAAACCAGGGGATAAAGGAACAATTTTGACTTGGAGGTGGAAATTTACTAAAAAAAATCAACGATCCTCGGTATAAAAAAATTTCTAGGGAACGCAATAAACGTCGTGCCAGTTACTGACACATCAAAATTATAGGTAACAACATCCTTTAAATGAATCCGTAAAAAAATTTGATGAAACCAGGGGATAAAGGAACAATTTTGTCTTGGAGGTGGAAATTTATTAAAAAAATCAACGATCCTCGGTATAAAAAAATTTCTAGGGAACGAAGTGTACGTCGTGCCAGTTACTGACACATCACAGATTATAGGTAACAACATCCTTTAAATGAATCCGTAAAAAAATTTGATGAAACCAGGGGATAAAGGAACAATTTTGACTTGGAGGTGGAAATTTACTAAAAAAAATCAACGATCCTCGGTATAAAAAAATTTCTAGGGAACGAAGTGTACGTCGTGCCAGTTACTGACGCATCACAAATTATAGGTAACAACATCCTTTAAATGAATCCGTAAAAAAATTTCATGAAACCAGGGGATTAAGGAACAATTTTGACTTGGAGGTGGAAATTTATTAAAAAAAATCAACGATCCTCGGTACAAAAAAATTTCTAGGGAACGCAATAAACGTCGTGCCAGTTACTGACACATCACAAATTATAGGTAACAACATTCTTTAAATGAATCCGTAAAAAAATTTGATGAAACCAGGGGATAAAGGAACAATTTTGTCTTGGAGGTGGAAATTTAATAAAAAAAATCAACGATCCTCGGTATAAAAAAAAATCTAGGGAACGAAGTGTACGTCGTGCCAGTTACTGACACATCACAGATTATAGGTAACAACATCTTTTAAATGAATCCGTAAAAAAATTTCATGAAACCAGGGGATAAAGGAACAATTTTGACTTGGAGGTGGAAATTTATTAAAAAAATCTACGATCCTCGGTATAAAAAAATTTCTAGGGAACGCAATAAACGTCGTGCCAGTTACTGACACATCACAAATTATAGGTAACAACATCCTTTAAATGAATCCGTAAAAAAATTTGATGAAACCAGGGGATAAAGGAACAATTTTGTCTTGGAGGTGGAAATTTATTAAAAAAATCAACGATCCTCGGTATAAAAAAATTTCTAGGGAACGAAGTGTACGTCGTGCCAGTTACTGACACATCACAAATTATAGGTAACAACATCCTTTAAATGAATTTGTAAAAAAATTTGATGAAACCAGGGGATAAAGGAACAATTTTGACTTGGAGGTGAAAATTTACTAAAAAAAATCAACGATCCTCGGTATAAAAAAATTTCTAGGGAACGAAGTGTACGTCGTGCCAGTTACTGACGCATCACAAATTATAGGTAACAACATCCTTTAAATGAATCCGTAAAAAAATTTCATGAAACCAGGGGATAAAGGAACAATTTTGACTTGGAGGTGGAAATTTATTAAAAAAAATCAACGATCCTCGGTACAAAAAAATTTCTAGGGAACGCAATAAACGTCGTGCCAGTTACTGACACATCACAAATTATAGGTAACAACATCTTTTAAATGAATCCGTAAAAAAATTTGATGAAACCAGGGGATAAAGGAACAATTTTGTCTTGGAGGTGGAAATTTATTAAAAAAATCAACGATCCTCGGTATAAAAAAATTTCTAGGGAACGCAATAAACGTCGTGCCAGTTACTGACACATCACAAATTATAGGTAACAACATCTTTTAAATGAATCCGTAAAAAAATTTGATGAAACCAGGGGATAAAGGAACAATTTTGACTTGGAGGTGGAAATTTACTAAAAAAAATCAACGATCCTCGGTATAAAAAAATTTCTAGGGAACGCAATAAACGTCGTGCCAGTTACTGACACATCAAAATTATAGGTAACAACATCCTTTAAATGAATCCGTATAAAAATTTGATGAAACCAGGGGATAAAGGAACAATTTTGTCTTGGAGGTGGAAATTTATTAAAAAAATCAACGATCCTCGGTATAAAAAAATTTCTAGGGAACGAAGTGTACGTCGTGCCAGTTACTGACACATCACAGATTATAGGTAACAACATCCTTTAAATGAATCCGTAAAAAAATTTGATGAAACCAGGGGATAAAGGAACAATTTTGACTTGGAGGTGGAAATTTACTAAAAAAAATCAACGATCCTCGGTATAAAAAAATTTCTAGGGAACGCAATAAACGTCGTGCCAGTTACTGACACATCAAAATTATAGGTAACAACATCCTTTAAATGAATCCGTAAAAAAATTTGATGAAACCAGGGAATAAAGGAACAATTTTGTCTTGGAGGTGGAAATTTATTAAAAAAATCAACGATCCTCGGTATAAAAAAATTTCTAGGGAACGAAGTGTACGTCGTGCCAGTTACTGACACATCACAGATTATAGGTAACAACATCCTTTAAATGAATCCGTAAAAAAATTTGATGAAACCAGGGGATAAAGGAACAATTTTGACTTGGAGGTGGAAATTTACTAAAAAAAATCAACGATCCTCGGTATAAAAAAATTTCTAGGGAACGAAGTGTACGTCGTGCCAGTTACTGACGCATCACAAATTATAGGTAACAACATCCTTTAAATGAATCCGTAAAAAAATTTCATGAAACCAGGGGATAAAGGAACAATTTTGACTTGGAGGTGGAAATTTATTTAAAAAAATCAACGATCCTCGGTACAAAAAAATTTCTAGGGAACGCAATAAACGTTGTGCCAGTTACTGACACATTACAAATTATAGGTAACAACATTTTTTAAATGAATCCGTAAAAAAATTTGATGAAACCAGGGGATAAAGGAACAATTTTGTCTTGGAGGTGGAAATTTAATAAAAAAAATCAACGATCCTCGGTATAAAAAAAATTCTAGGGAACGAAGTGTACGTCGTGCCAGTTACTGACACATCACAGATTATAGGTAACAACATCTTTTAAATGAATCCGTAAAAAAATTTCATGAAACCAGGGGATAAAGGAACAATTTTGACTTGGAGGTGGAAATTTATTAAAAAAATCTACGATCCTCGGTATAAAAAAATTTCTAGGGAACGCAATAAACGTCGTGCCAGTTACTGACACATCACAAATTATAGGTAACAACATCCTTTAAATGAATCCGTAAAAAAATTTGATGAAACCAGGGGATAAAGGAACAATTTTGTCTTGGAGGTGGAAATTTATTAAAAAAATCAACGATCCTCGGTATAAAAAAATTTCTAGGGAACGAAGTGTACGTCGTGCCAGTTACTGACACATCACAAATTATAGGTAACAACATCCTTTAAATGAATTTGTAAAAAAATTTGATGAAACCAGGGGATAAAGGAACAATTTTGACTTGGAGGTGGAAATTTACTAAAAAAAATCAACGATCCTCGGTATAAAAAAATTTCTAGGGAACGAAGTGTACGTCGTGCCAGTTACTGACGCATCACAAATTATAGGTAACAACATCCTTTAAATGAATCCGTAAAAAAATTTCATGAAACCAGGGGATAAAGGAACAATTTTGACTTGGAGGTGGAAATTTACTAAAAAAAATCAACGATCCTCGGTATAAAAAAAATTCTAGGGAACGCAATAAACGTCGTGCCAGTTACTGACACATCACAAATTATAGGTATCAACATCTTTTAAATGAATCCGTAAAAAAATTTGATGAAACCAGGGGATAAAGGAACAATTTTGACTTGGAGGTGGAAATTTACTAAAAAAAATCAACGATCCTCGGTATAAAAAAATTTCTAGGGAACGAAGTGTACGTCGTGCCAGTTACTGACGCATCACAAATTATAGGTAACAACATCCTTTAAATGAATCCGTAAAAAAATTTCATGAAACCAGGGGATAAAGGAACAATTTTGACTTGGAGGTGGAAATTTACTAAAAAAAATCAACGATCCTCGGTATAAAAAAAATTCTAGGGAACGCAATAAACGTCGTGCCAGTTACTGACACATCACAAATTATAGGTATCAACATCCTTTAAATGAATCCGTAAAAAAATTTGATGAAACCAGGGGATAAAGGAACAATTTTGACTTGGAGGTGGAAATTTACTAAAAAAAATCAACGATCCTCGGTATAAAAAAAATTCTAGGAAACGCAATAAACGTCGTGCCAGTTACTGACACATCACAAATTATAGGTAACAACATTCTTTAAATGAATCCGTAAAAAAAATTGATGAAACCAGGGGATAAAGGAACAATTTTGTCTTGGAGGTGGAAATTTATTAAAAAAATCAACGATCCTCGGTATAAAATAATTTCTAGGGAACGAAGTAAACGTCGTGCCAGTTACTGACACATCACAGATTATAGGTAACAACATCCTTTAAGTGAATCTGTAAAAAAATTTGATGAAACCAGGGGATAAAGGAACAATTTTGTCTTGGAGGTGGAAATTTATTAAAAAAATCAACGATCCTCGGTATAAAATAATTTCTAGGGAACGAAGTGTACGTCGTGCCAGTTACTGACACATCACAAATTATAGGTAACAACATCCTTTAAATGAATCCGTAAAAAAATTTCATGAAACCAGGGGATAAAGGAACAATTTTGACTTGGAGGTGGAAATTTATAAATTTCCACCTCCAAGACAAAATTGTTCCTTTGTCCCCTGGTTTCATCAAATTTTTTTACGGATTCATTTAAAGAATGTTGTTACCTATAATTTGTGATGTGTCGGTAACTGGCACGACGTTTATTGCGTTCCCTAGAAATTTTTTTATACCGAGGATCGTTGATTTTTTTAATAAATTTCCACCTCCAAGACAAAATTGTTCCTTTATCCCCTGGTTTCATCAAATTTTTTTACAGATTCACTTAAAGGATGTTGTTACCTATAATTTGTGATGTGTCAGTAACTGGCACGACGTTTATTGCGTTCCCTAGAAATTTTTTTATACCGAGGATCGTTGATTTTTTTAATAAATTTCCACCTCCAAGACAAAATTGTTCCTTTATCCCCTGGTTTCATCAAATTTTTTTACGGATTCATTTAAAGGATGTTGTTACCTATAATTTGTGATGTGTCAGTAACTGGCACGACGTTTATTGCGTTTCCTAGAAATTTTTTTATACCGAGGATCGTTGATTTTTTTTAGTAAATTTCCACCTCCAAGTCAAAATTGTTCCTTTATCCCCTGGTTTCATCAAATTTTTTTACGGATTCATTTAAAGAATGTTGTTACCTATAATTTGTGATGTGTCGGTAACTGGCACGACGTTTATTGCGTTCCCTAGAAATTTTTTTATACCGAGGATCGTTGATTTTTTTAATAAATTTCCACCTCCAAGACAAAATTGTTCCTTTATCCCCTGGTTTCATCAAATTTTTTTACGGATTCATTTAAAAGATGTTGTTACCTATAATCTGTGATGTGTCAGTAACTGGCATGACGTACACTTCGTTCCCTAGAAATTTTTTTATACCGAGGATCGTTGATTTTTTTAATAAATTTCCACCTCCAAGACAAAATTGTTCCTTTATCCCCTGGTTTCATCAAATTTTTTTACGGATTCATTTAAAGGATGTTGTTACCTATAATCTGTGATGTGTCAGTAACTGGCACGACGTTTATTGCGTTCCCTAGAAATTTTTTTATACCGAGGATCGTTGATTTTTTTAATAAATTTCCACCTCCAAGACAAAATTGTTCCTTTATCCCCTGGTTTCATCAAATTTTTTTACGGATTCATTTAAAGGATGTTGTTACCTATAATTTGTGATGTGTCAGTAACTGGCACGACGTTTATTGCGTTTCCTAGAAATTTTTTTATACCGTGGATCGTTGATTTTTTTTAGTAAATTTCCACCTCCAAGTCAAAATTGTTCCTTTATCCCCTGGTTTCATCAAATTTTTTTACGGATTCATTTAAAGGATGTTGTTACCTATAATTTGTGATGTGTCAATAACTGGCACGACGTTTATTGCGTTCCCTAGAAATTTTTTTATACCGAGGATCGTTGATTTTTTTAATAAATTTCCACCTCCAAGACAAAATTGTTCCTTTATCCCCTGGTTTCATCAAATTTTTTTACGGATTCATTTAAAAGATGTTGTTACCTATAATCTGTGATGTGTCAGTAACTGGCACGACGTACACTTCGTTCCCTAGAAATTTTTTTATACCGAGGATCGTTGATTTTTTTAATAAATTTCCACCTCCAAGACAAAATTGTTCCTTTATCCCCTGGTTTCATCAAATTTTTTTACGGATTCATTTAAAAGATGTTGTTACCTATAATTTGTGATGTGTCAGTAACTGGCACGACGTTTATTGCGTTCCCTAGAATTTTTTTTATACCGAGGATCGTTGATTTTTTTTAGTAAATTTCCACCTCCAAGTCAAAATTGTTCTTTTATCCCCTGGTTTCATCAAATTTTTTTACGGATTCATTTAAAGGATGTTGTTACCTATAATCTGTGATGTGTCAGTAACTGGCACGACGTACACTTCGTTCCCTAGAAATTTTTTTATACCGAGGATCGTTGATTTTTTTTATTAAATTTCCACCTCCAAGACAAAATTGTTCCTTTATCCCCTGGTTTCATCAAATTTTTTTACGGATTCATTTAAAGAATGTTGTTACCTATAATTTGTGATGTGTCAGTAACTGGCACGACGTTTATTGCGTTCCCTAGAAATTTTTTTATACTGAGGATCGTTGATTTTTTTAATAAATTTCCACCTCCAAGACAAAATTGTTCCTTTATCCCCTGGTTTCATGAAATTTTTTTACGGATTCATTTAAAGGATGTTGTTACCTATAATTTGTGATGCGTCAGTAACTGGCACGACGTACACTTCGTTCCCTAGAAATTTTTTTATACCGAGGATCGTTGATTTTTTTTAGTAAATTTCCACCTCCAAGTCAAAATTGTTCCTTTATCCCCTGGTTTCATCAAATTTTTTTACGGATTCATTTAAAGAATGTTGTTACCTATAATTTGTGATGTGTCGGTAACTGGCACGACGTTTATTGCGTTCCCTAGAAATTTTTTTATACCGAGGATCGTTGATTTTTTTAATAAATTTCCACCTCCAAGACAAAATTGTTCCTTTATCCCCTGGTTTCATCAAATTTTTTTACGGATTCATTTAAAGGATGTTGTTACCTATAATTTGTGATGTGTCAGTAACTGGCACGACGTTTATTGCGTTCCCTAGAAATTTTTTTATACCGAGGATCGTTGATTTTTTTTAGTAAATTTCCACCTCCAAGTCAAAATTGTTCCTTTATCCCCTGGTTTCATCAAATTTTTTTACGGATTCATTTAAAGGATGTTGTTACCTATAATTTGTGATGTGTCAGTAACTGGCACGACGTTTATTGCGTTCCCTAGAAATTTTTTTATACCGAGGATCGTTGATTTTTTTAATAAATTTCCACCTCCAAGACAAAATTGTTCCTTTATCCCCTGGTTTCATCAAATTTTTTTACGGATTCATTTAAAGGATGTTGTTACCTATAATCTGTGATGTGTCAGTAACTGGCACGACGTACACTTCGTTCCCTAGAAATTTTTTTATACCGAGGATCGTTAATTTTTTTAATAAATTTCCACCTCCAAGACAAAATTGTTCCTTTATCCCCTGGTTTCATCAAATTTTTTTACGGATTCATTTAAAGAATGTTGTTACCTATAATTTGTGATGTGTCGGTAACTGGCACGACGTTTATTGCGTTCCCTAGAAATTTTTTTATACCGAGGATCGTTGATTTTTTTAATAAATTTCCACCTCCAAGACAAAATTGTTCCTTTATCCCCTGGTTTCATCAAAGTTTTTTACGGATTCATTTAAAGGATGTTGTTACCTATAATTTGTGATGTGTCAGTAACTGGCACGACGTTTATTGCGTTCCCTAGAAATTTTTTTATACCGAGGATCGTTGATTTTTTTTAGTAAATTTCCACCTCCAAGTCAAAATTGTTCCTTTATCCCCTGGTTTCATCAAATTTTTTTACGGATTCATTTAAAGGATGTTGTTACCTATAATTTGTGATGTGTCAGTAACTGGCACGACGTTTATTGCGTTCCCTAGAAATTTTTTTATACCGAGGATCGTTGATTTTTTTAATAAATTTCCACCTCCAAGACAAAATTGTTCCTTTATCCCCTGGTTTCATCAAATTTTTTTACGGATTCATTTAAAGGATGTTGTTACCTATAATCTGTGATGTGTCAGTAACTGGCACGACGTACACTTCGTTCCCTAGAAATTTTTTTATACCGAGGATCGTTAATTTTTTTAATAAATTTCCACCTCCAAGACAAAATTGTTCCTTTATCCCCTGGTTTCATCAAATTTTTTTACGGATTCATTTAAAGGATGTTGTTACCTATAATTTGTGATGTGTCAGTAACTGGCACAACGTTTATTGCGTTTCCTAGAAATTTTTTTATACTGAGGATCGTTGATTTTTTTTAGTAAATTTCCACCTCCAAGTCAAAATTGTTCCTTTATCCCCTGGTTTCATCAAATTTTTTTACGGATTCATTTAAAGGATGTTGTTACCTATAATTTGTGATGTGTCAGTAACTGGCACGACGTTTATTGCGTTCCCTAGAAATTTTTTTATACCGAGGATCGTTGATTTTTTTAATAAATTTCCACCTCCAAGACAAAATTGTTCCTTTATCCCCTGGTTTCATCAAATTTTTTTACGGATTCATTTAAAAGATGTTGTTACCTATAATCTGTGATGTGTCAGTAACTGGCACGACGTACACTTCGTTCCCTAGAAATTTTTTTATACCGAGGATCGTTGATTTTTTTTATTAAATTTCCACCTCCAAGACAAAATTGTTCCTTTATCCCCTGGTTTCATCAAATTTTTTTACGGATTCATTTAAAGGATGTTGTTACCTATAATTTGTGATGTGTCAGTAACTGGCACGACGTTTATTGCGTTCCCTAGAATTTTTTTTATACCGAGGATCGTTGATTTTTTTTAGTAAATTTCCACCTCCAAGTCAAAATTGTTCCTTTATCCCCTGGTTTCATCAAATTTTTTTACGGATTCATTTAAAGGATGTTGTTACCTATAATCTGTGATGTGTCAGTAACTGGCACGACGTACACTTCGTTCCCTAGAAATTTTTTTATACCGAGGATCGTTGATTTTTTTTATTAAATTTCCACCTCAAAGACAAAATTGTTCCTTTATCCCCTGGTTTCATCAAATTTTTTTACGGATTCATTTAAAGAATGTTGTTACCTATAATTTGTGATGTGTCAGTAACTGGCACGACGTTTATTGCGTTCCCTAGAAATTTTTTTATACCGTGGATCGTTGATTTTTTTTAGTAAATTTCCACCTCCAAGTCAAAATTGTTCCTTTATCCCCTGGTTTCATCAAATTTTTTTACGGATTCATTTAAAGGATGTTGTTACCTATAATTTGTGATGTGTCAGTAACTGGCACGACGTTTATTGCGTTCCCTAGAAATTTTTTTATACCGAGGATCGTTGATTTTTTTAATAAATTTCCACCTCCAAGACAAAATTGTTCCTTTATCCCCTGGTTTCATCAAATTTTTTTACGGATTCATTTAAAGGATGTTGTTACCTATAATCTGTGATGTGTCAGTAACTGGCACGACGTACACTTCGTTCCCTAGAAATTTTTTTATACCGAGGATCGTTGATTTTTTTAATAAATTTCCACCTCCAAGACAAAATTGTTCCTTTATCCCCTGGTTTCATCAAATTTTTTTACGGATTCATTTAAAGGATGTTGTTACCTATAATTTGTGATGTGTCAGTAACTGGCACGACGTTTATTGCGTTCCCTAGAATTTTTTTTATACCGAGGATCGTTGATTTTTTTTATTAAATTTCCACCTCCAAGACAAAATTGTTCCTTTATCCCCTGGTTTCATCAAATTTTTTTACGGATTCATTTAAAGAATGTTGTTACCTATAATTTGTGATGTGTCAGTAACTGGCACGACGTTTATTGCGTTCCCTAGAAATTTTTTTATACTGAGGATCGTTGATTTTTTTTAATAAATTTCCACCTCCAAGTCAAAATTGTTCCTTTATCCCCTGGTTTCATCAAATTTTTTTACGGATTCATTTAAAGGATGTTGTTACCTATAATTTTTGATGTGTTAGTAACCGGCACGACGTACACTTCGTTCCCTAGAAATTAAATAATGAGCTCAACAACTTTTAAAATTTAATTAATAAAAGCTCCGACACACATGGCATTTAAAATTTTGCCGCCTTCAATTTATTAGTTAATCTAATTTCGGCTAATTTCTTAATAAATAATCATAGAATTGTTATAAATGACATTTAAATGTTATAAATACTATTTATATTCAGTCTACAGGTCGTTAATAATCCATTTAACCCGAGAATTAACGTTTTAAAATACAAACAAGATCAGTGTGCGAGGGTTGTACTTATCCGTGACGTCACAATTCCTTGGAGCTGGCGTGGAGGTGATTTGGAGGTAACTTCAGCTGGGTCTGTAATACATCAAGGTTTAGATTTAGATTTTTTATTAGGGCCATTTAGCAATACTTTCCTATATCCACTTTCCTTAATTTAAAAAAAATTAAATCTCATCGTGCTATTTTGCTTTCTAGGTGGAACAATTGGGAGAAGGTCACCATGGAATCCAGCTACGTGGGTTGAGTGGTTTTGGGCGTTTCTCAATGTCGTTGCCATGTTGTAAGTATGCTATAACAATAAACACTTCTATAATGTGTATGCATATATAATCCTTTCATATGTATGAATGTATGCTTCAGTGCATATAAAAAAAGCAGCTGCTCAGAAGTCTCGGAACTGCATGTTAACTGGGACATTTTTCAAATTTAAAATGCCCTTTTAATACACAGTTCTGAGACTTCTGGCGGTGATCAATCTTAAAGGGAAGTTGGTCTATTCTCTTTTTCACTGGTTGAATATAATAATAATGAGTGTACGATGAAAGTTATATTTCACTTTCTATTAAATTACCAATGTGTTGTGACTTCATTCTTACATCTGTATAATGACCAGTAATGTTTTTAAATTTCCTTTTCTTACTAGTGGACGACACTGGTGTGCACCGACTTATTTTTGTATGCATACCACTGTTAGAACCATAATATGTGTGCAATGTGTCTGATGTTTTATTTTTTACAGCTTCAAAACGCTGGTGAGCCCTAACATGCATCGCAGCGGTGACCAATATAAGACAGACTACAGACCTCCAGGCGGAGGGTGAGAACTTTTACTACTTTTCTTTTGAAAAAAGCCTATGACTTGTCTAACGTCACGCCCACTTGACTCTGTTTTCTAATGACAGATAGAGTAGTGGACGTGATGTGGAAATCTCTATACTACAGGTATACTGTATGTATCATACAATCCATTTAGTATCTGAAATTTTTACAACAAAGTATTCCTTGTAGTCAACAGTTCTACCTTCAGTCTCTTTTATTGTCGTCTACTCTCGGAACCAAAAAGGTGTGCCCCTCTTTTTATGGGAGTTATGTGCTGTTCAGGGGCACACCTTTTTGGTTCCGACAGTAGCTCTGGAGAAAGTCATGTACTGCATTGGTTTCTTTATCGGCATCCAATACCCGTCCTCTATCTAACCAACCTACTTGCTTGCTTTTGCACCAAGCTAGACAAGAAGAATAAAAGAGAACAAATTTTGATCTGTTGACTACAATAAAACCTTTGTTGTAAAAATTTAAGATTGATGGACTGTACTAAATATGAAGAAAAATTATATTTGATCAGATTTCACTTCAATTCATTTACCGTCATACTGAATGCAGTTGGATGCTAAAATAAAATAATGTATACTCCTATGTATTATAAATATATATAAATATTTTAAATTCTCTGATTTACCAGTAGATCTTTAATAAGTCATAAATTTTAAATACACAACTGTATTGCATATTTAAGTAAGAAAACTGTACATATATGACCTGAATTTAGCAGCATGATTACGAGTAGAAAAAAAAACAAACAAAAACAAAAACAAAATCAGTGCTACATTACTTGCAAAAATTTAAAGAGTGTTTAGTCTTCTTATACTTCCGTCAATATATCTTGATAACTGAATTTTTGAAGCAGCTCTAGCTACACTATAAAATAAAATTATTTATTTATTTATTTATTTATTTATTTATTTATTTATTTATTTATTTATTTATTTATTTATTTATTTATTTTTTAATATAAATGATAATGTCATGTTGAAAATGTACAACATAATCATTTATATATCTACATAACCATGGTAACAATATCATCAAGTTATTGTGATGTTTCAGGCCACCCAAACCTCCGTCCAGACGCATGGGAGGGTTCGGTACCATCAGCAGTCTTCCTTGTCCCCCTGGAGGTGGCGGTGGGTGAGCTCGGTAAAGCCGTTATGTCTGCTTGACATGACGGCCTAGCCTGGTGCGAGCAAGACAACTGCGGCTCCATCGGAGTCACTTATGACGCGCGACCTGAAACCCTCACGAGGGACAGCCGACGCTGATCCAGATGTCTTGTTGCACCGTTGTGTAATTGAATTATAATCTGATCTTGATATTTGTATATAAAATTAAGTAAATCTTAATAAATTTCCCTAATTTTGTTTAATTCAATAATAATTTTGGGAAATTTGACAATATGAAACTATAATACACTATCTAAGCTATAATTACTTGTGCTGTTAAAATTTTATTAAAATATTTTAAGTTTTTGTTTCCATACCATTGCTTTTTTTTTACTTACAGCTAGTCTACCTATTAAAAGCTCCTTTTTTATCTTAATTATGCCACACCATGCATGAAACTTACTTTAATTAGCAATTAAGAAATTTATTAATATTTAAGTGTTAAACTGCCGAGTCTGTGCCGGCCATATCACTTTAACATTAAAGTTACCCAAATTGCATTGTTAACATTTTGTCTTGTAAATTAATTAATATTATTATCATGATTATTTTAATACAAAAAGGTTATGATAAAACCTAATTTAAGTCGATTTCTAATTTACTCTTCAACAACAACAACAAGTTCAAAAATATTGAAATTATCCTGCGTTGTGTATAAAAATTGAAGTGTGTACTCACTGTATTTCTTGATTACTATAAATAAAATTACATAATTTATGAAGAATTTAAGTTTGATATTATATTTCTACATCCCAGTGAAGCTATATTGAATGTTATTCTCTAATTCATAGATTCATACTGTATAACTATATCTTATATAAGCATATATGATTTGACCAAAGTTTTTATTTTTTCTTTATTAAATTTAAAAATAAATAAATACATCTAGCTTCTAAAACTTAACTGGAAAAGTAAGAAACGTGTGTACTGTGTGTAACATGCTTTTATTATATGTGGTGCATCATGGTTACAATGTACAATAAACAATGAATATATTTTTAAACATTTAAATTTTTTTTATATAACATATATAAATATGGCAAAAAAAATCCACAGAGGCAATCAAAATAAATTATAAATGAATTTCAAATTATTTTGATATTTTTTATTTAAATAATAATGGATGGACAAGTTATTTTAACAATAATTCTCTTAATATCCCATGTTCATTATTCCTTGATGTCGAGGGGAATCACAACAACAGGCTCGCTGATTTTGGGGTTCTCGGTGTACAGTGACCAAGTTCTCTTGACAAGGTCAAATATTCCTGCAACATATCAATCACATGAAAATACTGGGGACAAGACTTAATTATGTATTCAATTGACAATGCACAATTAACCTACATGAAATTTATTTTTTTATTGCAGAAATGAATATAGAGGGCACCAAATTATGCTACTCTGAATTTTTTCAGATTTTTTTGAGACCCGGAACTATTTTTAAATAATTATTGAAAGTTCTGTAAGTTAAGTTGGCACCCCTGAATCCTTAATAAAAAGGATAGGACTGAGACGCCTACTGACGCCTCCAGGGGGCGTGGCCGCACTTTCAATAATTATATAAAAATAGTTCTAGGTTTCAAAAAAATCTGAAATTTGGTACCCTCTATTCATTTCTGCAATAAAAAAAATTCATGTAGGTTGTCCATTAACCTACACATGACGTTTCTTTAATTATTGCATGAATGAATATGCACCAAAAATTTTATATGATTATACTCTGATTTTTTCATTTTTTTAGAGGCCAGGAAGTACTGCTAAAAAGTTCACATTTCAGGTTTGAATCCAAAGCCCCTTTTAAGTCTTTTACTTTTATTAAATTGACGCCTGGCTCTCTGTAGCTCGACTGATGTATTTCAATATTTTTAAAAAAAATAGTTTGCCGGGCTCTAAAAAATCGGAGTAGCATATATTTATATAATTTAATTGGTAACCTTTCGGCTCATTTCATTTCTACAATATTACTAAAAAAAAATAAATAAATAAAAAAATCATGCAATGGACAACATACATGAAATTTTTTTATTGCAGAAATGAATAGAGGGTACCAAATTATGCTACTCTGAATTTTTTCAGATTTTTTTGAAACCCAGAACTATTTTCATATATAATTATTGAAAGTGCGGCCACGCCCCCTGGAGGCGTCAATAGGCGTCAAGTCTCTATCCTTTTTATTAAGAATTCAGAATTGCCAACTGAAATCACAGGACTTTCAATAATTATTTAAAAATAGGTCCGGGTCTCAAAAAAATCTGAAAAAACTCAGAGTAGCATAATTTTTGGTGCCCTCTATTCATTTCTGCAATAAAAATTTATCATGTATGTTGTCCATTGTCCATTAATTGATAAAAACATGCATATGTATATAAAATATATATATATATATATATATATATATATATATATATATATATATAATATAATATTAATCAAATTTGGTGCAAATTAATTTCATGAAGTTCGATTTTTTAAAATAATTAATAATTATATATCATATTAGTTGATATGAAATTTTATAATTAATATTGGTGCGCTCCCGCGGCGCACATTTATGTTAGAAAGTACTATTTTATGTGAGCTAGAATCTATATGTATCGAAATTATCTCGACGCAACACCAGGATGAGCGATTGACTTACCAACAGCGACAGTCTTGACAAAGTCCTCTCCGTGCCCCTTGTCGCGAAAGATGGCGAACTTGCTGTCTGATTGATCTCCCATCACCATGATGACGTCTGGCAGGGTGCGCACCTCGGGAAGCTGCGCCACCGTGTCGTGACGGTGGTCACTCGACACCACGCCGAGCCCGCTCTGCTCCGCTACTGGCAGTCGCAGGAACCTGAGGTCGCCACGGAAATATTAAAATACATATTATTATAGTGTTGGCAGCGTATACATATTTTTTATTCGCTTCAATTAATTAACGAATCCTCTGTTGTAGCTAGGGGGTGCAATGTATCATTAATAATTAAAGTGACTGAATTTTATTTTCCGACTCTTATTCATATATACAGCTAGCATTATCGGCAATTGAGGGAGAATGTCATTGCATATATCAAGCGTGCATCAACCACCTCATCATCCCGGCCGCGCGGATGCACGATTATAATAATATTATATATGAACCGCGCATATCATGGTGACTAAAAATATCTCGACATTCTCGACTTAATTGTGCAATTTAATTTCTCACAGTCCTGGAGATAATTAATAAATATATTTGTGCAACAACTTTTCCATTAAAAAAAAAAAATAAATAAAAAAAATCCGCGCGCGCTTGGCATGCAATTTAATTTAATATACACGCAAAATGCATGCTGCAGTCATCATGCATAATTCTTGAACCTTGAAGCATGCACTTACAAGTTGCAGCAAACGCCCCCACTCAACAAGCCCACCCACCGACCTTGATGAACAAAACATAGCATATTATAAGAAACGAGTTTGTTCAGTTTGATTATGTAATGTTGACATAAAAAAAAAATAATGAATATATAAAATAATTACAAATGTAAACTGCTTGTGCAATTCTTTAATATTATAAATTATACGATGTGATCAGAAATTTTTAATTTTCATACAATTAATATATTAAAATTGCGTAAAATTTTAATTTTTAAATGTTGAGATTAACCTAACTTTGAAATAAGTAATGTAGTCAAAAGTTAAACGATTTTTATTTAATATTTTGAAATTCAAAAACTTAGATAATTAAGAGATTGACTTAATTTACATAAATTCATAAATCATAAAATTATTATAACTTTTGACACTAAATTAAAAGTGATAATATTAATGAGCGTTTATTTAATGAATTTGTATCGATAGGTCCTGTAAATTAATGACACTATAATATATAGTAACATATATAATTCATATATTTATGTTATGAAGTGTCGTGAAACCATGTGACATAAAATACTTTAAATTACATCACGTTGTATTGACTAATTTGCACGATTTTACACCTTAATTTTTGTTTGGAACGATTAAATAATGAAATTAAATCCCTGTACATGCATGGTTATATACAGCAGTGAAGTTATTGCCTGATTTGCCTGTTTGTTTTTATAATTCACCAATATAATTCTTTCAATGTCAGATTAAATGTATACTTGTGATTATTTCCTCCTTTAAAAAAATACCTTTCTTAATTAAATTATTGAGCGGAGTGAAAAACCTTAGCCGGCACGTGGTATTATACGTATAGTTATTGTGATTGCATGTGGCTATAATGCTTCGCATAATTTAAAGCTTAAATAAATCGTAACTCAATAATCAATATTTATTTATAATTTGCATGCATGTATATATGCATGTTACTGCGATTTCATGACTGCATTCAGAAATATTGTAAATGTAATAATGGAGTATATATCGACCTCAATTTTTTTATTGCAGAAATGGATGGAGCATGCAAAGTTATGCTGATTTTTTTTTTTTAGATTTTTTTAGAGATTGGGAACTATTTTTAAAAAATTATTGAAAGTCCGTTTTGTGACGTCACGAGGCGGCAAGTCTTTTATCTTTTTCTTAAGGAGCGGTGCCTCGTGACAGCACAAAAAGAACTTTCAATAATTTTTTAGAAATAGTTCCCGGGCTCTAAAAAATCTGAAAAAAAAAAATTAGGGTAGCATATCTTTGCACGCTCTATCCATTTCTGCAATAAAAAAATTAAGTCGATACTCCATTATAGGTGGTGGCATTTTTAAATTTTATTTTTTATTTATATTCCATGAGCGCTATATATGATTATGTGACATTTTTCTCCCATTGCAACTGTTTCATTTCAGATCAGGCAATTTAATTATCTATGACTGGAGTGGCTATTATATATATTCTGCAAATTTACAAATTATTATTTTATATTTCATAATTCTCATAATATTTTATTGCTTTTCGATTATGATTTAATATAATAAATTATTTGGCATAACATCATATAATATATATATTAAGTTAATTACCATATGGCATTTCTGCCAAAAAAAACATCGCATATCATGCAAAAAGTCCTCCAGAATTTTCGAAAATTGTCAACATTTAAGTTTATAACTAAAAGTTGAATTAAACAGCAGCTTAGCTTAAAATTAATTGACATGTGATAACTCACTTGTTGCAATGGAAGAACGACTCCCCAGGGCTGATGGTGAAGATGCTTAGTCCCGACTGATTGGCGTTGTCCACGGCGGGGCCCACTTCTGCGTTATGAAACAGTCGGTCACCGTCCTGCCTGAGGAAGGTCATGTTGATGCTGACGGCGTCTCCCGCTCCGCACCCCGTGTCGCGCAGGATCTGCTGAGCCTCCAAGAAGTTCTCGGCCGCCAGCAGCGCACGTGTCAGGAACATTCGCGCTGAGACACAAAATTAGCTGAAACTTACGGGAAGAGGAATCGAACACAATATAGACAGTAGGAAGTCTGGGAATGCCTCCTGTTTAAATTAATAATTATTAATTTCATTGAAGGTGCATCAATGCGTGATCACGAAGGATCATGTGACGTATCGATAACATAATTATGGTGGACTCTAAACATTATTTTTGTTTCAATAGTATTTTATGATTTAGAAATTGTACAAAAATAATAATGGCTCTCTCGCTTTATAGTGAAATGGTAAAGAATTTTCCCAGCTTTTAAACGTACCCCTCATGTATCTATGTTCAATTATTGAATGGAATTATAAGATTCCTTTTAATGCCAGTCTTAATTCCTATTAAGAATATTGTTACGCCGCTGCGTGATGGCAATGAGTTTCGAGAAATACTTTTGAAATAAATTGACTCTTGAGTGAGAGTGACTGAATTTTTAGTGCATTTTTTTACATATAAAATCAGATAGTGTTTGGTAATTTGTCATAATTTATTTTCATATTATTTTTGTAGTTATTATTATTAAAAACTAAAGCACAATTTAACAATATTATATTTATTTCATAATATACTCGTAAGTATATTATAAAACGTCAATATTTTTTCTAATAAAAAAAAACAGACAGAAAAACAAATTATATTAGCTAGATCTACATGTAATCTACATCTGTTCAAATGACACGCACAACACACAGTTTAATATTTTAAGCTGTTTACATAGAGTTTTAATTTTTTCTCTTCATATATTATAATGTGTATATAATTTACCTTGGAAACACATTTTAATAACCCACATATACATCATGTCTCTCTGTCAATGTAGGTCATATACCATGAAGAAGAGATTTTTTTTTTTTTTTTTCATAGTTGCACATATTATGTTACCTTCACCGCTCCTTATTCACGCAATTTAATAGCTAATAGTATAGCATGGATTATTTTAATAAAATACTAATTTTATTATTACCGGTTATATAGTTTTACCATCAAGCTATTTAATTGCAAATTTTACTTCAAGTATAATAGGTTTATGATGATTAAAATACCACGTGACGTCTTTATCATAAAGATGTACACCAGAAAACACAAATTTTAAATAAAATTACTATAAAAATATAAAAAAGTTTAATTAAGGCGTGTGGGAATCAAACATATTTAGTTAATTAAATTAAATATATTAAAAAATATATAAAAAATATATTGATAAATACATTCCGTATTTCTTGTTGAAATAATATCATGTTAATTAACAGTTGGACATATATATGATCGATAGACTATATAAGAGCATGATTCGACTATATGTGTATGTCTTTGCTGATTGTTAATTTTTTTTGTATTTTTTCTGTATTTAATTTTCTGCAAAGCTCACTATAATGTAAGGTAATTTGTACACCAGCACCTACCCATAAGGCTTCCGGCCTTGGTAGGACTGTATTCTTTTTTTGCTACTAAAACTATTTAAAAAAAAATATTAAAATCGCTCTTTCTTTGCAAGATTCTATTCACCAAAAGCTGCATGACGTCGAATTTACGCACTCCACGTTATATTTATAGGAAGACTAGGCTCTCGTCGTTAATAATTGTGTGTGACACGAGTATATATAAGTCTCCTCTTGAAAGCGAACCCCAGACGATCACTCTCAAAAATACGAAAGCCTCCGTTGAGCTGAGATGTCCCCAAAATTGCGGACCTTGCTACGAACTCACGAGTTTTTCCGGCCACGAGTCTGGCTGCGCAGAGCACGTTCACGGAGAACACGAAGCCGTGGTGGTTATAGCCCATGGTGAAGCCCGGCAAGTGTCCCGCGTAACACAGCGAGGTGAATTTCTCTTCGGCCACACTCCAGCGGCCTTGTGGAGTCTCCGGGATGATGTGAGCAGACACCAAGTAAATGTGGTTCAGAACCTCCGACAGTGCATCCTCGGTGTGGCCGAGATATTCCTATAACAATTAATACATTAAAACGCTTTGAAATTATTGTTTTCTAATATATGAACAAGTAATGTTTATAATATCAATATTTTATTAAAAATAGAGGGGTGAAAGCATGAAGCTCTTATCCCATCAATTATAAAATTTAACATTATAATATGTAATATTTATTGTATTTATTGTGTATAATAATATATACCCCTAATTAATTAATTTAATTTAGCACCCGGATCAAACGGGATTAAAGACCAATTATATTATGTTGTATAAATAATATGCAGTTCGTGGATATAATTGAATTGATAATAATTATCCCACAATAAAATAAATTTTTGTACCACGCGCGTGCGTATATACTATTATATAGTAACTGCATGGAAGATCATATAATTGTTTTATTACTTCAATAAGCATCCAGAACACATTATTTATTTATATTTTATATCTCATGAATAACGATTGAAATATACAGTGCATGCACGTTATATATTATGATAATATAAACATATAATATTATACTATTATAATTTTTATCTTGTGTTATTTTATATCCGCTTGTAGATCGCTTTTGTAAATTACGACCAAAGTGATAATATCTACATCAATCTACACATTAAAAGTTCATACTGAACTACATTATTCATTACCAAATAATATATTTTTTTATGTAAACTTATACATTCAATATAATTTTAATTTTTTTTTTGTAAAATATCGTTATATATATATATATATATATATATATATATATATATATACATATATATATATATATATATATATATATATATATATATATATATATATATATATATATAGGTATTTTACAGATAATTTAATATAGAGCCACTGTAGGTTGTGTGTTTTTTTAATGAAGAAATTGTTGATTTTAAGATGAAGGTATAATAGAGTATTGACCTCAATTTTTTTATTGCAGAAATTTATAGAGGGTGCAAAGTTATGCTACCCTGATTTTTTTCAGATTTTTTAGAGCCCGGGAAGTATTTTTAAAAAATTATTTAAAGTTCTTTTTGTGACGTCACGAGACGCCGCTCCTTAAGAAAAAGATAGGACTTAACGCCACGTAGCGTCACAAAAAGGACTTTCAATAATTTTTTAAAAATACATCCCGGGCTCTAAAAAATCTGAAAAAAATCAGGGTAGCATAACTTTGCACCCTCTATCCATTTCTGCAATAAAAAAAAATTGAGGTCAATACTCCATTATGATTTACATTGTTCCTCTCAATTAAAACCGAATTAGTACGTACGTGTCAATCATATAATATCTTTTATATGTGTGGAGTTTAAAAACGTGATATTCTCTAAAAGAAGTCACGCGCTCGGGCCAAGTGTGAATTTAAGTGAATTTTTTAAAGTACACAATTTACAACATTGTTTTCCTTCACGAAATTCGTGATGTTGAAAATGAAATGCAGTTTTTTTGTGTGTGTGTCTCGACTAATGTACAATAATTAGATTAATTAAATATTTTCTATAATATATAAGGATATATCACTGTATATATAAGAGAAAAATATTTTACTGTACCCTGTCACTACGTTTAGATTGCATGACAATGTTTGACGTAGATTAGTTGGTGGCAAAAAAACGTTTTCTGTGATGCTAATCCAGCATTGTCATTTAAGCAGACTAACAGATAAATTTACAGTTCAATTTTTTATGATTTTTTGTTATTAAAAATTAATTAAATAAGTATATGACAAAATAATTAAAAAATAATTTTATGACTTTTATGAGACTCGAGACGCAAAAGAATAAAATGCACATTATTTTTATAAAAATTGTTGTAATATTTCTTATATTATACAACTATAATATAATGGTTTTTGTATTTAGTATGATCTCGCATAAATACGAGTATAAAATATGCTCATGATTATAATTTATAAGATATATAAGTTAATTGGAAATGAAAACAGTACAAACATAAAAAGATAGATAGTAAGTAAATATAAGGGATCAGTTATATCTTAAAAGCGGTTTAAGCACTTTATGCTATTTGAACGTGTTAAATATTTATTTTTGTTATTATGTTTTACGCGCTAATTTAAAATTTCAACATAATAACTGTTTCACCTTTTTTTCGTTGCATCTACTAAATTCTACCGGCTTTTTGTGATGTAACCAAATACTTCTAAATCATTGATTGTAATTCGATACATGGCATAAAACTCCATATACCCTTTATGTTAATGTATTATACTAATAATTAGTAATAATAGATCGAGCCTCTATATAGCTATTTGTATTGTCATATAGACGCAAAAATACTATATTACTGCATGTTTGCATGATATAAATTATATCTTGCTGCGAGCGTTTCATTTAAATAAAATAACATTAATTAGCATCAGTATTTATGTTTCAATTATAGAGCAGGAAATTATTGAAATTTTAATTATTATATATTAGCCGAGACATAAAGAAAATTGCATTTCAATTTTAACATGAGTAACATGACGAAATTCATTAAGAAAACATGCAATATATAAAATTAAATTGCTTTTAAAATTTCACTAAACACACGTGTACCACACAAACGCGTGACAGCTCATTTTCTTTTAGAGTACATAATTAAGTGATATCATTTAATTATACAAAGATGATTGACATGTAACAATTTGACTTTACTTCAAAAGAATTCAAATAATTAAGTTTTTAAATTTCTCAAATTTCATTTTGAACGGTCACCTTCACATAGAGCTAATGTATATTATATATACTATATAGACATACATTATTAACGTTTATACATGTTAATGGCAAGCAGAAAGCTACTTTCAGTGTCTCATTGGAGGAGAGGTACCAACAATGGCCCGGTGTGGGATTATGTCGTCAGTTACATGGTAATTAATTATGCTGCAATTTCATATCAACTCTTATATAATTAATCTTATTATAGTTAACACAGGAGCATGCGGTAGTTAAAAGTATATTTATACACATAAGAAATCCGATAAAATATAATAAATATGTTGTTTTTTCTGTATTAAAATTTGCACATTATTCTTCTCAATTTTGTTTTCATTAGTCTCAATGATAATCATCTCAGCTATAAATTTACAAATTATAATGGCTGGCCTATAGCTGTATAATTAATAAACATTATAAAACTAGGTACTAAAATACAGGAAAAATTAAATATTTAAACCAAGACTTATATATAACTCCAACTCCTCTATTTCATTTTCACGGATCAGTCAAAATGATCCAATTTAAAAATAATCCTCTGAATTATTATAATACCATGTCCATCGCAATTCTACAGCACAAATATTTTTGTTTTCCACTGCCAGTGGTGTATGTATATAGGCTGACAGTGTTAAATTTTGCTCTCCCTAAATTTTATAAACAAAACTACATTGTATGGCAAATTATTATTGCTCACTTGTCGCCCAAAATCTTCTCTAAAAGAGATGAAAGAAAGTAAAGAAACCCCCTCAGATCTTCTTTCCCTGATCATACGTAAGTATATCTTAATTATATTAATTTCAACTTTGTCTCACGAAAGACTAAATAATGATAGGACGATGGAGTGAGGGATTTTTCGGACGCTGTGACTCACCGCTCCCGGCTGGTTGCAGCACACGGTGGAGCACCCTGTGCTGTTGTTTTTGGAATTGCCGCCCACAGACATCGGCAGGATGTCATCCATGTGCAGCAGGAACAACTGGACATGGGAAAAAACGGTCACATAAGGGAGAACATTAACATTACCGAACATTTCCATCTTTCCATCAATGCTATATTATATAGTCACGACATGATAACGCGCGAGTATAGAGTATATACAATTAATATATGACGACCGCTTGAAAATATTATACTCAAATACAGAGATAAGGGAAAGTAATATTTACAGTATTATTACATTATTACTATAACATATGTTATAATATGTAATATAAACACCAACAATAAAAAATTATGATGACAGAAGTTTTGGGACGTTTAGATTTTACCTGTGGAAATTCCAGCGCTTGCATATCAGGAAACTTATATAGCCGATGAGTGTAAAATATGTGTAAAACTAACGTGTTGTAATTTTTCATGTGATTGTGAAAGATTTTCAAGGCTCAATGAATAAATAAAATTCTTTAATTTAATTTTAGTAGCTGACTATAATTATTCAGAAACATTTAATTGTTATAAAAATGTATATTAAAGAATTAACTAAATTAACATTTTAAAAACGACAGCTTGCAGAGTTAGCTAGCCCATCAGGCGTGCAATGACCACCAAATATTATAATTTTGAGCACCGGCCGCCATCATTAATTATATAAATTAACAAGTTAGAATATTTCATTATAATTCCAAAATAAAACACAATGGTAAATTACTTGTAACTGTTGTTTTGTTTATCAACACTAAATTTAATCATATTATATTTTTTAAAAGGGTACAATACATAATTATATTATATTACATTGAATTTATTAGGCTGAATTATGCATTGTGCTATAAAAATGGTTTCTCATATTATATTAATATATTTGAATTAACACAATATTATATTACTCCCTTAGTCATGACTTAATTGTACAATTTTATTTAGTTTTTTTAGTTTTTTAAAGATATTTAATTTAGAATTATAAATGTATACCTGCATGATTTTTTTTTATGTACTGTACAATATCTTCATCTACTCTCAGTTTTGCTTGGTGGTAATAGACTGTAGATTAAATTCGCAAGTCCTCGAAGAACAATGCGATACCCACCTTGTGGAAGGGCACCTGAGCACCCTCCGCGGTTCCCTCGAGCTCGCGCACGTATTGAGGGAAGTTGCTGCGCATCGCCTTGAGTGTGCTCTCGTAAGCGCATCGTCCCGCCTCGGTGCCGTAACACGGCAGGAACACGGTGTTCAGGGGCTTCGAGATGCCCACAAAGTTCTGAATCAGCCCGCGGAACGTTCGACCCTGCAACAACCCAGTCCACCCGCTGCATTAATCGCATTACTCAAACGTGCAATGCATATGAAAATTAATTGACATACGGGATGGGCAGCTAGTATATATATAATATATAGAGCATGATTTGATTTATAGTATTGTTCCTTGAAGCTGACATGCATGACATGGAGAAGGGTTGCTATATTTATGTAAAAAAAAAAAGGAAGAAAGAAGTTAAACAAGTGTATTATTCATTCGCTGACTCGTTATGACTAAAACTGCATAATATACGATTACACTAATTTTTTTTTCTTCACTCAAGTCGTGCTATAGAAATAATCAATAATATATATAGCTGCAATGCTGAGCTTTTATTAATATAAATACTGTGGTTAAGTAAACTAGAAAAAAAAAGATAATAAGTCATGAGAATCTTTTTGAAAGAGGTATAAGAGTATTTATTTTTTAATTTATTATTGATATAAAACTAATCAATGAGACTGTGTCTTAAATTTATATATTGTATTTGTATATAATATATATATATATAATATATATATATATATATATATATATATATATATATATATATATATATTATATTTATAAACCCAGTTTGATAATTATAACGTTAGCGTTAAATTTTTTCATAGTATATGAGAAATATATATAAAAGTAACTATATTATAGTATAATTTTATTATGTTTGCATGGACAATCAGATAACGTTGCTAAGTAAATAGAAGGTAAAAAAGGTTAATACGTTATTACATATTGTTTATCAGATTACGTAATGATTAGTTTTTTTATATATACACTAAACAGCAATTTTCATCAACTATAATATAACATTTAAAAACAAATTAAATACGACTATATATAGCAACCTTGTTCTTTAAATTTTATAATAATTGAATTTGATAAATATTATTACTTTAATTTCAGTACGGCATAAACGACATTAAATAATATAAGGAATAAAAAAAATAGTTTGAAAGGAGAATATGATAGGTTTAGAAAATTGCTAAAATGTAGGTCTTTTCTGATCAATACAAAGAGTATAATTTTTGACCCACTTTATTATCGAATTGTGAGGAGCCTTCACAAGCTGTCAGCTTTGCACTAAACATGCGGAGTGAAAACTTGAAATTTACGAGCAAGTCTCGTTACACGAATTGTCACCACTTGATCCCCGTGGTGTCCTTCACTCTTTCAGTCTCAGGGAAATTAGCGAGGGCCTCTTGCAGTGAGTATCAAGTCGCATGTAGATTAACTTGCATGAGTTTTATTATATCAAGTTGCAATAGAGACCTAATTAATTTATATTTAATACAATACTATTATTGTAAATATTGAATTTAAGTTCATATAAGTTTGGGCACATAATCAGTTCTATTATAAATTACGTTTTTTTACTAAATAAGGTTGAAAAACTCAATTGGATTGAAAAAGACAAGAAAAGAGTGAATCGATGAACGTAAAACTATCTATTAAATTTGTTTTATAATTTTTTGTGTGGTATATTTTAATATAGTGATAAAATAAAATGACCTTAATTGCTTAGGTGATCGTTCATCGTTCTTCTTAATTGTTAAAAAAATGGCAATTTTTTCACTAAGATTTTTAAAATTATATATGTAGTGTGTCTTAATTTATAATTATGATGTATGACTCTCTCAGTACATTAAATTTATAAGTATTTTAAAAGATGTTGATAACTTTTATACGCAGAATTTATTTCAAAATAAAAATTGCTTGTGGTTATTTAAAGCACGACAACATGCACTGCCTTAAGCGCAAGAAGAACATTTCATTTTATATTTACGAAAAAAAAGAAAAAAAAAAAAAGAAAAAGAAAAAAAACAATTTCGTAATCTGAAAGTGTTGAAAGGTCAAACAAAGAGGATATCAAAAGATAAGAACTTTTCTCATATGCTTGTGAGTGACGTACATGATTTGGCAACCGCATTTCGTATTTTATTACATTATTGTACACCATTCGATCATCGCCACAAGATTTTATAATATTATTTTTACACAATTATTCATACCACATCGTAGCCGACTTCATAATGCGTTCCTCTGGTATATAAGATCGGGATGCATTTCCTTCGTCCAATATCCTCGGCCGGCATGATGAACGCTTCTGGTGCTCTTGGTGGGTGCTACTCGGAGTCTCCGCAGATAATGAACCTCAGACATTCTGCCATGCGGGGGTTCAAATCCCCCCCACCTAGTCCCCCCCCCCCCCCTTCTTTCCGCAAACTGCCTTCAACTCCGCCGTGTTGCCTCTGGACTTAACATTCGTACACCACAAGCTTCTGGGGAAAGAGAAAAAGTGGAGGGAGTTCAGCCTCATATGTAGAAGGCCAACGAAGGCCATATAGCAGCATGCCGCGTGGTAGAAACATTCAAATCCATTTATAACAGAGTACTTTTTATATGGTTTCTTTTTTTCTTTTTTTTTTTACAATAGGTCACGTTATATAAACTAATTAATGTAAAAGGAAATATAATATTCATAAAAATTATATTTGCTAATTTATTTTCTTGTAACAAAATTAAATTCAATGTAAATAATATATGGTATTTATTTTAAATCTACAACAATAATAGTTTATATCATTTGAATTAACTATTATCAAATTTAATGCAGCAATTAAAATTATATAAATCTTAATTACCCTACTCGAATCTGATTGCAGACTAAAAGTCTATATAATAATGTGAAGTTAATTTTATATCATTATACGTAACTGAGTTATATTTAAAGGTGATAAAATCTTATCTCATCTCTATATTTTTAATAGTGTCTTATGCAACTATGTAAAGAGTATTTTGATCAGGCACATAAAAAATTGTAGTTCATACTGCAATTATACATAAATTCAATTAATGTAGAGGTTTTTGATGTCAACTGCAAAAAAGTGGGTAATTAATTTTGCGAATTAACCCTGTCTGCCACTCATCTCTCTCTCTCTCTCTCTCTCTCTCTCTCTCTCTCTCTCTCTCTCTCTCTCTCTCTCTCTCTCTCTCTCTCTCTCTCTCTCTCTCTCTCTCTCTCTCTCTCTCTCTCTCTCTCCTTCTCTTGCCATGTGATATCACAGTGCATGGCTATCAGCTAATGCCTTAATTAAGTGCGTGTATCATGCGTCATACGCAATTTCACTTAAATTAATATAACTACTTTGACTTCTCTTTACGCGCATGCCGCAGAATAGCGTGATTCGATTGTATATAGTTTCAGCGCCAGCGGCGACAACAATTAATTTCAACATGATTTTAAATCTTGCAGATCACTTTTTGAGATCAAAATTGAGACACGACTATTTAATAATTATATAGGCATGGATTACACACTTTTAATATGTTAATTGCTGGAGTAATAAAATAATTAATGTAACACAATATAATTATAAATCATTGAACATATAATATAATGTGTATTAATATACTTATTGTGTGTATATATATATATATATATTATATATATATATATTATATATATATATATATATATATATATATATATATATATATATATATATATATATATATATATATATATATATATATATATATATATATATATCATAGTATCTAGTATCCAAGTAACTAATGTTGAAAATTATGCACACGATAAATATAATATATATGATATATAATTATAATAACTAATAACATTTAAAACACGGACAACGTACATACAACGGTACGAGCGATGAAGAAACAGAAAAAACTGTATTTTATTATAATGTTAATATATATATATATTATATACATATATATATATATATATATATATATATATATATATATATATATATATATATATATATA